>CM040788.1:4828097-5428097 GCA_022829085.1 Abramis brama | reverse complement strand
CAGGCTCAGACGATGGCAGGAACACACGGGAAACAGGCAGGATAACACGGGAACAGGCAGGATAACACGGGAACAGGCAGGAACACACCGAACATCCAACAATGCTCTGACAAAGACAAGGTGACAACAGAGAGACTAAATAGGGTGTGTAAATCGGCTGCAGCTGGAAACTGATCAGTGGCTCCGCCCATACACACACTCAACAACAAGACGTGAAAGGAGACAGCGAATCTATATACCGTGACAGGAGCGTGGGCGGCGCCGGCTGTGACATAGTCATTTTCCTCACATATACAGATAGACTGAAGCATATCTCCATTGATTATGCAGCTGACACTTGGACCCTGAAGTTAGGCATGTCATGACCTTCCAGGTCGCAGATTTGGGTTGCTGGGTGCCAGCATATCTCGAACAACAACTCAGTCAATCTCCAATAATGCCAGTGGTTCCTTAACCTGTAAGCAAGAAGACTAACACACACACCGACACACAGCTTTCCCAAGGTTGGATTTGGCCAGGCTCTAACTATAAACAGGAGTCTCGTCTCAAAACATGAAGATAATGCGTTCTTTCTCTCAAGGAGAGGAACACTTTAGTCTAACTGGAAAGTAAGGCTTTAACAAAGAAATGGTCCCTTAAACTATTGGCTTCAGTGACCGCTATATGTTTTAACACGTTGAAGACCTTTCTCAAACACAACACATGTCCCTATTTCATTTCTGGAAGCCGGGCTAAATGAGCAAGCACTGTTACTGCATTCAGATATCAAATACAGACATTAAAGAAAATGGAAAAAAACATTTCAGTGATCACACTGTAACTTCTATAACAAAGTAAAATCTCCAGAGAGGTCATTCAACTCATTTGATATTTAAAAGGAAAAATATTGATTAATACCTTGATTATAATCACTCATTACATATACATTGAAGCAGCAGTGGATTCCAATACACCCCCTTCACACACACACACACACACACACACACACACACACACAAACTACACATGTGCTCAAAACTGACTTATGACTGAAAACTGCCACCATATGTTTTTGAGCTTTTTCAAGCAGCTTTATCTTTCCCTCGAAGTTTATCAAGATAATAATAAAGATACTCAGAACTGTTCAGAACTGATCAGAACTGTTCTATCACAACTACTGACTCTATCACTCATCTCAATGCATTGTTAATGATTATAGCAATTTTAATACATTCTGATGACCTATGACCTCTGGAATGACCTTTGCCCTGTAATGAAGTTCACAGTGACATACTAGTGTAGCAACTCTGTCATTTGAATCATCAGAAAGCCTGAAGCTTCAGACACATGGATAATTGTTTATGACTCGTAACATGGAAAAAATCTCCTAACACTGTTATGATTTATGAGCATCATGTGTTGGAATCCTTACACAGATTTACATAGAGATGATTTGCATCGCAGCACAAGCTTCAGGAGGATTTATAACTCTGAGTTTGAACACTGAGAATCTAAACCATCAGCAACCATGAGCTTCATCATCTTCATCTTCATCTGGATGTTCTCCAGCTGTTTCACAGGTGAGGAAATATGAAGTTAAACTGCACTATTTTAACTGATTAACAGTGCTTGAAATATTATCCAAATATGTAATTCTGAATGTTTATTTATTCTTCTTGATGTAGAATCAGTCGGTGAACCGACAGTCACTCAGACGCCTGCAGTGAAATCTGTTCAACTAAGAGACACATTTACTATATCCTGTAAAACCAGTCCTGAAGTCTATCAGGGTTGGGGTAATCAGCCTCTATCCTGGTACTTACAGAAACCTGGAGAAGCTCCTAAACTCCTGATTTATAAAGCAAACACCCTCCAGTCAGGAACTCCATCTAGATTCAGTGGCAGTGGATCTAACAGTGATTTCACTCTGACCATCAGAGGAGTCCAGACTGAAGATGCTGGACATTATTACTGTCAGAGTCGCCACAGTGGTTATGTGTTCACACAGTGATAAAGAGTCGTACAAAAACCTCCGACAGAGAAACTGCAGCTGCTCACACACACACACACACACACACACACACACACACACACACACACACACACACACACACACACACACACACAACAAACATGTTTTCAAATACACATATCTATTCTTCTATAAATGTTTTCTCTTTCACCAGTTAGCAGAGCAAACAATCTGCAACCAGACCAAATGGACCTGATGGACTCATTTCTGTTTCTAATAATTTACCTTGATCAATGAATGAATTTCCACAACTTTTCCAGTCATCTGCCATTTAAAAAAATAGCCTATATTTTACTCACATAAATCAAATTCTAACCAACAAAATATTCCGAGCAGAGCTTATGTCTTTGTTTTACATTTATGAACTTTTACCTTCTGCTCCTGATGGATTGTCTCTTGCTCCCCCTGTTGGTCACTGGTCTCATGTGCACCACGTATTCACAATGCATGTGAATAGACATTTATAAACTTTATGCAGAAGAAATGAAAATCATACATGACTGGAACTAGCATGTGAGAGTGAGTAAATTATGAAAGGTTTTCATTATTATGTGAAATATCCTTTAAGACTCTTCAGAGCCTCCTCTAGATATAGACCTTAGAGAAACAAGTCCACAGCCATCTTTAGAGTTTTGTCTTTGAATGTCCGTTTTTGCGTTAGCTCTGTACATTTCTATGGCATCGCTGTCTAAGAGTATTTAGCTGAAGAGGATTTACTCATTGTAGAGTTAACTAAAGTTATCATGAGCACTGTAATCTTTAAAGTGGATGTCATAATAACATGTCAGTAGACTGGAAGATTTTAAAACGAGCGGTTCATTCATAAATGCGTAAGATCTTCCCTTCATGCTGTGGAAATACAAACCAGAAGACATTTATTTTTAGACAGGAATGAAAACGAGGCTGTGAGGGATATAAGTACAGTTTAATGGATCGCACTGTTGTTTAACATTCCGATTGTTCAGATGAGGAAACTTCTTTTCGAAAAATGGCAGTAGATTAAAAACTCCTTCATATATGACCTTTATACAATGCGTGCCATCCAAAATCACATACTTCCTTATCTACTAAATAGTAGGCAAAAAAACCAGCATGTGACAAAAGAAGTACTCATAAAAGAGTAGGCAAAAAGTACCCGGATGACCTACTACTTCGTCACATGATAATGACAACATGGCAAATGTAGTATTACATTTATACTACACACACTATATGGAATGTACTTTAGCAGTCGTGAAGTAATTACTTGTTCAAAATAAGCACCTACTCAAGAGATTTCAGACACAGACCAAGTCTATCCCTCGTTTATAACAGCCTCGTTTTCATCTGCGTTAAATTCAAAATGGCGTCTAACCTGACTAAGGTCTTTTTATTTAGGGTCGTCCCTTTAACTCTATTGGAACGAATAAGATTCGATTTAACACATTTGCTACAAAAAGAAACAAAATAACATTTATTGAACATGCATGATGCATCCAACCTAAACTCATTACACTTCGGGGATATTTGAGCCGAGCCGGACTGTGATGTCAAGCGACTAACAAGGGCTCTCAAACCGCGGAAATACTGATACTAAACAGGAAGTGTGTGTTCGTGCCAGGAAACAGAAAACTCCCCAAAGGTCCAAAGGGAAAGACAAAATCAATAGTGTGAAATAATCACTTACCTCTCGCTCTAACGCACAGACACACATAGTGAGATTAAACGTATAATAATACACCATAACGATGATGATGTCACCTGCACGCCACAGATTCTCCGTTTTCGTTGATTGGCAGATGAATGAATGTCTAAATATATGTCGTGGATTAAACGCTCGGCATCCTGCTAAAACCCAAAGCTCGAGAAGCGTCTCAGAAACATTCTAAAATAAATTAAATTAAATTAAATAAGCCAAAAATGATTTCAGACACTTTGACCTGACCATGTTTTGCTCAAAGTTATCTGACATTATCAAGATGAATTTGTTCTGACACAGTTTAATATTTGTCATATTTTATTACCATTTTCTAAACTATAGCAGATAAGTAAGGGATTATGTAGAGCGAGGCGGCTGTTATAGCGAATACAACCCCGACAGGATCAGGACCCTGACGCGAAGCGGAGCTTGAATCCTGAAGGGGTTGTATTCGCTATAACAACCGCCTCGCTCTACATTATCCCGCTTATCACATGGCTATCTACCAAATAAATCAATAATTTGACACAAAATATTGATTTAAAAAGGAGTTTATTGATTTAAAAACGATTGTATTGCTTCCGCTAAAGAAAATAGTCCGTTCCGTCTCTACGGTTAGAATCCTGCGTCCATAGCAACGCTCTGTTTTTCATGGCAACGGTGTGTTATCCCAAAGTCCTTTTAGGCAAGTCGTGCCACTCGGCCGCCATCTTGGCAACGCCTTCGGGCAGCTATTTCGGACTAACAAGACCAGGCTCCTATCTAAATGAATGGGCAGAGAGTCAGAACTGCACTTTCACTGGTCACTGGGACATAAAAACTGCATGTATAGAAACAGCAGTAAAATATGATAAAAATCGCTGAAAAAGTTTGATGACTTTGCCCCAAAATAAGGTTTAAAACGCCTTTTCCCCCACAGGTTATACTTTTACTACGCATGCGCAAGGGTTCACGCTCACGACACCAACTTCATTGACGTCTCTATCCAGATGCCGGTGTTGTGCCAAGCACTTAAACAATTATATGTAGGCTATTTAAATGTCTGAAACCTAAAATAAACATTATATGGTTAAAAACACTGAACAGTTGTGATATAGCCTATGACAAGCGCTGAGCGCGTCCGTCTTTGGCTCAGCGCCAGCCACAGCACGAAAGCACAGGTTGAATATGGCAGTTATGTCACGTCACTGTACATTCGCTCCTTAGTGGTTAGCTGCTGACTGTTAAAAGCAGATGATTGGCTTTCCAGCGGGAGGGGCGGGACATATGCATACAACCGCCATCTTTGCCGTTACAATGTGAGAAATGTTGAAGGTGTCTGAATACTGTATATAGTTTTATAAAGTATATCATCATCAGTTTGGTGCCGCTGCTGAAACCAGTGAAATAAACTAATAGATCAGTTTGAATAGATATAGAATAGATTTTGTTCGGACTGATAACGTGCTTTGACTCTGTCTGATATATGGACTATGACTGGATTATACTTGTAAATAAAGTGCATTTGGATCCTCACTCTCTGAATGCTGTGTTTCCACCGTCAAATCATTACAACAGAAACTCACTGACTTCCCCTGCTTTATGAAGCTCATCATCACTTCAGTGATTGTGTTTTGTGTCTGTTAATGAGTGACTGTCTTCAGGGAAATGATGTGGAGTGTGTTTGCATATTGATCAGATCTTCAGTGTGTGAGAGTGTTTATAGTGCTGTGAGTTTAACACTTCATCACTGACACACACAACAATCTTCATCAACATGACCTTCATCATCATCTTCATCTGGACTCTCACAGCGTTTGCTCAAGGTTTGTGGAGCACAAGTTTGATATGAATTCATTTCTTCAAGTATATTGTCAAAGTTTTGAGTGTATTTTCTTCTTGTTGTGTTTCAGAGTGTAGAGGACAGATCACCGTCACTCAGAGTCCCTCAATAACAGCAGAACAACCAGGAGGAACTGTGAATATCAAATGTAAAACCAGCAGAGATGTGTTCAGGGATGGCATTGGTAGAGATTATTTATCCTGGTACTTACAGAAACCTGGAGATGCTCCTAAACTCCTGATTTATTTTGTAAAAACCCTCCAGTCAGGAACTCCATCTAGATTCAGTGGCAGTGGATCTAACAGTGATTTCACTCTGACCATCAGTGGAGTCCAGACTGAAGATGCTGGACATTATTACTGTCAGAGTCGCCACAGTGGTAATGTGTTCACACAGTGATAAAGAGTCGTACAAAAACCTCCGTCAGTCAGAGTCACAGTGACTGAACTGAAACTGCAGCTGCTCAAAGGAGGATCTGAAATAACATCGTCACACTTGCATCTGAAATAAAACCATCTAAATTAATCTGACACTCTTAATAATTATAGAGGTCAGAAAGAGATTTTGTGCTCTTATAGATCAGTGACACATTTGAGATCTGAGTGATTTCAGTTTTCCCTAGTTGCCCCCTTTTATTAATAATAGATCTTAATTTTAATAATATTCCATGATTATTTAATTTGACCATCCTAACATGTGATTTGTGTACTATTCACTGTATTCTGCAGACAGTAAGAGTTGTATATTAGCTTGCTGTTTTAATTTAATTTAATTTAATTTAATTTAATCAGTTCAGTTTAGACACGCCTCTCCCTATCAGACGCATCTGATAGAAAAAGAGAAATAAGAACTTTTATTTGTGCTTTTAACTGAATTTTTATTTAAACTTATTCACAAAACTATGAGAAGGTATAAACTGGGAGCTGACAATAACATGACCTGATAAACCTCAGTGTAAACTGATGAATATGAACAAACCTGTTAAAATGGTGAGAAACTGCAACAGGATAAACTATTTCAGCAGGAACTTACAGAAACCTGGAGAAACTCCTGAACTCCTGATTTATTATACTGTACAAACCTCCTCAACAGTGAAACTGAGCGAGTTAAACTCATATTTCATCATCAGGAGTGATTGTGTTTCCCAATAGAGCAGGTGTTCATCGTCCTCAGAGTTTGATTTTCTTGTAATACCAGAAACACTTAAAATAACTATTACGCATAACATGTAGAAAATATTTTTTTGCATTTTTAAATGTAGACTTGGTATTTAATGAACAAAATGTGGTTTTGGGCAGAAAATTAGGATGGCTGATTGTGTGACGTAGGTGTGTTGCTGTGTTAAGAGTTTAGAAAAACTACTTTGAGTAAAAATATATATATGAAGACGCATTTGAAGGAGCCTTTGAATTGAGACAGACTTCGTCGAGCCGCTGTGCCTTCGAAGGATGAAGTCTCTGAATCGATAGAAAAAGCTGAAAGAAGCGCTGAAATCACACACTCTCTTGAGTAGATACTTATTTTGAATTAGTAATTACTTCACGGCCGCTAAAAAAGTCAGTCCTATATAGTATAAATGAGTGTGTGTGTGTAATCCAGACGCATTCGCCATGTTGTCATTATCATGTGATCTACCAGCGTCAGTTGCATCTCTTCACTGTCATTCACAGATCCTCTCCTGTGGCCTCATGGGATAGTAAAGTGTCCATCGTATCACACTTCAGAATCTCTCCAAAAGTAGTCGGACATCCGAGTACTTTTTGCTTTTATGAGTGTTGTCAATTCAGACATCCTTCTTTTGTCACATACTGTTTTTTGCCTACTATATAGAAGGGAAGATGTGATTTCGGATGCAGCCATTAACTTTAGCATCCGACTAAAAACACTGATTCATTCAGGAACTATTGTGAAAGTGACATATGAAGGCCAAGTGTGGAAACCCAAACTCAGAGTTTGTCCTCTGCATTAAACCTATCTGACTCTCTCTAACTATTAGGCCACGATTGTGTTTCTCAGAGTCGCACTGGTTTGTTTTACTGTGGTTTCGTTTGGAAATATTTCAGTTAGCCGTAACTTTCAGTTAGTAAATAACTACTGACAATATAAATGACTAAAATGTAAAGTACTTAATAATAGATCCTTGTTCATTAAACTGTTGTAGCAATATCACACTCACATGTTGGTCTGATATTCAGAAAATATTGCTTTATATGAACAAAGGATCATATTAACATGTGAACTCATGAAATGTTTTGTGATGTCTAAATGAAACGGCACATTAAACTTAAATCTGTTACTACTGAAGCATTTGCATAGAGTCTGTTTTATGAATGAAGTAACACTTTAATTATTCGAATTTTGCAGCATTGCTCTTTATTCTCCATCCCATCTTTTGCTGCGTTTTAGGCACACATGGCTTGGCAGGGAGTGAAAACAATAATTTTGTTTTTGTGCTACATTGATTTGTTTATATCACAGATTAAGCCGATCTCTTCTTTAGATCATTTTTCAGGCGTAGATTATGATTATTCTGATGGTGAAGCTAATAAATCAGAAGTGCTGGCTAAAAACAGTGAACATAAAATGAAATCGGAGTTGGCAGTTTACTGTAATAATAATACTATGAAAGTGATTTTGCCCTCTGGTTCTCCCAGTCAGGTCAAAATCTTGGGTAAGTATTTAGTAGCCTATAGCAGTTGTTTGTTTTCATACATGTCATTTTAATTGGCATTTCATTTTTTGCATAAATATTTTCAGGTTTTGCAGTGATTGAATCTGTACTTGAGGCCCCAGTGGCCTGTGGATACTCTCTGACACAAGGCCATGGACGTAATATTTTGGTTGTTGACTACACTGGCTGTCATGTCATGTTGGAGGTATTTAAGTTATGGAAACATTTCTGCTCTTGAAGTTCACATCAAGTCAGCTATTATAGTAGTCATTTATTCACTCCTACATCGTTCCAAACCTGCATGCTTTTCTCTCTTCTGTGAAACACAAAAGATATTTTGAAAAATATTTTGTTGTTGGTGTGTTTATTTGTTTGTTTTACATGGTGAATGTCAATGTAGACTGCCAAAATTGTGTTCCACAGAAGAAAGATTTACATTATTGGCAGACGCTTTTTATCTAAAGTGAGTTACAAATGATTGGTTTGGTTAAAAGCTTACAAAAGATATGCATAGAGGTATGACACAACATGACAGATGAACAATCTTTTTAACTTTGTACACATTCATGGTCCTGTTGTAAATGGTTCACAGTCAGTGCATGTTATTCTAAAGAAAAAAAGTAATAGCAAAATGGAATGTCTTGATGCACCTGTGAAACAAATGGTCTTTTTCTTTTGACGTCCAAGCACTCTTATTTTTCACCTCTCCTTAATCCAAGCACCTCTCAACTAATCTTAAATTCTGCCCTATACTTTCCTACTTAAAATATTAGTTGCAAATGCAGTTTCATGTTGCACCCAGCTTTCTCTCATGATTGTTCTGTCTTTAGGATGGCTATTATACCCTGAGGGTCCTCTATCCAAGTGAAGCTGGAAAGTTGGATGTCGCTACATTGTCTTGTGATGCAAAACAAAGTCTCACTGCTTCCCTAAAACGGCTCAATGTGCAGTCAGATCAGACGTGTGCGAAACTACCGCCTGCACAACCTTCTCAATCATCTCCCCAATCCCCACCAAACCTGCTGCCGCTGAACGGCAATCTTGAACATTTATAACTTTGCATTGCTACATTCCAGCTTTAACTTCTTTGAATTTGAAGTCCTGCTTCTTTCCTCAAATTAACTCTCTTTCGTGTTTTCATTTAAGGCTGCAGCATCTCTGCCGATCAGAGAGTGTCGTGTAGCACTTCAGGTATAATGCAAGAGGAGTGCCTGACCATAGGATGCTGTTTTGATGCAATGACCTCAGTCTACTACTATCCCATGGATGGTATGTTCTTTCTTATATACTTCACAGCTAAAACTGTAATGCGAGAAACTAGTGTATATTAAGGCAAGTCAGTTTTAAAAGTCAAGTCCTGGGTCCAAGGTCTACTTAATGCACATGCGTTGAGTGAAGAAAAGACTGTTCCTTTATCAAAAAGCAATTGCCTCTTACAGCTGAAAGGAGGGACTTCCATTCTACAGCTGCCATATTGATTGTTAAATTGTTGTTTCCCTACAGGTGGTGTTTGGCATTACAAACCCATACATTTGACATGTTCCAAGGAGTCAGGGTTTTCTGCTTTGCTTTCAAATTTGGCCTATTTATTTTCCTTGTACTTTAAAAACACCTGAATTTGATATGTTTATGTTCTGATTAACAGATTTGGTAGATCAGTAATTGCATTAAATTACTGCTATACCGCCATTTACTAAAGCATAGAATTCTCTAGAAACTTCTCTTAAACTCATGATTTTGAGAAGGATTTGCTGGATTATACAGATGAAGAACCAATCGTACTGTAGACAAATTATGTAATGAATCATGACACCTTTGCCATGATCCTATTCTATAAAAACTGGTGTATTTTTACTGGTGGGATTCTTTTTTCCAAGGAAAGAGTGTGTGGAATGCCCTTATGGACATGTGGTTTGAGTGTTTTATGCAAATATCTAACCTTGTGCATGCGGTCGCTAGAATACTACAAATTTATTAGCATTGGAACAAGGCTACGGTTAGTCCATGTGCATATGCACTTGTTGTGAATTAAAAAATTAGTTTGGCCATCTTCAAATTTTCTGTCACTGAGTGTGGAACACGTTCTTATGTAAGTATTTTGCCTTTATTTTGCATCATCTTTGGGGGCGTGACTCACTCACCCGGACTGTCCTGACCCCTCAGTCAAAAGGAATGTGAAAATAAATGAATAATGACATGGATTATTTAAACTGATTATTTCATGGACATGAGTTAAATGTTCAAATATATTGGCTTAGGCAATTTTCCTTTGTTTTGTTATAGTAATATTTTTCAATGCTCTGACATCTGTATTTTCTCAGTAGCTTTTGGTTTCATAGTTTTAGTAGCAACAGGTTTATTTACGTGAATGAGCCACATGTTTTTTCTATCTTGGTATACGTTGCGTAACGCCCCCTTTGTTACTTCAGACCCCGTTGCTGGCTCTGTCTTGTCGATTCAATTGGCTGATTGAAAGAAATGAGAACAACTGCTGTCATTTTACATCAGGCCATAGACGACAATTTACCTGGCTGAGGTACAGGCCCTCATCAGAGTTCACAACCTTTTTTTTTTTTTTTTTAATGTACATTCCAGGGGCCTATACCATAAAGCTGGTTTAGGTGGATAGTCAGGTATGTTTCAGTTTAGTCTGAGCCAGCCTTGAGTTTTAGGCAGCATGAAAGTGGCTTATAGCGGTGTTCATTGCCGATTGTAACCGGATGAATGAGGTGATGGACATTAGTGAGCACCTATCAGCAGGTAATCCACCCTATTTAAGAGCTGGTTGGCTGTAGCCCGGGATGCGTCATGTTCGACTCCGCCTCCTTCCATTGTTTACAGTGGCTGTAGGTATGTGTGTTAGCATATAGCAACTTCTGTTTTTAGTTTGTTTGTATGTAGGGGACTAATTATTAGTGTTGTGTTTAGCTTGTCTGTCTTCTCCGGTTTTCCTTCGGTTTGTCGCAGTGGTTGCATTTGCTGGCTGCTCGCCTTTCAGGTATGTGTGAACTGTTGATGGAAAGTGTATTGTTTGTCTTTATTTGGGGGTTTAGGATCGGCTGATTGTGTTGAGTTATGTGCAGTGTCCCTGTAGTCTATCTGAACAGCGGATTGCATGATTTGAGTACCCGTGCCTGTGAAAGGACAAGCACATTGTGCGAATGCATCGTCTACTTCCGGTAAGTGTTATTGCGCATGTAGTTACGAGCTGAAAGTTTAGCCATTGAGGCATAAATCTTAGTGTTTCTTTGTATTTGGCTTAGGATTTTCCCTCTCGTCCGGCGATCTTGTTCTTCCTGCTGGTGCTATAAAAAGCTATTACAGCCCCGTCGATTCCTTGCTGCCAGATTAAGAGCGCATCGTATTTTCCTGCTCCACTGTCGCTACCGTGTGCAATACAAACTTTTTGCCATCTGTGAGAAGATCGTCACCCCACTGATGAGGGGGACCGTTGCTGTCTGGTTTTATTTATTATTTGTTGATTTAATGTTTCTTTTATTGAACTTTTGAGGTTAACACTTGGTGTCAAAAATGGAACACCAAACTATCTGCTTGTGAGCTCATTGCGTGAATTGAGTTATTTATTTATGGTCTGTGTTTACACCTTTGTATGTTATTCGTGATTGTCTATTAATGGTGATATTATCTGCTCATGACCGTACCCTAAACATCATCCAACTGGGCTTTAGTGCAGTTGGTATGTTGAAGTTTGGTTATTAATTATTTTTTGTGATTTTCGTTTCAGGTGCTGAGGTTCCACGGGTGGAGGATCTCTTGTGGTGGTGGTGCTTTCTTCGAATGTTTGCCGTGACACTTTTGAAGTCTTTGCTGTGTGTGTGAGTGTGCTTTTGGTAAATTAAGTTTAGTGATCCCTCCTCCCGTGGTTTGCCTCAGCCCTGTTAGTCTGTGTCTTTTTTTCTATGGTGTCTGTGTAACCAGTGTATTGAAAGAGTGTGTGTTTATTCAAATGTGTTTTTGTTTACTTGAATGTGTTTGTAACTCAAAACCTTGTCAGTATAGCTCCAGGTTGCCTTTTTAACGTGACTACCCTGCTGCTTTAAATTAAATTTTGTATAAATAAATTTTTTGTATATTTTCATATCCACGTCTCTGCCTACCTTTATTAGAGAATCGAACCTGAGTGACCTAGTAATAGTAACTTGAGTGTTGTCCATATTTCCCGGGGCGAAATTCCCCGGGTGGCGTAGTCGAAATTCTTTCTACCTGTAATACCGCTCTTTTGCCACACATAGTAACTTGCGCTCTGTGGCTAACGTCCTCTGAGGCAGGTTATGTTCTAGGTAAGAGACTGAGCAAAGTGACACCTCTGATGAAATGAGATCTGTGTATACCTTTATCAACTGTATGAACTAACTTCACAACTTTCACTTGCACTGATATAGCAAGCTATTTTCTTCTTGCTGTGTAAATGTATTTATGTATTTTATAATCTTCAATCTCTTAATCTTTGAATCTTGCTGATTCTCTTGAGAAGTGAATCGCAGTTTTTCCTGTTTCAAGGCATGTGATTGGTGTAACACTTTCATGTGTAAGTGCTCCATGAACTCAGGATCAAAGCCTGAGTTGATAGAGAAAGTTGATGAATGGTTTATGATTAATCCTGTAACACAAACCAATTCAGTTTCAAGTTGACAAAACCAGAGTTTTTTCAACCACCATCATGGTATAGGCCCCTGGTGGTTTCAACTTTCAAACCTTTGTAATCTTTCATCACAGTAGTAACTTACTAAAACAACAATCTTCCTTTTCAGCTGATTTCACCTTGATCACATGGGTGGTCCTGCCCTACCTTTTTTCTTGTTTGAGCCGTTTCACACGTATGCCACAATAGTGAAGACAACACTTTCGCTACTTCTGTTTCATGTTAGCTTTAATTAAATGGCTATGTAAAGATTGTTTCAGTCTCATTTTTCCTCTTTATTTTGTGCTCCTTAGACTGATGGTTGAATGCTGCTACCAGAAGGATTCAGCTGATCCTTTGCTTTCCAGGCCTGTGCTTGCCAGTGCAGGGTACATGGTTAGGAGTCCCAGTCGTCCTCCATACCTGCTCTCTGAAGGACTGTTTGGAGTTCAGCTTTTGATTTCTGAGGGTGAAGCTCTATAGCTGTCAAGCTGGTTGCTCTAGTTGATCAGAATAGTGATTTTAGAATATTTTATATTTTCATATTTTCTTTTCATTTTCTCCTTTTTCCTTGCAGACGAGACTTTCACCAAGTTTTATCCACAGTGTCATCAGCCCCTACATGTTCTTTTGGGGAAGCCTGTATATCTGGAATTGCATCTGAGATCTCCAAAACCTACAGCTACTCTTCTAGTTCACTACTGTGTGCCCTATCCACGCTCTGCTAAGAGTGCCCTGGTTCTGCTTTTTGAGGGGTAAGAACCTACCTTTTAAATTCAAAACAAAGATGCTAACATTGATGCAGCATTGCATTGAGTTGAGGATGCAGATTTGATTTTGAAATTGATTTTTAAAATGATGTCGCTTATGCAATGAGTAGAATTTTTAAACTGATGGACATTGAATGTATTGTTTGTAATTGTTTGTGAGAGCCCAGTTTGAAAGCTAAAAATAAAATGTAAAATTTTGAAAGTTATGTATCTGTCAGTAGATGCATAATTGTTCGAAATGCTATAGAAATTTCTATTTTTAGATTTAGATAAATTCATTAACAATTCCTGTGAACTTGCTTGAATTTCAGTTCAGTAAACTTCTTTTGAAATAATAGGCTGCTAAGAACTTGATATGCATACTTAGAAGTTTTGCTTATCTCAGATATCTTTTTTTATTCATGATTGATCCTTGGATAATGAATTTTTCTTTTCTTTTTTTTCAGATGCCCCAATCCTCTTGACTCGGGCAATACCTCCATACTTTATGTGAAACATCTGCCTCAGAATCAGTACCACCGTCGCTTTGAGATTAAAGCCTTTCAGTTCATGGATTTGTCCACCAATAAATATCTCGATGAGGAGGTAACTACTAGACAAAAACACATGATCAGAATCATGATTTGGTAAGGCAACCTGATGGTTCCTGTGTTTCCTCCCTGCAAACAAATTTACTTCATGTGTTCTACTGAAGTGTGCATGCCCTCTGGGTCGCCCTGTGCAGAGACCTGTTTTGATGGAAAGGTGTGTTGTGCAAAATTTGTATACATTAAAGGCAAGCTCACCTCACACTACAGGACTGCAAAACTACCTGTGCTGTGGTGCTCACTGTAAACTTTCTTTCTTGTCATCTGTAGCAGAGCGCAACGCTGTTGAGTTGCACAAACTGAAAGAGCTTTGGTCAAGAGACCAACATCGAAAAAATGGTTAACACTTTACAATAAGGTTCATTAATGTATTAATTAACATGAACTAACAATGAGCAATACATTTGTTACAGTATTTATGAATCTTTGATGTTAGTTAATAAAAATCCAGCTGTTCATGTTCGTTCACAGTGCATTAACTAATGTTAACAAATACAACCTTTGATTTTAATAATATATTAGTAAATGCTGAAATGAATATAAACTAAGATTAATAAATGCTGTAGAAGTATTTTTCATTCTTAGTTCATGTAAACTAAGGTAGTTAACTTATGAACCTTATTGTAAAGTGTTTCCAAAAAATGTTTTCTCACATAAATTAATGCACGAAATTTGAGACTGAGATGTTTATACCATCTGCAATGTGATTGACTGGATTAGTTCCACGTTGTTGCATCGTACAAACTAAAAGCTCATGTGGCCTGTTGGATCTTATCATAGCGTCTGTGACTGCTCGAGACTGGCTCAGATCATGTCACTGCTAATAATTAACAAGTGCTGATTTGGCCAGGATCCGGGGGGTTTGTCACAGACCTTGGAAATCTGTCTCTGTGACGGCAAAATCCGGCCAAAAGACATGTATTGTAAGCTTGCCTTAAGTCACTCAAATGTTCTTAATGGATTACGATTTATTTCTTTTGTTCGCAATCTGATATTGTTCATTTTGTTGTAGTCTCAATGAATAAGGCCCAGGTGAGCCACTGGCAGTTGGAGTGTGTGTTTGTGCTGTCTAACTTGGAATACATTTTTTATCTCCATCTGTGCAAGATGTAAATTTCTAGCAAGTACCTAAGACTAAAGCATCTAACTGTCCAGGGATGGAAACTCATCAGCAGTGAAACAGGTGACAAAGATTTGAACTTGGGTGTTCTGGGCACATGCTCCCCGGGGAAGAAAGATGTTTATCAGTTTTATATAATCAAGTGATAATATTATATAGAAACCTCACTTGAACAAGCTGAGAACTCAAGCTCAAAATACTAGAAACTGTTAGCATGACTGAAAGTTTGAAACATCTTTTAACATTGCCTTTTTTTTTTTTTTTTTAGCATGGCCTTGTTTTATAAATTGTTACCTGCAAATTTAAGTTTTAAGATTTGTAGGTAAACATTAATCAACTGTCATTTAGTCAGTTATGGTAACTGATCATGATCAATTTTGTACCGTGCTTTATTGCATAGTGAATGTAAAGCTACAGATACTGGAGGAAATAAAGCTGCAAGCAACAATTAATGAGGTTCAAGCGTTTTAAGACCATAAATTATCAATTATCAAGAATAGGATAAAACACATACACAAAAGAAAGGCTAAAACAATACTACTTAATACACTCTAAGCATGCTCACACACATTGTTGTAGATACAGATGTTTATTCCAAATCTCCTCTGTATAACATTTTCAGGGTTCACAATAATTGTGGCACAATTGTCAAAACTGAGAGCTCAGTACAAATGAAGTGATAAACTTTGACACAATGTGATTTTAAGTGTTATAATAGTGATTTTATGTCTAAATCTAAATGCAAAAGCAAAACTTGAGAAAAAGAACTTAAGTAGAATTACAATTATAATCGTTGGTTTGCACAGTAATCTCCACTAAAGCAAAGCAATTTTTCCATAGCAACTTCATTAAGCAGGCTTAAACACACAAAAACATTATTTAAAAGAAGAAAATATCTTTTAAAGGTCTATATAAGCATTACACATTTCTTTGCAAACTAATTATATAAAACTATATTACCACTGCAACATAATTTAGAGAACAATCAAACAATGCTGGAAACTGATTTTTATTTATTTATTATTCTGCGGATTTTATTTGATCTCTAGTGGACGACAGTAACATTATAGCCTTAATATTTCAATTGAAATGAGTGATCGTTTAGAATTTACTGTGAGTTTTCGAGCTTTTTTCAAAATGACCTGTTCTCCAAATGTTTTTATTTATTTATTTAATAGGGACCATACAATCAAACATAGTAACAATACAAAGCCTGTAACAGATGCGCAGCATATAAAGTTTATAGCTAATACTAATTTTCAACTCCTGTCTCTGGTTGGGCATTTCTAAGTACATTATAAAACAGATACATACAAATAAATACATTTTTTCAAACACACACACACACACACACATTATATATGTCTCGAGGATGTAACAATGATGGTAACAGATTGGTTTTTTTATCCATTATTTTTATTGCTCGATTGTAAAGTGAACCAATGTGTTTTGTTGCAGACGGAGCTGCCTGCGCCCAAACTGTCATGCAGTATGAAATGTGCGAAAAGACCATAGCATGCATGTACAGCAGGGCTGCCTGGTTTGGTATGTAATTTCTGATTAGTTTAAAACAGTTAAGATTGCTTTGTAGTGTTTTAGAGATTTTCTTTACATGTTTACAAATTTAAGTTCTATGACCAATCCAAGATATTTAAATTCTGTAACATGTACACAGTTTTGTGAAGTTTCTACTTTGTGCACAATAAGCACAAATTCTCTTGTTTCTCGCAATCTTTGACGATTGTTGTTTTGATGTTACATTACTCACAATGGGCCATGCCAGATAACTATAAAAACAAAAAAGTTAACTCGATCAAAATTATTTTGATAACTTTTTGCCATGAGGGTCCCAAGATGATGCATGTCAAGTTTTAACTTTCGAGCAAATTGGACAAACAGCCTACGAGGTTTGATTGACTGTTTGATTGACAGCAGTGGTTCTTGAGGCAAAGTTGTTCAGAATGAGGAAATTTAACCTTCAAACGTTTTGGCATCCCGTTGTGAGCGTGAATCACAGAAATTCTTGCCATGAAAAACTTTTTGCTTTTCCCTAAAATTCAGGAAACCAATGCATATTGTTGATCTGATGACCAAAGTGAGAGGGAAAAAAGGGAGTGAGCACAGACTGAGATCCCCAGTTATTCATTTTCCTGTTTCCTGTGGCAGAAAAAGAAACCGTAATCAATATCACAGAAAAATGTGACTGATTAAATCCTTGGGCATAATTCTTGCATACATATGCCAGGTTATTACTGCTTTGGACCATGCCTTCCTTTAGACAGTTCCATTGCTTCCTGCAATAAGACACAAGTTGTTAGCCATGAGAACAATTTGCTTGCAATTTGTGACATTTTAAGCAAATCTTGATGTATCTCGCTCTGCTTGAGCTTAAATGCTTTGGATTTGTATATTTTTTTTGTTTACATAAATTGTTTAATGTTTTCAAACTCAAACCTCAAGATATAAAATAATGAAATTATATATAATGATATAATGAAAACTCTGTCATTTACTCACCCTCATGTTGTTCCAAACCTGTATGAAATTCTTTCTTCTGTTGAACTAAAAAGATATTTTGAAGAATGTTGGTAACCAGACAGTTGACGGTAGCCACTGACTTCCGTAGTAGGAAAAATAAAAAAATACTGTGGAAGTCAATGGCTACCATTCAACTGTCTGGTTACCAACATTCTTTAAAATGTCTTATTAGTTCAGCAGAAAAAAAGAAACTCATATAGGTTTGGAACAACATTGGGGTGAGTAAATGATGACAGAATTTTATTTTTTTGTTTTAAATAAAAAAATAATCAAATATAAAAATGAAATTATGAGCCCAAATATTCAAATACAATATTTTTGAAAAATGCACATCCCCAGTAAATACAGAGGATTTATGAAAGGAATGATAGGAAAAGATGTGTATGGAGAAGAATCATGAAGAATATCCTATCATCCGTGAAACAGGGTGGATGCAGTGTTATGGCATGGGCATTATTGACTGGGGTTGGAGCTAAACTCTGCCTGAGAGCTCTCTAGGAGCTGGGTTGGCCACCCCATCTTAAATGGTTCATGTAATATTTTTTTGTTAAACCCTTTAAATAATTATAATAAATACAGGAATATTTAAATCTAGTGCATTTAATATTCAAAAACTAAAATAAAAATGCATCAATGTTTGTTGTGCCTTAAAAAGAATACAATTGTTTTGTTATAGAAACTATTACAATATACAATTTGGTGAGTTCATAATGTAATAAATTTCCCACAATTTAAAAATCATTATTAATTTGAGCTCCAATAACTAAAAATTATTACATTACAAAACTATAATTATTACTTTACAAACCTCTTATTCCATTGTGTCATTATCATTGTTGCTTTGTTATTACATTATGAGTTGCTACACAACACTTAAAGCACATTACTTTAGAAAACATGATCAGCAGCTTTATCTGCTGTTCCTGCACTGTTAACAGCTTACCTTCATTGAGTGCATGTCCATTGTCGTTTCCACCTGGGAAATCCAAAGAGGAATACAAAAGAAGATATAAACACAGAAAGCTCATTAATAAGCTATGTATCTTCCTACAGTATAGATGCTTCTACTGACAACAGATATTTTAGATATTTTAGCTACTTAAATTAACAGAGTTACAGAAAACACAATGTAACAGAGTTACAGAAAACACTGCTTCCATTTATATTTTATATGGGGATAAATATGGGGTGGCAATGTTTTTTCTAAGGGTGTCAGTTGTCAATCTGTGCCACCCTGGTAGAGTCCTCTCTGAAGCAGCTTACCTGGGAGAAGACCTTTCTCTGTTCCATTAGCATCAACCACCTCTCTTGGTTCTGCATATAAAGTCCTCTGTTTTGAGAAACCTATAGAGGATTACAAATAAAGATGATAAATACAGTTGCTATCTACATGCATTGCTGTCAGAGGCAGAGATAAACAAGTGAAGTCTGGTCAGCACAAATAATTAATATAGATTTCAATGGACTATTTCAAGATTTTGGTCCTGTCAGTTAAAGAAAGTTTATCAGAGAAAATTATTAAAAAGATTGTGCACAGAATCTGTATTTATGTTGTAATACTCACTAATTCTTTTAGTCTTGTAAAGGTAAAAGCAGAGCGCTGCAAGAGAAGCTAGTACAACTGCAGCTCCAATCGCAATTCCAATAACCAGGGCAGTGCCTTCATTGCAGTCAATGCATTTTCCATCTGCAAAAAAAAAATTTAAATAATAATAAATGGACAAAGTTACTGTATGTAAAGTCTAAATGTCTACTACAATTTAGACAATTCAATTCCATTGTTGATAGAGTTATTTTAAGGTGTCATAAAACACTAAACTACATTTTCTGAGATTTTATAAGGTTTTTGTGTAGCACATTAATGGATGTTAACATTTTCGTCTGTAATTTTAATTGTAATAGAATCCTTATCTAGGCACTATTTTTGACTTTCATAGGTTGTGATATTTTCTCTCATTATGGTGTACTGATAATTATTCATGAGACATTTGTGCACTTATCCTATGAGAGACACATTTATGGATCACAAGTGTTTGTTTTCACTTTCTATGTGGCATAATTTCTCTTTCATAGACCCCGAGTCTCCGACACAAACGTGATCCATCCATTCTGAGTGTAACCCTCGGTAAACACTGCAGGTGTCATGATGGTCACAAACACTCTAATTTCACTAAGCTGATTGGTAACTAAAAACTTACACATCATGCTTTCAAGTTGTTTCAAGTAGGCACTTCCACCAGTGTTTCCTCGGAGGAAAGAGCCCTACTCTAATGATTAAATACTTTCACTTTACCTACCCCATTTGACAATAATTGGTTCTTTGAAAGTTTTGTGGGACACAAAACAGTCATATTCTGCTTTTTCATCCTCCTTGATGTCCACATGCTTCCTCAACTGGAAGGTTCCATCATTGTTTGGTCTGATTCCTGTGGATTCAGTCTCATCATCAGGCAGGGATGTGCGATATTTTCTTATGGTCAACATCACATCTTTGGGGTAGAAACCAGTGGCCATGCAGGTGAGTTTCAGCTTAGTTTTGTCACTGGTAGACTTTTTCGCAAAAACATGAACAACTGGAGGAGCTGTGGACACAGATTATCAATCAGTTCTATCTCTATGACAGCTGCAGATAATCAACAAATACAAATACTCTACATTTACTCACAGCCGTTTCTGAGCTCCTCATCTCCATAGTCTCTGAATTTGTTGAGCCAGTCCACACACTCTTTCTCCAGGTAGCCCTTGGTGTACTGGTTCAGGATGGTCACATTATCCCATTTCCTCTTGGTTGGAAGAGCTGCATCAACTGGGGCAACCCACTGAGACTCCTTATCATCAAAAGACAGGAAGTTATCGCCATCATAACTGTACTCATCAATGCCTTTGGAAAACTTAATTTCCTTTCCCTCTTGATTAATTTCACACCCATGTCTCCACTGAAGAACATGAACATCTGAAAGGGACAGAAAAAAAAATGTTTTTCAGATAATAATAACAATATAATATGATAATTATATGTATATGGAGGTAAATATGTATCAGTATTTCTCACCTGAAGCATTGTCTCTCATACGGTCCATCAGAATTTTGACATTCACATTAAACCACTGTTCTTTGCTCTTTCTTGACTGGGTGCCTTTTTCCCAGTAATCCTCCTCCATTTTCTCTTTCATCCAGTGCTGTGTGGGAATCTTTCTCTTTTCATTGCTATTGTAATAGTCAATCTGTCTGTCATCTAGAAGACCCATAGCTGTGAAATCATAGATGCCTGGCAGATCGACAGGTTTGGACAAGGCTGTGTAAATGTAGTACAGGGAGTGTGTCTCTGTAAACCAAATTAATAAAATAGACTGTATGAAACAAGTGTATGTGATCAAATTGGTTAGTGAAGGAGAGAACAGATCAAATATGACAAATATAACAGTCTCAAAACATTTCAGTTACAGAAAAAACTAAACAGACTAAATCTATTGTAATTTTTTTTTTAAAACGACCTATATAACTTATAGCTGAAGGCCATTTAATAAAATATTGTGCCTACTTGGATCTGAAATAGTTTCACTATTTGCAGGTTACTTTTTGGTATATCCAGATTGTATTCTGTTGAAAAATTAATTTGAGGCGGCTAAGTTAATCCTGGTATCGATATGAACAGTAATATTATAACTAAGCCGCTAGGCCATGTTGATCGATGTCAAATTATGGAAAGTAAGCTTTTTTTATTTGACAAAACTCGTAGCCTATATATTTAGTTATAGACTAAGTATAGATACACTTTTAAATTCCATATACTATGTAACAAATTCGTAATCAAATTTCAAAACCGTATGCTAAAAATTTTACTTTCACTTTCTCCAACAAACGCAGCAAAATGTAATCATTTAACGTTACCCGTTTGAACTGAAGACAACGTCCCACAAAGAAAGAAAAAGCAAAGCAGAGCAAAACTCTTTGTCACGACACCCGTTTCCATGATTTATAATCTTGTCCACTGATGTTTACTTTGGCGGTCTGAACTCAAGCACTCAAGATCACGACTGTATCTGGGTGCACAAAATGGCGGTGATGGGGATTTCTAACTGCGTCATGAAAGCTTCGAACTACTTTTGTTTTGATTCTCCTTCTTCTTCTCTTGATTAATGGCGGATTGCAACTTTTAGTTGCATACAGCCACCTACTGTACAGGAGTGTGTAACATAATGCTAGTTTAAGTGTTTAAGAAATTTAAAAAGTGCAGTCCTGGTGATTCTTATCCCTTCTCCCTCTGTTCAAAGGTTGAACAAATTGCAACAGAAGCAAACTCAACTGATTTTGTATCCTCAATATGTCCTGAGTAAGGAAAAAAAAAAGTCCCGAAGAATCCCATTAGGGGAAAGTTTAGAAAAAGACCCAAATATAGCCTATACGCCTATGCATATTTTTTTTCTCAAGTGAATAGGGTAAAATTTTTAACCTTTAGATAGGCTATCACCATAAAGATTACTGAGTTGATTACTTACATCAAGACAAACAAAAAATGTATTACAAGTTTTTTGAAATTGTTTGTTAACATGGACAAACGGTGCATAATCTAATTACGTATGTGAAACTTTCCCCTAATGGGATTCTTCTGGACTTTTTTCCCCTTACTCAGGACATATTGAGGTTACAAAATCAGTTGAGTTTGCTTCTGTTGCAATTTGTTCAAGGTTGACCCCATTTTGGCTTAAAATGACTGGACTGTTCCCAGTATCCCCATCAGATTCCACTTCCACCCTGCTTCCTGAATCCCATCTTGAAACACCTGTCTTTCCACCTCATATAATTTACAGTGCAATGAGAGTGCAGATAAACTAGCAAAAGATGCATTACAGCAGGAAATAACAGTTCCAATTCCACTTGGAAAAGGAGAAGGAAAATCAGTGATTAGAAAGAAAGGTATAGAAATATGGCAGAAATGGTGGGAAGAAGACACAAAAGGAAGGGGATATCATAAAATACAACAATCTGTCGATATTAAAAAATATAAGGAAAGGAAATTATAATGACAAGACTGAGAGTGGACCACACAGGATTGAATGGCACCTTGTTTTTAATGGGGAAAAGGAATAGTGAATACTGTGAAAACTGTGGGGTCAATGTCCATATTTCCATACCTTTCTTTCTAATCACTGATTTTCCTTTTCCTTTTCCAAGTGGAATTGGAACGGTTATTTCCTGCTGTAATGCATCTTTTGCTAGTTTATCTGCACTCTCGTTCCCTTTCACTCCCTCATGTGCTGGCACCTTTACATGAGCGACACACGCTTCAGTGCTCTGCATGTGTTTATAACTCTGTCAAACATCAAACATGATCAACAACTGTTTTTCACTAGAACTGAACCTTCACCAGCAACATAAAGATGTTTTTGAGCTGATAATGAATTTATTATTCATTACTCATTTCTCATGAGCAGAAGTGAAACTGCTCCAGTTCAGAGCGTTGAACCAGTAAAAGAGTGAAACTGTGAGTTTGAGGTGAAAATCTCATTTGCATTGTCAGGTTTAGTGATTGTGATGGTCTCAGAATAGAGCAGCTCGTCTCCAGTGACCATGTTCAAACCCCAAGAGCTTCATTTCACATTTACTGCTGAATGCAGCTGTTCTCAACTATTACAATCAATCAAAAGCCGCTGAAACTTTAGTGCAGGACTTTGAAGGAACGACACACTGATCAATGATGCAGTCCAACACAAATGTGCGCTTGCGTTCAGATGAAGCTTTATTGAATGAACAGCAATGGCAGCACATTGACAGACTGCTTCAGTATTGAGCTGTAAATCACGTGACGCTCAGATACGCTGGTCTTCACTGGAGAAACATCAGCACTCGGAGCTCTTGAGGAACGAGGCCTCGTGAGCAGCTCCGGCATGTGTTCCTCTGCAGACAAAGCGTTCTGCGGCTTCCCAGCGTGCTTTGCTGAGGCTCAGGACGCTGCTGCGACTGTAGAGACCGTCCCGCTCGCTCTCTGCGCTGGTCTGAACCCCCTCGGTGACCTCTGACCCGTCCAGCGTCCAGCTCACCGTCGCCCCCTGTGGAGAGTAAGAGCTGAGCAGGCAGAGCAGAGCGGAGGAGTCTCCAGAGATCAGCAGAGAAGAGGGAGACAGCAGAGACACGGAGGGAGACACGGAGGGACCCGCTGGACACACACACACACACACACACACACACACACACACACACACACACACACACACACACACAGTTAGATGTCAGACATGGTCATGTTGTAGAAATCACAATCATTTTATCTTTGCAGAAATCCCACAAAACTGCTTTCATTCATAAACAACTAATATCCTGAATTCAGTTTAAAAATATTCTCAGTTAAATCAATATTCACTAGTACTAAAAAATGTATCATGTAATTCTAAATATAAATCAGTTCTGTAAAGCAGACATGATATACAGCGAATCTCACAGTAATTTGATATTTTCTGAATAATCCTTTAATTATTAATTGTATTTTGAAAAAATCTTAAGACTGTTCAAATTTCTGTTCAAATGATGAATTTTTCAAATCTTTCTATTTGTCTGATGACGATGCCTAAAAATTGGAATTATTTTATCCGTATAATCAAACTTTTGTGTCATGGATTTCAAAAAGTATTAGCAGTTAAATTTACCAAGAATTATGGACATAATTATATACTTTAAAAAAAAACTGAATATGACAGAAAATATAACAATATTACAAACTACATTCAATATAATATTACAATAATATTGCAATCAACATATAAAAAAAACAACGAATGTTAGCAATAATAATATATGAAATTACTTGTGTAAAAAGACAATAAAAAAAATGAAATATGCTTTGAAATAAAAAAAAGATAAACGTGATGAAATCTCAGGAAATAAAAGTGTTTTTTTGTAAAATAACAGACAAATTTAAAGAAATTGTGAAACAATCAAATTCGTCATGAAATATTGCAGTTAATTATTTTCAAATGCTTGCTAAAATAACCTAAAA
Organism: Abramis brama; assembly: GCA_022829085.1. Lineage (NCBI taxonomy): Eukaryota > Metazoa > Chordata > Actinopteri > Cypriniformes > Leuciscidae > Abramis > Abramis brama. Next base: position 5,403,264 of record CM040788.1, on the reverse strand, counting down.
GCAAAACAAATAAATAATAAATAAATCATTTTTTGAGAATTGAAGAGACTTACTGATCGTCAGTTTAGTTCCTCCACCGAAAGTCCACCACAGTGTTTCATTCTAGTGAAAGAGTCGTACAAAAACCTCCGTCACACTCAAATGAACACACACTCCAGCAGAGAAAGACACACACACACACACACACACACACACACACACTGATGTGAGACTCAACTGCAGATCTTCTCAACATCTCAAAAAAGAGCCACAAAATCTTCATCTAAAAAATAGTCCAAAGAATGAATCTAAAAAATAAATACTTGATATTGAATGAAGACTGAAATACTTTGTTTCATAATCAGTCCCAAAATACATTCATCACATTTACAAACACATGAGATCCTTGCCACTGTTGCCTTTGGCTTGCTCAGTTGGGGATATTTTGGGGATATTTAATTTTATTCTATCAATCAATAAATTCCACTACAAACAAACTTTGTTGTATTATTTTATTTTAATACTGTGAAGCTGCTTTGATACAATCTGTATTGTGAAAAGCGCTATACAAATATACTTGATTTGATTTGATGAGATATAAACTCTGCTAATTCTACTGACCTGCTTTATAATGAAATCTCCAGCCAGATTTAGATGGTCATTCTCTATTGGATGACCTTTGACCTGTTATACAGTATCATGGATGATATAAATCTGCAGCTTAGGTATTAAATTCTCTCAGCATCAAAGTCTGAATGAAACTGATCATTAAAACAGTGTTTAGAGCGAGAAGATCGACCCAAAATAACATGAAGTAAATCATGAGTTTCTGTTTCTGAAAATGATACACAGAAGTTTATTAGCAAAGACACTAAAAGACAAAACAGTGTTTCTTCTGTCTTCAGGGAAATGATGTGGAGTGTGTTTGCATATTGATCAGATCTTCAGTGTGTGAGAGTGTTTATAGTGCTGTGAGTTTAACACTTCATCACTGACACACACAACAATCTTCATCAACATGACCTTCATCATCATCTTCATCTGGACTCTCACAGCGTTTGCTCAAGGTTTGTGGAGCACAAGTTTGATATTAATTCATTTCTTCAAGTATATTGTCAAAGTTTTGAGTGTATTTTCTTCTTGTTGTGTTTCAGAGTGTAGAGGACAGATCACCGTCACTCAGAGTCCCTCAATAACAGCAGAACAACCAGGAGGAACTGTGAATATCAAATGTAAAACCAGCAGAGATGTGTACAATGATGGTTCTGATGATCTCTTAGCCTGGTACTTACAGAAACCTGGAGAAGCTCCTAAACTCCTGATTTATTGGGCCAATCGTCTCCAGTCAGGAACTCCATCTAGATTCAGTGGCAGTGGATCTAACAGTGATTTCACTCTGACCATCAGTGGAGTCCAGACTGAAGATGCTGGACATTATTACTGTCAGAGTTATCACAGTGGTTATGTGTTCACACAGTGATAAAGAGTCGTACAAAAACCTCCGTCAGTCAGAGTCACAGTGACTGAACTGAAACTGCAGCTGCTCAAACACACACACACACACACACACACACACACACACACACACACACACACACACACACACACACACACACTCAGTCAGTCAAGTTATTCATAGATATTAAATGAAACATAAAGCATTCATTGAGTTTTTAACTTACTAAACACTTTATCTTAATACATTTATCTAAAACTATATTTATAATTTGGCCGCATGTTCTTGTTTCATCATGAATCTACAGGTGTGTTCATGCTCCAGTGACTGAAGTTTACTTATAAAATGTGAGTTAAAGCCCTGATCTAATGGAAGATCCGAAACAAAAATGACACAAAACAGACATAAAGTTACAATTATATTTTATTTATTGACTGAATTGTAATAAAATCATGCCTGAATGATAAAGCACACACACAGTCTTGTATGAAAGGCAGAAAGCAGAGCAGATGCAGATGTTCAGAATACGGTTCACAGTCAAGACTTGATTATTAAATTATTTAAAAAGGAAATATTGAGTTTCAAACTGCCAGAAAAACTCAATCAAGTTCCACTTTCAGTCGATGCAGAAACATAAAGACTGTTGTCTGTGAATGTGTCATCTTTGATATTCTCTGCAGTCTCAATATCCAGTTTTATTGAACAAAAAATATAAATTATACAATTTATTGTTTTAACAAGTTGAAAACGAAGACAAAAACTAATTTCAGGTCATCAAGTGTTAGTTTTACAAACAAGAATCGACTGAAAACGACAAATAAGAGTCTAAAAGAAACAGCATTAGAAAGAGAAGAACTATGTTTCTCTGTAATGTTTGTAGTTGATTTACTTTATCAGCTTTAACTTTCAAAAAGTTGATCTGAATGTTTTTAGAGAAGAGTTTTCACAAAGCCTGTGATCACTAAAGCGATGAAAGTTAAATAGAAGTTATATTATAGATTTGAAGTGTCATTTTCATGATCAACTTCACTGAAACTCGCTTTGTTAAAAGCATCAAAGATCAGACGTGAATAAACACAAGAACTGAATTCACTACAATTTAAGACTCTGAATAAAACCTTAAGCAAACTTTGTGTGTCACATCCACTATAACTTTATAATTAATACAATTAATTTCTATAAACCTTTTTACTCCTGAAGTATCAGACAGAGCTGATCATTAAGAGGAAATACTATTAAGAATATAAATGCCAGTTTGGAAATATTGCTGTTCATTTAACAATAGATTATAAAAAAAATCAATTAATACCAAAATAAAAAGTGGTGCCAAAATACCAGCCAAATGTTATTTTCTTTCAATGTATTTTTAACCCTTTAGAATTGAATTATCTTTGAGGAAGAAAAGAGCTGAAAACTCGTCACATCAAGTAAATGTCAGAAATGATTGTTTCTAGTTCAGTGGATGAAAAAAAAGATCCTTTGACAATGAAAATCATCTTTACAGTTTTGACAAACATTCAGTGTGTAATTGTAAAAAAAAAAAAATGCTAAAAGTGCATCCTTTCTACAAAGTATTTTACAGTCAGCTGTTGTATTAAAGGGATAGTTCACTTCGTTTCGTTCCAATGAACTGCAGTAGCCAAGGCGACATCTAGTGTATATATCTATACCCGCCCGCGCCGTCAGATCACTTGGACGCGGCTGTGTTCAAGAGGTAACAACGATATAAATACTGTTCGTTTTCTCACACAAACCGCTCGTTTCGTGTCTTAGGCCATCAATGTGTACTTACGATGGGGAATTGTTTAATTTGGACGATGGGGAATTGTTTTAATTTGGACTCTGTGCTTGTGTTTTGAGACAGTGACCATCGATCTGCATTATATGACTGACAGACAAGAACGGTTTGACCTAAAAATATCAAAATTGAAACTACTGCGGAAAAAAATACACCTACATCTTGGATGCCCATGAGGCAAGCTAAAACATACCAAAATTTAATTTCAAAGTGAACTATCCCTTTAATAATCTTAATATGTGATGATTTACTGCCATCATCAGTTTGGTGCCGCTGCTGAAAGTGAACCAGTGAAATAAACTAATAGATCATCAGAAGAAAAACCTCCTGAACGCTTCACTAACTGAACTTCAGATCTACAACACACACATCAACTCACTGACTTCCCCTGCTTTATGAAGCTCATCATCACTGAATTACTAACTGAAATTATTAAAGTGAACATGTTTATGTGACTCTCAATCAAACTCAGTTATTCAGTGACTGACAGAGACTCGTGTGTGTGATGATCCTCATTGTCTGTTCATAAACTGCAGGAACACACATGGATTTGGTTTAAAATTTGGGGATTAACAGCGACGTTTCACTCCAACTACAGTAAAAATATTTTCAAAGTCTCACAGCAGATACTTAGATTAATATACTAAAGTTAGTATTGTAGATGAATTGAGAATTAAATTGAATGATATATTTTTTTTAAATTTTGTAGAAGGTCTAATATTATGAAAAAGACTGATTTATTTCACTTCAGTGATTGTGTTTTGTGTGTGTTAATGAGTGACTGTCTTCAGGTAAATGATGTGGAGTGTGTTTGCATATTGATCAGATCTTCAGTGTGTGAGAGTGTTTATAGTGCTGTGAGTTTAACACTTCATCACTGACACACACAACAATCTTCATCAACATGACCTTCATCATCATCTTCATCTGGACTCTCACAGCGTTTGCTCAAGGTTTGTGGAGCACAAGTTTGATATTAATTCATTTCTTCAAGTATATTGTCAAAGTTTTGAGTGTATTTTCTTCTTGTTGTGTTTCAGAGTGTAGAGGACAGATCACCGTCACTCAGAGTCCCTCAATAACAGCAGAACAACCAGGAGGAACTGTGAATATCAAATGTAAAACCAGCAGAGATGTGAGGAGGTTGAATAATGGGGAGGAAGGTATATTCTGGTACTTACAGAAACCTGGAGAAGCTCCTAAACTCCTGATTTATCGTGTAAAAACCCTCCATTCAGGAACTCCATCTAGATTCAGTGGCAGTGGATCTAACAGTGATTTCACTCTGACCATCAGTGGAGTCCAGACTGAAGATGCTGGACATTATTACTGTCAGAGTTTCCATTGCACAGTAGATTCTAATGATGGTTGTGTGGGTGATGAAACATTCACACAGTGATAAAGAGTCATACAAAAACCTCCGTCAGTCAGAGTCACAGTGACTATACACTGACAGAAACTGCAGCTGCTCAAACACTGACACCCAGAGGACAAACACAGGAACTACACATGTGCTCAAAACTTCTTATTGTGGGGTCGTTCGTACGTTAGCCTAAAGACCAGCTTAATTTACCAAAACAATCATTTCAAGGAGATACAGGCACATTTTTCCCCTTCTGTGCATTATAATGAAGGCTTTGTGAAACTGCACAACTTTTCCATTTTTTTAAATGACATAGTCTACTCCTTTCTACACCAACTACGAACACATTTTCTATCAGAAAAATAGGTTCCGCCTATAAAAAAATAAAAAACGATGGAGCCAATCAGAATAGGTATGACCAGATGCAGCCCCGCCCCCGATCTGCAGCCAAGTCCTTCTCGTTCGGAGCGCAAACCTATGGCGCAAACTACCAGAGTCACGTGATTTTAGTAAACGAGGCTTATACGTCATAACTGTTTCGAAACACTTAAAAAAATTCAAAGAAAAATCTTTTTTTATTTTTAAGAAAGAATTTAATATGTATCTAAAGTCCTTGAGGAAATCTAAAAACTCTACTGCATGTAAGACTATCATGGTGTAAAACACTTAAGCTAATGTAATATTCTTTGTTGGTTTGTCTTGTAACCCTCATTATTGTCTATTAGCCTACTGTACATTACTGTTCTCTATTTTTATTTTATTTTTTGTTACTGTTGCATAATAAAAAAATAAAATAAAATAAAAAACACTTCGAAATCCCTGTCAACCCATGAATCATGAGGAGGCACTGAGAACCAATGTGGGTTTTTAGCTGATATCTGATCAGTTTTATACATTTGCAGTAGGGATTGGCGATGCCACTTATTTTGTTTTCGATACGATACCGATACTTTCAAGGCCAGTATCACCGATACCAATACGATACCTCTAAACTGAACTTTTAAATTTGAACATTTCTTAAATGATTGAATTACTAAGATTAAAATGGGTAATGACACCCACTTAACATTATATTTGAAAGGCATTTTAACATTCAATACGCCTTAATTGGAATGTATTAGATTATAATTTTATTTACACATGGTTAAAATGTTTACTTCTACAAAAATCTCTAAAATATTATAGACTTGTTTGAACTATGGTCACTGTAATGTTAAAGCTCCAGTATGTGATTTTTTTTTACCACAAGAGGGCGCAGTTTCCAACAATAACAAAGGCGAAGCTTGATGACGCTATGAAGGAGGTGACGATGGGAGATGTCGTTTTTAATGCGTTTTCACCATCTAGCCATGTATCTAAATGAAATTAATGAATCATGATCACGGATGAGGTAATTTATTCGTTTTTGTATTACCTGTATGTCTGATCGTATTATTTTATGTCATCATAATTAATGAACTGCAAGGAACGTGAAATGTTATGCTATATTATCCCGTTACAACTTACAGCTATTTGTCAAATGATTTGTTGGGTTAATGTTGTGCAGTTTTACGTTTTTATGGTTAATGCCGTGTTGTTTAACGTGTTCAAACCAATATCTAAAAGTAAATTTGAACGAACATTTGCAAGTAATGACTAAATATATTTTTTTAACAACACATATCCGATTGTATTTAATTGTACTGCCATAATCTCGGTCACCACACGTGATAAAAAGCCTTACCGAAGTACAAAGAGCAATATAACTTTGTTTATAAGTGCTATTATTGACAGTTGCATGTCTTACCTAGCTGTCTATCAATACACTCGCGAGAGCAGAGTCTCTAGGTGTGTTCGACATCGGCTGCGGCTGGATGCAACCGATCGGCGAGAGTAGCCGCGTGCAGGCGGGGAGGAGCTGCAAACGGAGACGTGAAGTCGGACACTTTCTGGTTCCCGTAGTGACTGCTCACGTGGTATTTGCATACTTTACCACAGCTGAAGTGAAATAAATGCAATATTTGACAAATAATACACAGATTTTTCAGATACATTTTTATTCAATACTTTATTTAGGCTACTGCTTCATACAGCGTCTGTTTGAACAAGAATAAAGTTCAACATAAGCTGTTATAAATGAAGTGGAGTCTACGTTTTTTAATCTGTTTTATTTGATAAACATGACACAATATAACATGACAACGACATGAAAAGAGTGTTTACTGTTATAATAAACTGATTTGAGTGCTTTAGAAGAACTAAAGGTGTTCGAATAAACACGAAACACACGTGATCGTTGTCATGCAGTGAATCCGGCCAATCGTGGAACAGCTGTGTCGTCATCAGCCCACGTGCAGCCCAGTGCAGCCGCTCTTGAGAAGCTGCGCTGGCTGAGTTCTCCGGCTACTCTCGAATTGCCCTCGCGGTACTTTGATGGCATACGTCACAGTCACGTGGCGTCGGCGCTGCATCAAGTCGGACAAAATTTCTAACCGGCATGCACTGCTTCAAGTCAGCCGCCGATCGGTCTGCGCAGAGCTGCATGAAGTCGAACAAGCCTTCTGTCAAGTCCAAGATAGTCGCGCAGCTCTCTCCATCTCGAAAACGCCTGGCCGATATTTATCCAGGTTTTATTCCTTCGTTTGTCACACAGTCCGTGACTCCGCGTGTATCCGAATATGGACGCTTTCGTTTTGTTGGCACTTCAATACTCGCCAAAGAGTAATCGTGATCCATAACAGCAATAACCATCTATAACCACCACTTCCGCATTTGACCATGTGATATTCCGGTGTGGTGGGTCATATTTTTTATTTTATTTATTTTTCTTCTTTGTCAGACGTCGTTATTGTTTATTGTGATAAGAAAAAAAACTCAATAAAGTTGTTGTAAAAAAAAAAAAAAAAAAAATCCGGTGTGGTGGAATATCCGATCACATGGATAGAGCGGAAAACAAGGATAGAGCGGACATTGCGTCACTGAGAGGTGACGTTTCTTTTCCGGGACGGCCAGTTATTTAAAATCGGAATTTCTCTGAAATAAAAAATCTTTGGAGACTTTTGAAATATTGTAAGTACACAACTGGAGGAAATATATCACACTGTGCAAGTTATTTTCGGAAATTTTATTACAAAATTCCTACATATTGGAGCTTTAATTGTCATAAGACTTCCAGTGATAGACTGTTGCACCAATAAAATGCAACCTTTTTATTCTGACTGTATGATTTATATTAAAATTAGTTACAGAATAGAACATCAGTATGAACTGTTAACTGTTAATTCAATTTAAAACAATTTAATTACACAAACTAAGTGGGCTACAATGTGTTTATTGTGAAATAGCATTAGATAAATAGCACACACTCCAGCAGAGAAACAGACGAATGACACACACACACACACACACACTGATATGAGACTCAACAGGAGATCTTCTCAATCTCAACATCAGGATTATTGAACTAAAGTGACTTTCACAAAAACAGTCTCATCGTCTCTAAATGTCTCTTAATGCATGAAAACTATTAAATCTAAATAAATAATATAATCTGAAAGACTCTGTGCTGATCTTTACACATCTTAACTGGGAGTCTCTAAATGATCATATGTTTCTCGAAGCATTTTAATAAGTGTTGATGACCTGTGACCTCTGGAATGACCTTTGCCCTCTCATGGAGTTCACAGTGAAATACTTGTTTCTTTTAGTGATGAAACTGTCATTTGATTCATCAGAAAGTCTGAACTCTGAACCAGAGACTCGTGAAGAATAAAGAAGAAATGATTTCTAAACTCCTAAAGAAGTGAAAACACACTCATTTTGCCCAGAGGGAAGCAACATCGTCCTGCCGAGAGAGAGAGACAGACAGAGAGACACAGAGAAACGTCTTTTTTTAGACACACTTGGTTCCTCCGTCAATTAACACATGTATATTCAGAGTAGAACGACATCAAACACTGATTCCTGTGAAGTTCCTCTGACACTGACACTGGTGCTCTGACACGTCCAGTCATGTGATCATGCGCAGGGCCGTTTCTAGGCATAGGCAAACTAGGCGGTCGCCTAGAGCGCAAACAGCTGGGGGGCGCCAGTGAGAGCCCCCACCACAAGAGATTTTTTTCTCGCCCAAGCGAGTGGAAGAAAAATCCTTATTTTTTTACATTTCCGATGATGGAGAGTATATTTGCACTAAGTGCCTGTCTTTTTGTCAAAAAGACGCCCATCACTAAATATCTACAGTGGCATAGATCGTAAGACGTGAGATGCTTGTCAAGTAGCTTTTGATGCGTTCGACTCGAGTTCGAATCCGCCTTTTGCCGAACTCGCTCTTCTCACTTTTCCCAACACATGAGATGTCAAATTTATAGCCTAACATAAAGGTCTCTAGCGCCTATAGTAGCCTATAGGCATTTTGTTTGTGCTGCGTGATGTAAAGAAAAGTGCGCACTTTGCTCATGCGATCAGCATGGTGATCTGGTGTTTTTCTCCAAAATAAAAGCCCAAGGGTTTATTTCTTGCAAGTGAAGAAATTAGGACAAAAGTAGTGTAATTTTCCTATACTATAGTGTAATGTAAAATATACTTTTTAAATATTCATTTTAATTTATACAGTACATATTATTGGCTATATGGATTTTACGTCATAGGAATACTTATATAAATCATAAACACCAGTGATAATGTAATGTAGACTGAGACTCTATATCGTAACTAATAAGATGTTTGAGCCCTCTTTAGTGTCCAGGGCTCAATAGGAATCTTGCCTAGGGTGCCAAAAAGGCTAGAAACGGCCCTGTGCGGAGGACACACACTTGAGTCTGGCTGGTGGCATTTCCTCATCTTGTTCCACACTCCTTCGCTTATCCTCTCATCTGTTAAAATTAAGTCCAAAAATTGTGTAAAAACAGAATTCTGTCATTAACTGTTAACGAAATGCATGTGCACATTTGAACCTGGCGCAGTTTGTATTTTCTGGATGTCAAACTGATGGTTCTTGTTTGTTTTGTGATCCATTGCTTTTCTTAGGCCTTTATCTCCCTGATCACTGTATGATTTTGTTTTATGTGAGAGAGCTTGGACAGTCGAACATCTTTTGTGTTCCTCAGTAGAAACACGGTCAAAGTGGTTTGGAACGACATGAGAGTGAGTAAATTATGATTTATGAGCAAATTATTCCTTTATGCAACAATCTAATGGATGATTTGTGAAGGGTCATGTGACACTGAAGACTGGTTTTCAGTTTTGATCACAGGAATAAATTACATTCTAAAATATGTTAAAATTGCAGTTGCACTAATATTTCAAAATATTATTGTTTTTACTGTATATTTGATCAAATAAATGCAGCATTGGTGAGCAGAAGCAGTTCAAAAACATCTTTTGAATGGTAGTGTTCATAAAGATAGTTGTAAACTGTCATGCATTTATTTGTTACTAAAACATGTACATTTATTTGTTACTAACATGAACTACCAATTAACAATTTTACAGAATTTATTCATCTTGTGTTTATTCATTTATTCATTTACCATTAGTTAATGCACTGTGATCTAAACGGGAAATTTATTATGGGAAAATAAGTCGGAATTTTAGATGATAGATGATAGATAAATAGTGTCCAAACTTTTGACTGGTACTGTAAAATGCAAATTTAATACATAGACCACTAAAACCCCTTTTTCCACATTCAGCTCTTTCTTCCAAATGATGCACAGACACTATGGTTGTGATGCTGAGAATTTATTTGTTAGCCTTTACAGCTTTGTAACTCATTAAAACAGATCATAAAGACTGACACAACTGTGTGGAGGAATCAGATCTGTATCAGTTATTTTCAACCACTAGCACATTTCCACTGGTCTCATATTTGATGGTGTTCCAGTCAATCACGTTTCCCTTCGTCGGAAACCATTCCTGGTTTAAATTCAATGCCTCAATCTGACTGCTAGAGAGAACACGATCCCACATGCACACATCTGTAATTTCACCTACAAAGCTCTGCTTTGCATCAAAGCCAAAGGCACCCACATCTGAATCAGGGTCCTGGCCGAGCAGAACGGTGCCGCCAGGACTAACTGAGTGACCTTTCCTATAGAGCTGGAACAAACTGCGCTGTCCATCCACCCAAAAAGCAGCAAGCCCAGTCGCAGAGTCCCAGGTGATGCACAGGTGAGTCTGGAACGTAGAGAGAGGAGGCAGGCGGAAAAGCGCTCCGCCGCCGCTGAGGTAGAAGGACATTCGGCCATCTTTCTCCCTCCAAACATTGAGCGCATCATAGCCAGGTGTTCGGTAGGCGAACAGAATGATCTCCCTCTCGCCCTGGAGCTCCGTCGCCACACGCATGCAGAGAGTAAACGCTGAGAGACTCATTGGCTTTTCAGGAGTGAGTTTAACAAAGCTTGAATCCGTCTCGGTTGGAAACAGAAGCATTTTACCACCAAGACCCACTGCAAGACAAAACACAAAATAAACCATCTTTTACTAGACACACAAAATCCTGCTCATGCCAATCCGTGAAACTTAATAATGTAAAATGCGGTACCTTCAGTTGCCACTGCTTTCAGAGAAAGCAGACAGAAAAATAAAAGCAACATCTTGCAGGTCTGGAGGAAAAAAAAGTGCAAAGGAAAATCCATTACTCCTTTTAGCAGACAAATTCTTCACGGTTTCATTGTTTTTAATATTAAATTACAACAGTTTATCACTATTAAGTGTTCAATCACATAAAAGAGATACAAAAGGTTCAAGCTACAAATACTTACGATGTTCAGCAGGTGTTATCAGAGAGAAGATCAGGTCAGGTCAGGTCAGATGTTTGTCTCACAGATGGTCGTGACTAGAAGTGTCTCGAGTGTTTATTTGCAGATTGGGTTCAGCCCAGATTCACGTATGAGCCTCCCAGTCATCTTTTTTTATTATTATGCATGCAGTTTTGCAGTTACTGAATGTAGTTTTCCATTTGCAGAATACTATTATGGATTCATTTAATGAGAGACTACATGAAGCCTATACACTTGTATTTACACTATAGAATAACACCAAAGGACTGCAGAAAAGCTAGAAGTTTATTTAAATGATGAAAAACAGACAAACAGCATTTCAGAAATACACACTTCCATAGCATATTCACATACATTTTAATCCAAAAATCTTGTTTTTTTTCTTTTTTGTTTTCAATGTAATGCTAGCATTTCCCTATAATGACTTACCAGATCAATACAATCATGTTTTATGACAAATACAAATCATAGAGATATCATATTTACTTAGTTTGAGACATTTTTGAGATGTCTTCTGAAACTAGACAAATCTAGTTTCCCAGCAAACAAACAAAAAATTATCTACAGTACCAGCACCTTTTTATCAGAAAAAAATCAGACTTTAGAAAAAGTCTCCATTTGCTCTATATCCATGTACATCTCATTGCTGTCCAGGAGAAGAATCTGAGATATTAGATTTGATTTGTGATTTTTCAGTCCTTTACTGGCAGAGATGAAGCTAAATGTCACTTTACAGACATCAGAAGAGAAAAAGAGTGTGTGAGCTGAGAGTGAAGCGGGGAAAAGAAACAGAGGATTCAGTGTTAAAGGGATGAAAGAGGGATTGAGCCTCCGCAGGGTCTGTGTTGAGCGTTTGTTTCTCAGAGGGAGAGATGCTGAAAACACCATGACGCTGGAAGTTGCTGTCGGGTACCGAAAACAGACCAGGTACAAGAAATCACTTTATTCTTTTCTTTCATCTACTACACTTGATATTGGGTTTCTTTGTGTAGTTTGTAGTTGTTTCGTTGTGCTTGTGTTCTTCTTATTATTTAACCAATGTACTAAACACTGTTAATGAAAATATTATTTATCATAGTACAGCAATCTTTATGGCTTGGCAACAGAAATCAGTTTTTTTTTTTGCCGTATGTGATAGTTTTTTAAAATATGAACACACAGATGTAATAAATGATATTAATAATCAATTTAAAAAATAAAAAAAGGTTTTATTGGTTAAGGTTTTAGGTCAGCGTAATTTTTATTCAGCAGGGACACATTAAAATGATTTTAAGTGACCATAAAACATTTATAATGTTACAAAAGATGTATTTTTCGAGTAAATGCTGTTATTTTGAACTTATTTATCAAAGAATCCTGAAAATACATGCAAATGTTTCCATAAAAATATGAAGCAGTACAACATTGAGTTTTCAACATTGATAATATATATATATATATATATATATATATATATATATATTATATATATATATATATATATAAAAAGTTTCTTAATCCTATTCACAACATGACTGGAACATGACACAAAAAGTAGTGTCTCTGGCTGTCTGAATTCACTCAAATGTGGAATTCAGTGTGAGCGAGTGGTTTCAGACACACGTAATGCAGGTGTACAGTAATGACTTTGATGCATATTTTGTCTGATTAGCCTTACAATCTCATTTTGCTGTCCTCTGTCTGTTTCTATAAAGACCACTACTGTTGTTGGTCTCTTGCTGCCGAGCTGCTTATATCAGAACGATAGCGAGCAAATCATGCATATAATTACACCGTCTGAACACAAACATCAGATTTCTTTACTTACAAAATCACAGTCTGGATCTGAAAAACTAATTTCTGCAGCAAACCAGGTGTTCTATGAGAGATCTTTTCAACTTTACAACAGGTGCAAATCCTGCTGGAAAATGAAGTCAGGATCTCCATAAAGCTTGTCTGCTGAAGGAAGCATGAAGTGCTCTGGAAATGTCCTGGTAGACGGCTGCGTTGAGTGGACCAACACCAGCCGATGACATGGCTCCCCAAACCAACACAGACTGTGGAAACTTCACACTGGACTTCAAGCATCTTGGATTGTGTGCCTCTCCATTCTTCCTCCAGACTCTGGGACCTTGGTTTCCAAATGAGATGCAAAATTTGCTCTCATCAGAAAAGAGGACTTTGGTCCACTGTGCTTTATTAAATCCAGAGTCAACGCAGCCGTCTACCAGGACATTTTCAGAGCACTTCATGCTTCCTTCATTTTCCAGCAGGATTTGCACCTGCCCACACTGCCAAAAGGACCAAAACCTGGTTCAATGACCATGGTATCACTGTGTAATTACTGTGCGATTTCATGTAATATTCTAATTTTCTGGGATTTTGATTTTGTGGGTTTGTAAGCCATAATCATCAAAATGATAACAAATAAAGGCTTGAAATATCTTACTTTGCATGTAATGAGTCTATATAATATATTAGTCTCACCTGTTAAGTTGAATTCTTGAAATAAATCGACTTTTTGATGATATTCTAATTTTATGACCAGCACCTGTATATTCGAAAAACCATAACCAGGAACCAGGCCTATGTGACATTTAAATCCAAAACTGTTGTTTAATAGCAAAGTTGGCTAACCTGAACAGCTTGCCCAGATAGCAAACAGTCATTGAAACTATGTTTAATCAACATTCCGTTGTCAACAATAAGCCATTGAATCAACATCAAACTCTGATGTTGATTCAACATCATTTTGCACCCTGTTTTAATATTGAAACAACGTTGAAATCCTGTTCATAGATCAACGGAATTTCAATGGTATTTTAATTATAAGGAATATTGAAACAATGTTGAAATTTCAACTGAACTAAGGATCAATGTGATTTCAATGGAATTTCAATCGTTATTAAGCCATAGAAAATGATGGGATAGGCGTGCGAAAATGTAATGCCCTAAATTAAATAGCCTATAATGAATATCCTGCTTTATCTACAACCAGGATGTTAAAAAGTGATGGAACATTTGAAAGCTTGTATGCCTATAGCCTAGCCTAAAACACAGACCACACCACACTATTTACGAACAAATTCATTTTATTAGCCTCTTACTCCTCTTTAGACTATTTACAGCATGTCCTCTGACGTCTGAATGTTTTGTCGTCCAGTCCCTCCTGCGCGGTCTGGCGCAAGGCGTAGCCACTTTTGCACAGCCTGGGCAAAAATAACTTGGGTGACAGCGGCTGTCCCCATCTACTGTTTAAGAGCATCTAAAACAGAAAATACAAGCACAATGCAAAAAATTTGCCTCTAAATTAAACAGAAACACCCACATATTTACACACTTGGAAACAAATTCAGTGTTTTGTGTTTAAAGTTTTCTGAATTCCATTTGAATGGTTTAATTCAATTTTAATAAACAAAAGCATGTCTAATTAATTGAATTCATAAAAACAATTTATCTTTTTTTATTTTTACAATAAAAGGGCCCTTTAAAATGTTTTTTTTTTTCAGAAATTCTGTGTATTTTAATTTATCTTTTAATCAAATTAACTATATGTTTAATGTTTTTAAAAATTATTTCTAAACATAATGTCATTAAAACATTTATTATAAATTACAACTACATATCAATGCTAATAAAACATGTTTCATAAATCATAAATAATCACCCCCCTTTTGATAGTAAACCTTTTTCTACAATGTGTTACTATCATAAAAGTAATTCTAATTTGCATCAGCATTTGCTTGTGACTGAGCTACAGACATGTTGCTCGTGTAGTGATATGTTTGACAAGGTGTGAATGACTTCTTTATTTCCTTCCAACAGTGCCAACTGGGTTTCTAAATTGCCTATTTTCTTAAGCAAACCACGATAGACCATCTATCATCTATCATCATCAAACATTGTCTTGACAATGTCTAGCAATGTGATCAGCTTTTCCACACGCATAGCAAAGAATAACACCTTCTGAATTTATTCTTGCAAATCTCCTTGGTCTATGATGGAAACCATTAGACAATGTAGAACATTCTCTCTCGCCAAAGGCAGCAACTGGATGTCTAGATTTGGCAGCTTTCATTTGACTATTTGCATTAGCATTATTGTTGTAAAACTGTGTCATTTTAGCAATAATGTAATAATAATATTCAGAGAGTGGATTGTCACAGCAGACCGGGTGAGTGGGTCACATTTGTTTCTTATGATGCAGATATTGACAGTGCTACTGAATCAACTGCAGCCTACATTTCTTTCTGTATCGACTCTGTCATACCCCAGAAAACGGTTAAACGGTATCCTAATAACAAACCCTATGTCACTAAGGCCCGGTTTCACAGACAGGGCTTAGACTAAGCCAGGATTAGACCATAGATCAATTAGGACATTTAAGTAATTTTTATAAACATGCTTAGAAAAAAAACATTACCGATGTGCATCTTAAAACTAAAAAGGCACTGATATATTTTTAAGATCAGTCAGTGCAAGTTTATTTCAGTAGAAACAGCTCAGACTTACATTTTAGTCTAGGACTAGTCTTAAGCCCTGTCTGTGAAACCAGGGGTAAAGGTATTAAGGATTGTATTAACAGGAAGAAACTAGCTTTCAGATCTGGGAACAAAGTAGAAGTCCGAGCTGCACAAAAAGACCTTAATCTGCAAATGAGAGCAGCCCGGCAGCAGTGCAAGGAGCGTGCCGAACAAGAGCTGTCAGATTCAAACACAAAGACACTTTGGGACTCTATCAGAAAAATGACTAATATGGACACTAAAAAGAAGCCCCTGTTTGCCTACAATGAAATTGCAAAGGCAAACAAACTGAATACTTTTTATATGTGTTTTAATTCAGACAGTACCAGGGAATGTGCTGCAGTGCTAGAGAATGTGTTTTGTAATGTTGACTTGGATAGAATTGTAATTGAACCACACACTGTTATTAAGGTGTTTAAAAATATACAAACAACTAAAGCAACAGGCCCTGATAACCTGTCTGCCTTTCTTTTAAACACTTTTGCAGAAGAACTGTCACCAGCCTGGCATATATTATTTCAGCTTACAGTACCAAAACTCTGGTAAAAATCTATCATTATTCCAGTACCCAAAAAGGCCAGTGGCCATTACTTCCAATGTTTTTAAATCTTTAGAGAGGCTTATGACAGAGAAACTCCACACAGATGTGGAAAAAAACGTAGATAAATACCAATTCGCTTATACAAAAAACCATATTACAAGTGATGCTATATCAAAAATAATGCACCTAACTTTGAAGCACCTTGAAAGTCCTGTTGCATATGCTAGACTGCTTTTTGTTGATTTTAGCTCTGCCTTTAACTCCAGCCAGACATCATTCATAGGAAATTAGCTGTTAAATGTAAATCCTTTTCTTATCAGATGGTATCACTCCTTTTTGTCAAACAGGCCACAGCAGGTGAAGTTTAACTCCTCTCTGTCTGATACAGCGGTGTGCAGCACTGGCGCACCCAAGGGTGTGTCAGCTCACCTCTCCTGTTTACATTGTACACCAATCAGCTCTGAGCCAAACCAATATATAGTAAAATTCTCAGATGATACTGTCCTTCTCAGTTTGCTTACTAAAGAAAGCAATAGAAACATTCACCAAGTTGCTGTGGACAAGTTTGTCAACTGGTGGGATTCACACCAACTTCATATCAACACAAGCAAAACTGTGGAAATGTTGGTAGACCCCAAACCAGCTGGAGATCAGAGCCCTGTGACCATCCATGGTCATGACATCAGGCAGGTGACATCCTTTAAATACACAGGAGTGTTTATTGATAATGACCTGAGTTGGCGCACACGTTACAAATGTCTGTGCCAGAATCCATCAGCGTCTCTATTTTTTGCGCAGACTTAGAGTGTTTGGGGTCTGTAAAAATATTATGTTAATCTTTTACAGAGCAACAATAGAGTCCATTATTCGGTATGGTATCACCAGCTGGTTTGGAAATTTGAAAGATAAATCAAAAACTCTAATTTTTAATCTGGTCAAGACGGCAGGTAAAATTATGGGTACACCAGCAGGAGCTTTACCTTAACCCGCAGGAGCTTTTTGACCAGACGACAATCAGGCAGACTAAGATCATTATATCTAATTCTCATGTGTTGTTTTCAGAGTTTGAGCTTTTGAACTCAGGGATGAGGTACAGGGTTCCTCTGTGCAAATACAACAGGTATAAGCGCTCATTTGTTCCTCTCTCAATTAAGCTCATAAATGATAAGCGATGAGCGTGTGACCATGAATTTATTAATGTTCTGTATATCTGTGATTGAATGTTATGTATGGACATGATATGATATTACTTT
The DNA here is from genome assembly GCA_022829085.1 of Abramis brama. NCBI lineage: Eukaryota > Metazoa > Chordata > Actinopteri > Cypriniformes > Leuciscidae > Abramis > Abramis brama. The sequence continues at coordinate 5,385,614 of CM040788.1, read as the reverse complement.
TGCACAAGCAGATTTTAGAAAATGGTGATTTGCAATTTGCACAGCTCTTTGAGTATAGCTTTAGTGTACTTTTTGTCTTTTAACTGTTTTAACCTCGTATCTGTGTTCTGTCTTTGTTGTAATCTTTTTGTAGCAATCTCTTTACATCCAAAATGAATTTCTCCTTGGGGAGACAAATAAAGATACTTTGACTTTTGACTTTGAGATTTAGATATTTTAATATTTTAGGAAGAAAACTATAAGCATAATTATAAAATTGACGTAATAATGTAATTGAAACAATCTAAAATTTAAGTAGTTTTCAAACACAGGAACTACACATGTGCTCAAAACTGAGTTATGACTGAAATTAACTCTATTATGATCAGTCCTGTGACAGACGAGTTTGACTCTAATATGCTCAGAGAAAACTGAGTGTGTAAACTAATATAAATCAAACAAACCATAATTGTGCCATATGTTGTTTTGTTTTTGTACATTAAACTACACAGTAAAGTAATATCACCAGTAACATGAAAATGTTCTTGAGCCTTTTTTAAAGTAGCTCCTTCATCTCAAGCTGATAATGAATTTATTACTCATAACTCATTTTAGCAGAAGTGAAACTGCTCCAGTTCAGAGCGTTGAACCAGTAAAAGAGTGAAACTGTGAGTTTGAGGTGAAAATCTCATTTGCATTGTCAGGTTTAGTGATTGTGATGGTCTCAGAATAGAGCAGCTCGTCTCCAGTGACCATGTTCAAACCCCAAGAGCTTCATTTCACATTTACTGCTGAATGCAGCTGTTCTCAACTATTACAATCAATCAAAAGCCGCTGAAACTTTAGTGCAGGACTTTGAAGGAACGACACACTTATCAATGATGCAGTCCAACACAAATGTGCGCTTGCGTTCAGATGAAGCTTTATTGAATGAACAGCAATGGCAGCACATTGACAGACTGCTTCAGTATTGAGCTGTAAATCACGTGACGCTCAGATACGCTGGTCTTCACTGGAGAAACATCAGCACTCGGAGCTCTTGAGGAACGAGGCCTCGTGAGCAGCTCCGGCATGTGTTCCTCTGCAGACGAAGCGCTCTGCGTCTTCCCAGCGTGCTTTGCTGAGGCTCAGGACGCTGCTGCGACTGTAGAGACCGTCCCGCTCGCTCTCTGCGCTGGTCTGAACCCCCTCGGTGACCTCTGACCCGTCCAGCGTCCAGCTCACCGTCGCCCCCTGTGGAGAGTAAGAGCTGAGCAGGCAGAGCAGAGCGGAGGAGTCTCCAGAGATCAGCAGAGAAGAGGGAGACAGCAGAGACACGGAGGGAGACACGGAGGGACCCGCTGAACACACACACACACACACACACACACACACACACAGAGTTAGATGTCAGACATGGTCATGTTGTAGAAATCACAATCATTTTATCTTTACAGAAATTCCACAAAACTGCTTTCATTCATAAACCACAAATATCCTGAATTTAGTTTAAAAATATTCTCAGTTAAATCAATATTCACTAGCACTAAAAAATGTATCATGTAATTCTGAATATAAATCAGTTCTGTAAAGCAGACATGATATATAGTGAATCTTACAGTAATTTGATATTTAATAATCATTTCATTATTAATTGCATTTTGAAAAATTCTTAAGACTCTCACAATCATAGTTATGAGCAAATTTCTGTTCAAATGATGAATTTTTCAAATCTTTCTATTTGTCTGATGACGACGCCTAAAAAATATAATTATTTTATCCGTATAGTCAAACTTTTGTGTCATGGATTTCAAAAAGTATTCGCAGTTAAATTTACCAAGAATTATGGACACAATTATGTACTTTTAAAAAAAACTGTATATGACAGAAAATATTACAATATTACAAACTACATTCAATATAATATTACAATAATATTGCAATCAACATATTAAAAAAACATTGAATGTTAGCAATTATAATATATGAAATTGCTTGTGTAAAAAGACAATTTAAAAAAATATGAAATATGCTTTGAAATAAAAAAAGATAAACGTGATGAAATCTCAGGGAATAAGTGTTTTTTGTAAAATAACAGACAAATTTAAAGAAATTGTGAAACAATCAAATTCGTCATGAAATATTGCAGTTCATTTTTTTTTTTAAATCTTGTTGCCAAATGCTTGCTAAAATAACCTAAAAACAAAACAAAAAAAAACAAAAAAAATCATTTTTAGAGAATCGAAGAGACTTACTGATCGTCAGTTTAGTTCCTCCACCGAAAGTCCACCACAGTGTTTCATTCTAGTGAAAGTCCTACAAAAACCTCCTTCACACTCAAATGAACACACACTCCAGCAGAGAAAGACACACACACACACACACACACACACTGATGTGAGACTCAACTGCAGATCTTCTCAACATCAAACATGATTGATCAAAAAAGAGCCACAAAATCTTCATCTAAAAAAAAGTCCAAAGAATTAATCTTAAAAATAAATACTTGATATTGAATGAAGGCTGAAATCCTTTGTTTCATAATCAGTCCCGAAATACATTCATCACATTTACAAACACATGTGATATAAACTCTGCTAATTCTATTGACCTGCTTTATAATGAAATCTCCAGCCAGATTTAGATGGTCATTCTCTATTGGATGACCTTTGACCTGTTATACAGTATCATGGATGATATAAATCTGCAGCTCAGGTATTAAATTCTCTCAGCATCAAAGTCTGAATGAAACTGATCATTAAAACAGTGTTTAGAGCGAGAAGATCGACCCAAAATAACATGAAGTAAATCATGAGTTTCTGTTTCTGAAAATGATACACAGAAGTTTATTAGCAAAGACACTAAAAGACAAAACAGTGTTTCTTCTGTCTTCAGGGAAATGATGTGGAGTGTGTTTGCATATTGATCAGATCTTCAGTGTGTGAGAGTGTTTATAGTGCTGTGAGTTTAACACTTCATCACTGACACACACAACAATCTTCATCAACATGACCTTCATCATCATCTTTATCTGGACTCTCACAGCGTTTGCTCAAGGTTTGTGGAGCACAAGTTTGATATTAATTCATTTCTTCAAGTATATTGTATAAAGTTTTGAGTGTATTTTCTTCTTGTTGTGTTTCAGAGTGTAGAGGACAGATCACCGTCACTCAGAGTCCCTCAATAACAGCAGAACAACCAGGAGGAACTGTGAATATCAGATGTAAAACCAGCAGAGATGTGCACAGATGGGATGATGGGGATGAAGATTTACACTGGTATTTACAGAAACCTGGAGAAGCTCCTAAACTCCTGATTCGTTATGTAAAAAAACTCCAGTCAGGAACTCCATCTAGATTCAGTGGCAGTGGATCTAACAGTGATTTCACTCTGACCATCAGTGGAGTCCAGACTGAAGATGCTGGACATTATTACTGTCAGAGTTCAAACTGGATCAACAATGGCTGGGTGTTCACACAGTGATAAAGAGTCGTACAAAAACCTCCGTCAGTCAGAGTCACAGTGACTGAACTGAAACTGCAGCTGCTCAAACACACACACACACACACACACACACACACACACACACACACACACACACACACACACACACACACACACACAGTCAAGTTATTCATATAAATGAAACATAAAGCATTCATTGAGTTTTTAACTTACTAAATACTTTATCTTATCTCTTTATCTTATTACATTTATTATCTATAATTTGTCTGCATGTTCTTGTTTCATCATGAATCTGCAGGTATGTTCATGCTCCAGTGACTGAAGTTTACTTATAAAATGTGAGTTAAAGCCCTGATCTAATGAAAGACCTGAAACAAAAATGACAAAAAAATTGACATAAAGACATAAAGTTACAATTATATTTTATTTATTGACTGAATTGTAATAAAATCATGCCTGAATGATAAAGCACACTCACAGTCTTGTATGAAAGGCAGAAAGCAGAGCAGATGCAGATGTTCAGATACGGTTCACAGTCGATACTTGATTATTAAATTATTTAAAAAGGAAATATTGAGTTTCAAACTGCCAGAAAAACTCAATCATGTTCCACTTTCAGTCTATGCAGAAACATAAAGACTGTTGTCTGTAAATGTGTCATCTTTGATATTCTCTGCAGTCTCAATATCCAGTTTTATTGAACAAAAAATATAAATTATACAATTTATTGTTTTAACAAGTTGAAAACGAAGACAAAAACTAATTTCAGGTCATCAAGTGTTAGTTTTACAAACAAGAATCGACTGAAAACGACAAATAAGAGTCTAAAAGAAACAGCATTAGAAATAGAAGAATATGTTTCTCTGTAATGTTTGTAGTTGATTCACTTTATCAGCTTTAACTTTCAAAAAGTTGATCTGAATGTTTTTAGAGAAGAGTTTTCACAAAGCCTGTGATCACTAAAGCGATTAGAGTTAAATAGAAGTTATATTATAGATTTGAAGTGTCATTTTCATGATCAACTTCACTGAAACTCGCTTTGTTAAAAGCATCAAAGATCAGATGTGAATAAACACAAGAACTGAATTCACTACAATTTAAGACTCTGAATAAAACCTTAAGCAAACTTTGTGCGTCACATCCACTATAACTTTATAATGAATAAAATTAATTTCTATAAACCTTTTTACTCCTGAAGTCTCAGACAGAGCTGATCATTAAGAGGAAATACTATTAAGAATATAATTGTCAGTTTGGAAATATTGCTGTTCATTTTACAATAGATTAGAAAAAAAATCAATTAATACCAAAATAAAAAGTGGTGCCAAAATACCAGCCAAATGTTATTTTCTTTCAATGTATTTTTAACCCTTTAGAATTGAATTATCTTTGAGGAAGAAAAGAGTCTGTTTTGTGTGTGTTAATGAGTGACTGTCTTCAGGTAAATGATGTGGAGTGTGTTTGCATATTGATCAGATCTTCAGTGTGTGAGAGTGTTTATAGTGCTGTGAGTTTAACACTTCATCACTGACACACACAACAATCTTCATCAACATGACCTTCATCATCATCTTCATCTGGACTCTCACAGCGTTTGCTCAAGGTTTGTGGAGCACAAGTTTGATATTAATTCATTTCTTCAAGAATATTGTCAAAGTTTTGAGTGTATTTTCTACTTGTTGTGTTTCAGAGTGTAGAGGACAGATCACCGTCACTCAGAGTCCCTCAATAACAGCAGAACAACCAGGAGGAACTGTGAATATCAAATGTAAAACCAGCAGTAATGTGTACAGGGATAGTCATGGAGATCGTTTAGCCTGGTACTTACAGAAACCTGGAGAAGCTCCTAAACGCCTGATTTATATTACAAACCGCCTCCAGTCAGGAACTCCATCTAGATTCAGTGGCAGTGGATCTAACAGTGATTTCACTCTGACCATCAGTGGAGTCCAGACTGAAGATGCTGGACATTATTACTGTCAGAGTTATCACAGTGGTTATGTGTTCACACAGTGATAAAGAGTCGTACAAAAACCTCCGTCAGTCAGAGTCACAGTGACTGAACTGAAACTGCAGCTGCTCACACACACACACACACACACACACACACACACACACACACACACACACACACACACACACACACACACACACACACACTCAACAGAAACATAAAAATGAACTTAATATACATTTTTTTGCTCTGAAGATAATAAGAAATGATTTTGATCATATGTTTTCAGATAATTGTTGGTTTATCTATTCTCATATGGTTGTTCATGTATTTTTATAAAGCATGATTATTTGTCCTTCTTAATCATACACTCAATCTGTAAAGTGAATCATAAACATGTTGTTGCTTGAATAGATTATTAATCATCTTCCATAAAGCCGCTGTTTAGATCATCATGTACAAGAGTCACAGATGAACTGATTCAGAGCAAAATGAGCAGTAAAAGAGAGAAACCATATTTAACATGATCAGACGCTCCACCGTCCCACAATCAGTCTGTCTGTGACCATTCACTGTTTTCTGGACGCATTACAGTTTTTTTCAATTGTTTACACGTAATTTTGAAACAGAATCACAATTATCCAAACACCACACTCAATTTGCATAATTCCTAGATTGTTTGCAAAATGAAACACTTCAGTCAAAACATATACACATATTTGTGAAAATGCTATTAGTTTTCATTTAACCAACACATTCCTCAACACTATTGCAGCCAGTTACACACAGCTGTGATAAATATAAAACACATTTGTAAAAAAACTAATTTTAGGAAATAGCATGTGCTTGATTTTTGGCCAGACATTGTTATGTAAGGGATAATTTAGATGACAAAAAAAAAAAAAAAAAAATAGTGACATACCCACAACATTCTTCATGATTAGTTTGAGATATAGGGAGAAAGTACACAAATAGGCCTACTATAAACTTACAAAGCACTGCACAACACTGATGCTGCAGACTGAATATTTCAAGTATTTATTTCAATACTTACACAGTATTTCTTACCATAATCAGTTACAGTAATCAACCAACAATGAAATCAATGAAACAAATAAAATCTGTAGACAAATAAAAATTACTGCATGAAGTACATACACTTTGACTCCAACAAGAATACTGTAACTATTCATCATCTCTCCGTCTGGCTGGATCAGGCCATAAGATTTCATCCACATCACAGGCTATGTCTTCAATGGCATAAGTCTACCTCCTTCTCCTCTTCCTCTACCTGGGCCTCTTCCTCTATCTCCTTCTCCTCTTCCTCTATCTCCTTCTTCTCCTCTTCCTCTACCTCCTTCTCCTCTTCCTCTACCTAGGCCTCTTCCTCTATCTCCTTCTTCTCCTCTTCCTCTACCTCCTTCTTCTCCTCTTCCTCTACCTAGGCCTCTTCCTCTATCTCCTTCTTCTCCTCTTCCTCTACCTCCTTCTTCTCCTCTTCCTCTACCTAGGCCTCTTCCTCTATCTCCTTCTTCTCCTCTTCCTCAATCTCCTTCTTCTCCTCTTCCTCTACCTGGGCCTCTTCCTCAATCTCCTTTTTCTCCTCTTCCTCTACCTGGGCCTCTTCCTCTATCTCCTTTTTCTCCTCTTCCTCTACCTGGGCCTCTTCCTCTATCTCCTTCTCCTCTTCCTCTATCTCCTTCTTCTCCTCTTCCTCTATCTCCTTCTTCTCCTCTTCCTCTACCTAGGCCTCTTCCTCTATCTCCTTCTTCTCCTCTTCCTCTATCTCCTTCTTCTCCTCTTCCTCTACCTAGGCCTCTTCCTCTACCTCCTTCTCCTCTTCCTCTACCTAGGCCTCTTCCTCAACCTCCTTCTCCTCTTCCTCTACCTCCTTCTCCTCTTCCTCTACCTCCTTCATCTCCTCTTTGAGCTCCCCCTCTCATTCTCACTCTTCTTCTTTTTCTTCTAGCTCCTTCCATTTTTGTTGAAGACAGGTGAACTCACCTGCGCCTTTTATAGCACACCTGAGTGCTGCGTTTTCAAATTAGCATGTGTGCTTCCACACCTGGTGGTTGTGTTTATCCAATTCGTTCATTAGTGTGGTCATTGGCAATCCGGGGCTTTGTAATGACAAGGAAGTAACCTCACAATCCTTAACTGTGTCTAAGGTGTGAAAATGTGTGTAGAGTTTTACAAATTACTGTGTGTAATGTTTTGCAAAAAGGGTGAAGCAGACATTGTGTGTAATGTTGTGCAAATCTGTGGAGGTGTTTTGCTGCTTGGAGTAGAATTTTGCAAATTGTGTGGAAATTTTTATTTTAGTGTGTAAACAATCGTAAAAAACTGTAACAGCGACGTCTCAATCCAACTACAGTAAAAATATTCTCAAAGTCTCACAGCAGATATTTAGATTAATATAATAAAGTTGGTCTTGTAGATGAATTGAGAATTAAATTGAATGATATTATTTTTAACATTTTGTAGAAGGTCAAATATTATGAAAAAGACTGATTTTGTTCACTTCAGTGATTGTGTTTTGTGTCTGTTAATGAGTGACTGTCTTCAGGTAAATGATGTGGAGTGTGTTTGCATATTGATCAGATCTTCAGTGTGTGAGAGTGTTTATAGTGCTGTGAGTTTAACACTTCATCACTGACACACACAACAATCTTCATCAACATGACCTTCATCATCATCTTCATCTGGACTCTCACAGCGTTTGCTCAAGGTTTGTGGAGCACAAGTTTGATATTAATTCATTTCTTCAAGTATATTGTCAAAGTTTTGAGTGTATTTTCTTCTTGTTGTGTTTCAGAGTGTAGAGGACAGATCACCGTCACTCAGAGTCCCTCAATAACAGCAGAACAACAAGGAGGAACTGTGAATATCAAATGTAAAACCAGCAGAGATGTGAGGAGATTGAATAATGGGGATGAAGGTATATTCTGGTACTTACAGAAACCTGGAGAAGCTCCTAAACTCCTGATTTATTATGTAAAAAAACTCCAGTCAGGAACTCCATCTAGATTCAGTGGCAGTGGATCTAACAGTGATTTCACTCTGACCATCAGTGGAGTCCAGACTGAAGATGCTGGACATTATTACTGCAAGAGTTTCCATTGCACAGTAGATTCTAATGATGGTTGTGTGGGTGATGAAACATTCACACAGTGATAAAGAGTCGTACAAAAACCTCCGTCAGTCAGAGTCACAGTGACTGAACTGAAACTGCAGCTCAAACACACACACACACACACACGTTTTCAAATACACATATCTAAACATTCTTCTATAAATGTTTTCTCTCTCATAAACTTTCTCCAGTCAGCAGAGCAAACACATCTGCAACCAGACCAAATGGACCTGATGGACTCATTTCTGTTTCTAATAATTTACCTTGATCAATGAATGAATTTCCATGACTTTTCCAGTCCTCTGCCATTTAAAAAAAATAGCCTATAATTTACTCACATAAAGCAAATTCTAACCAACAAAATAAATTTGAGCATTTGTTTAACATTTATGAACTTTTACCTTCTGCTCCTGATGGATTGTCTCTTGCTCCCCCTGTTGGTCACTGGTCTCATGTGCACCACGTATTCACAATGCATGTGAATAGACATTTATCAACTTTATGCAGAAGAAATGAAAATCATACATGACTGGAACATGAATATGAGAGTGAGTAAATTATGACAGGTTTTCATTATTATGTGAAATATCCTTTAAGACTCTTCAGAGCCTCCTCTAGTTATAGACCTTAGAGAAACAAGTCCACAGCCATCTTTAGAGTTTTGTCTTTGAATGTCCGGTTTTGCGTTAGCTCTGTACATTTCTATGGCATCGCAGTCTAAGAGTATTTAGCTGAAGTGGATTTACTTATTGTAGAGTTAACTAAAGTTATCATGAGCACTGTAATGTTTGAAGTGGATGTCATAATAACATGTCAGTAGACTGGAAGATTTTAAAACGAGCGGTTGATTCATAAATGCGTAAGATCTTTCCTTCATCCTGTGGAAATACAAACCAGAAGACATTTATTTTTAGACAGGAATGAAAACGAGGCTGTGAGGGATATAAGTACAGTGAGTTTAATGGATCGCACTGTTGTTTAACATACCGATTGTTCAGATGAGGAAACTTCTTTTCGAAAAAAGGCAGTAGATTAAAAACTCCTTCATATGACCTTAATACAATGCGTGCCATCCAAAATCACTAAATAGTAGGCAAAAACCACCATGTGACAAAAGAAGTACTCATAAGAGACTAGGCAAAAAGTACCAGGATGACCTACTACTTCATCACATGATAATGACAACATGGCAAATGTAGTATTACATTCATACTACACACACTATATAGAATGTACTTTTTTAGCAGTCGTGAAGTAATTACTTGTTCAAAATAAGAGATTTCAGACACAGACCAAGTCTATCCCTCATTTATAACAGCCTCGTTTTCATCTGCATTAAATTCAAAATGGCGTCTAACCTGACAAAGGTCTTTTTATTTAGGGTCGTACCTTTAACTCTATTGTTGAACCGTTCAGTGGCCCTGTTAGCCTGAGGGTAATAAACACTGTCTTTATGTTCTTTGTGTTTTCACAAAATCAGCAAAGGTTTCCTTCTCGAGAAATTTCAGAAGTTACTGATGAAGCAAAACCAACTTCTGGCCATTTGCTGAAATAGTCAATCAGTGTTATTGCAATCTAACAGTCAGTATCTCCCTTCTCAAAAGGTTGAAATGGGCCATTTGGTGAACCCCACTGGCTGCACTGGAGCTGTGAATGTTTTGGCTGATTTATCACTGGCCTGGCCGGTCACACATGCAGAGAGGATTGTGTGAACAAGATCGTCCGTTCGTGGCCAGCAATACAACTCCCTCAGACACTGTTCGGTTCGCACCCATAGACTGTAAATAAAGATGGACGACGCATCTTCACTCTCTTCTATTGTAGAAATGCGAAGTCCCAATATGGCGCTGACATCTTGTGCTGATTTGAGAGCTGATTCTGCGCAGTCGTGAGAGTGAGAGTCCCGTCCACACTCCCGCAGAATCGGTTAGTCCAGTTCACTGCAGAACAACTTATATCGGTGTGAAATAAACAGTTATGGACATGTAGAAATTAAAGTTGAAGCTCCAATTTCCCCCCGAAAATCCCCCAAAAGTGACTACTTCGTTAAGAGAAGCTGTCAATCACAGCTGTCAATCATGGCGTCATATTCCCGTTTTTATAGCATCAAATAACTAAGACCAAACTTATTTAAAAAAACAACACTTAAACTTACATCAGCGTGATTAAAACTACCTAAAATGACAGAAAACATCTTTGGAAAAAAATTTGTTTGAAGTGTAATTTGATTGTTTAATTTCCCTCGCGTCCCATTATAGACTACATGGAGAGGGCGGGGTTTATGAGCGATACTGGGACCAGCCACCTGGGGGCGACTGAGGCACTTTGGCCTAACTTTTCACTTCGCACCAGCCCCTGATGTACCTCATGTGCCAGAAGGATGAGGCGTTCCCGCAGTGCAATATCAACAATTCCCTCTGAAAATCAGTGGAGATTCAACAACCAGTTCATGTCTAACAGGAAAATATGGATGTAAGTCACTGAGGATAGACCTTTGCAGTTTAGGCCAACCTGACTGAATTGTCTGGCATAACTGTCATTCTGGACAGTTCTCGCATTCAGCTTCATGAGTTCACACTCATGCTTCATCAAAAGTAGTACCTTGATCTGGCAGAGTATAAAACAGGCGCTGGCCTTCCGTCCCCAAGCAAAGCAGCGAGACCCCTCGTCTGCGTATCTCCGGCCATGCATCTCCGTCATTATGAAAGACTTTCTGCCACGTCTCAAATGGATTCGGTGGCTCCCACTGACAGTGAGAAACAGGGGTTTGCTCGGCACTGAAGCGCTCATCCTCATCGACAACTTGTGGTGTTTTCACCCTTTCAACAGAACACACTCCATGCGGGGTACAATCATAGACTGTAATAAAAGATGGACGACGCAACTTCACTCTCTTCCACTGTAGAAAAGTGAAGCTGCCAATGTCCCAATATGTCTCTGTCACAGTAACAGAAGGAGAAGTCTCAGATCTAACGTAAAACAACAGTGTCTTAAACAGGAGGTAAACAGGTGAGCATGGGATTCAGAGTAGCAGGTTTGCACTTAGCTTTAACATTCACAGTTCTCTGTTGGTTGTAGCGCTGACTGGTGTGTGTGCAGAAGTAATGACAGAGATGAAGAAGGACTGAGGACAGGGAAGTTTCCAAGGTGAGTATTCGAGTAAGTCTTTCCATAGTATAGATGAGACCAGACGAAGGTGCTAGTGTGAAGTAACTGTTTGTATGAGTCCTAATGAGCATGTGCAGGTGATTATAATTGGTGTGATAATGATCTAGTGGGCGGAGCTGACGGGTCTGGTGCTGTGGATGGCTCTGAGACTGTGACAGGCCCTAATGATGGGACTGAGTCTGCGCAGAAGTGAGAGTGAAGTGGAGCCGCGGTATCAAGGTCCAGTTTACTGCAGAACAACTCATGTCAGTGTGAAATAAATCATGGAAATGTAGAAATTAAAGTTAAAGCTCCAATCTCCTCCCGAACAAAGTCAGTCGGTGCCTCAGTGAATACTTTACTCAGAGAAGCCATCAGTCTTTCATCACACGCCCGTAGCTATTAAATAGCTACTTAAAAAAACGAACAACTGAATTTACATCAGCGTAACAAAAACTACCTAAAACGACAGAAACCATCTATGGAAAAAATTAATTTGAAGTGTAAACTGATTGTTTAGTTTGTTACACATCCCATTGGATTACATGGAGAGGACGGGGTTAATGAGCTGTACTGGGACCAGCCACCTGGGGGCGATCAAGACGTTTGGCTTTAATTTTCAGGACTTGTGTGCAACTAACATTGAGGATGCGTCCGAAATTGGCAAACATTTTTGAATCAGTAATTACTTCACAACCACTAAAAAAGTGCATTACACTGTAAAAAAAATCCCGTTGTTTTTACGGAAAAAAACTGGCAGCTGTGGTTACCAGAACAATACTGTAAAAAACACATCAAACCGTAAACATACTTACGAGTTACATGTAAATTTAACATTTTAAACATGTATATTTAACATTGGATTTCAGTAATATGATATAATTTTAATTTACTGACCTATTTAATTATTAATATCTGTTTTGTACCATAGTATTACACTGACAAACAAACAATCACAGCAGTGATGAGAGTCACATGATTAATCAAGACTCATCACAAGTAGTTCTTCCACAAGAAAGTTAATATTAATATATAGAAGCTGCACAGTGTCATTCACACAAACATTAAACACCATCATGGTAACACACATGAAATTTTAAAAATACAATAAACATTAATTTAACAACATTAAATGTAACATAAAACCCTAATGTACATAACTGATTAGAAAAAACTAAGAAAACTATGACGAAACCTAGTTATTTCAACAAAAATACATAAAATGTGAAGTGTCACGCAGGGAATTGTGGGAATGTCAATTTACGTTTTTTCACTGTAAATTCTACAATGACTTGTTCGTTTTTACTTCCAAAAACTGTAAATTTAACGGTATTTTACAGTAAAATTACATTAAATGTACCGTTAGATCTATCACAGTTATTTACCGTATATAGTAAGGAAACTTTCTGTTAACCAATTAACAGTTTTTCACTGTAGCATTTTTACAGTCTTTTACTGTTAAAATCACAATCATTTTTTACAGTGTATATAGTATTAATGAGTGTAGTATGAATGTAATCTGGACGTACTATATTGGCCATGTTGTCATTATCATGTGATCTAGTGTCGGTGCGTCGCTTCACTGTAGTCGGTCAATCTGGGGACTTGTACTGTAAATTCGGACATACTTCTTTTGTCACACACTGCTTTTCACCCATATATAGCAGTGAAGTTTGTGATTTCGGATTCAGCTTAAACCTTTATTCTTTTTCTTCGCATTACTCAACACAGTTTCTCACTAGAGCCTGAAGTGCTGCAGTTCCACATTATTACATCTGTTATAGTGAGCAATTACTATGAATTGAACACCAAGTATTGTATACTTCTCAGCACAACAGATCTGTACTGTGACGGACGGGTTTGACTCAAATATGCTCTGAATCAGAGAAAACCGAATGTGTAAACTGATATGAAATCAAACAAACCATATATTGTTTGTTTTGTACAATACACTATATGATAAAGTCAATGTAAGAAAGATGTTTTTGAGCCTTTTTCAAGTAGGCCTAGCTATCATCTCAAGCTTATAATTAATTTATTACCCATAACTCATTTTAGCAGAAGTGAAACTGCTCCAGTTCAGAGCGTTGAACCAGTAAAAGAGTGAAACTGTGAGTTTGAGGTGTAAATCTCATTTGCATTGTCAGGTTTAGTGATTGTGATGGTCTCAGAATAGAGCAGCTCGTCTCCAGTGACCATGTTCAAACCCCAAGAGCTTCATTTCACATTTACTGCTGAATGCAGCTGTTCTCAACTATTACAATCAATCAAAAGCCACTGAAACTTTAGTGCAGGACTTTGAAGGAACGACACACTGATCAATGATGCAGTCCAACACAAATGTGCGCTTGCGTTCAGATGAAGCTTTATTGAATGAACAGCAATGGCAGCACATTGACAGACTGCTTCAGTATTGAGCTGTAAATCACGTGACGCTCAGATACGCTGGTCTTCACTGGAGAAACATCAGCACTCGGAGCTCTTGAGGAACGAGGCCTCGTGAGCAGCTCCGGCATGTGTTCCTCTGCAGACGAAGCGCTCTGCGTCTTCCCAGCGTGCTTTGCTGAGGCTCAGGACGCTGCTGCGACTGTAGAGACCGTCCCGCTCGCTCTCTGCGCTGGTCTGAACCCCCTCGGTGACCTCTGACCCGTCCAGCGTCCAGCTCACCGTCGCCCCCTGTGGAGAGTAAGAGCTGAGCAGGCAGAGCAGAGCGGAGGAGTCTCCAGAGATCAGCAGAGAAGAGGGAGACAGCAGAGACACGGAGGGAGACACGGAGGGACCCGCTGGACACACACACACACACACACACACACACACACACACACACACATTCATGAATGATCATTTGATTTTAAATATACAAGTTACATTTTAAATGATCCACAGAATGAGTTTGAAAAACATTGTCCAAGTAAATTGATGGTTATATTGTGATGTCGTTATAAGATCTAGAAAACTAATTTAAATGATATTTTCAATATTAATTGTTTTTTGAAAATATTCTGCTATTCAGAAACTTACAATCATAAACATCAGCAAATTAGATAGTTTAAATGATTCATTTTCAAAATGCTCTTCAACTGAGTTTCTTTCTGTCTGATGAAAATTATAAAAAATTATATTTATTTTGTCCACATTATACAACTTTAGTTTCATGCGTTTAAAAAAGCCCTTAATAGTTACATTTACCAAGAATTATAGACAAAATTATATATGAAGAAATTATTGAATAGATTTTAAAGTATCTGCAGTCAATATATGAAATGAACTAAATGTTAGCAATAATAAGATTTTAAATATTCATGTAAAATGAAATATGACATTTAAAATAGCTACAAATTATAAAATTTTATACAAAATTAAATAAATAAAAATATACTCATTTGATTTTTTTCAGAAGTTACAGAACCTTTTAATCTCAATCTAATTTTTAAAAAAACAAAAATGTATTCAAATATTGTGATTTCTTCATAATATTTTGAAAATAATAATTTCAATATTAATTGTTTTTGTAAAAATATTCATACATTTTGATACTCACAAAAAATAAATCGTAATTTTCAGCAAAGTTTCAACTATTTTAAATTCTACTGTTAAGACACTTACAATCATAATCTTGATTTTTTAAATGCTTATTAACTAAATATCTCTTTCTCTGATGATGACGCTTACACAAAAATTTTATTATCAAACTTTGGATGCATTTAAAAACCCTTAATTGTTCAATTTTCTATTAATTATAGACAAAATTATTTATATCAAGAAATAGTTTAAAATATCATAAAATACTGCAATCCATATGCTACATTAAAATACAATCAAGTGTTACCAATAATTAAATTATTAATGTAAAATTAAAAATAACATTTAAAAAAAAGTATGAAATATAAAACCTAAGCAAATAATAAAATAGTTAAATGATAAATTGCTTTTCAAAAACATATTAATAAATGGATTATCTTGTTGACAAATAAGATCATCTTATAGATGTTTTTTTAAGGTTCATTCATGGCATTTTAAGATCATCACAAATAATTATCTTTCTGAAATAATCTAAAGATAAAATAAAATGAATGAATTAAAATTTTCTTATTAGAGAACATTTTTATAGAGATTAGAAAAGACTTACTGATCGTCAGTTTAGTTCCTCCACCGAAAGTCCACCACAGTGTTTCATTCTAGTGAAAGAGTCGTACAAAAACCTCCGTCACACTCAAATGAACACACACTCCAGCAGAGAAAGAGACGAACAACACACACACACACACACACACACACACACACACACACACACACACACACACACACACACACACTCACACACACACACACACACACACACACACACACACACACACACTGATGTGAGACTCAACAGCAGATCTTATCAACATCAGGATTATTCAACGTCTCATCGTCTCTAAATGTCTCTTAATGCATGAAAACTATTAAATCTAAATAAATAATATAATCAGAAAGACTCTGTGCTGATCTTTACATCTTAACTGTGAGTCTCTAAATGTTCATGTATTTCTCAAAGCATTTTAATAAGTGTTGATGACCTGTGACCTCTGGAATGACCTTTGCCCTCTCATGGAGTTCACAGTGAAATACTTGTTTCTTTTAGTGATGAAACTGTCATTTGATTCATCAGAAAGTCTGAACTCTGAAGCAGAGACTCGTGCAGAATAAAGAAGAAATGATTTCTAAACTCCTACAGAAGTGAAAACACACTCCACTGGATCATGAGAATAAAACACATTAAAGGCCACAAAACTGGATCAGTTTCTTCTGCATGTGTTCATTTTCATGTGTGTTTTCCTCCAGCTGGTTTTTGCTCAGAGAGTCACTTTGCATCGGCACGTGTTTCAGCTCTCCGAGTGTTTATAGCCTTCAGACTCACACACTTTATAACACACTGCTGTTTACCACGGTACAAACCCAACACACACCATGAATCTCTTCAGCAGCTTCATCTGGATTCTGACCGCTTTTATTCCAGGTAACAGAAGTCAAAGCTCGTCATTTCTGAGTCTTTAATGTTCATGTCATTTGATGAAACTCATATAATGTTGTCAACAGCGTCCAGAGGAATCACTGTGACTCAGCCTGAAGTTGTGAATGTTTCTGAAGGACAAATCGCCACTATAGACTGTAAAACTGATGCTGGGATAGATGGCTATGGTTTAGCTTGGTATCAGCAGAAACACGGAGAAGCTCCTAAACTCATCATTTATCTGGTAAATGAACTCTATGATGAAAGTTTCAGTCGATTCAGTGGGAATGGAGCACGAGGTGGAACAGATTTCACTCTGACCATCAGTGGAGTCCAGACTGAAGATGCTGAACATTATTACTGTCAGAGTGAACATGAAGTCAACAGTGACTATGTGTTCACACAGTGATAAAGAGTCGTACAAAAACCTCCGTCAGTCAGAGTCACAGTGACTGAACTGAAACTGCAGCTGCTCAAACACTTTCACACACACACACACACACACACACACACACACACACACACACACACACACACACACACACACACACACACACACACACACACACACACACACACACATACACACACACACACACACACATGTCTGGTCCACTATCTTTGTGGGGACTCTCCATAGACTTAATGGTTTTTATACAGTACAAACTGTATATTCTGTCCCCTTACACTAACCCTACCCCTAAACCTACCCATCACAGAACACTTTCTGCATTTTTACATTTTCAAAAAAATATAATTTAGTGTGTTTATTTACCCATTCCCCTCATGGGGACCGCTGGCTGGTCCCCACAATGGAGGTGATCTCAGGTTTTACTATCCTTGTGGGGACATTTGGTTCCCACAATGTAATATAAATCAAATGCACACACACACACACACACACACACACACACACACACACACACACACACTCAACAGTGAAGAAACGACTCAATATGATCTTATTGAACATCACTTTCTTGAGCTTCATCAGTTTTTGACCTTTTTGATAGTGATTTTTCAGAATTCATATTTGCATATTTGAATATATATTCTCCTTCCTATTACATCCTTCATGTAGAAATTCAACTTGATCTCATGAGAATACGTGTGTATTTTTACGTAAAGTGTACAGTAGTTCTACCACACGTACATTAACTTATGTTTTATACACACAGACAGAAACGTATAACACTGATGTATTGACAGAACAAAAACGTAAATTATTTACGTTTGAACAACTCTACCGACGTAGGGGAGACCAGGGACGGTTGTAACACCTTGAATTCCTACAATCAGAAACAACCTAGAGTGATGACACTCACTGTGCTCATGCTCATTTAGTTTCCCTCCATTCTTGCCAAAAATAGTTTTCCTTTAATGTGCAATTATTAGGAATTAGCAATTATCAAAAAAATATTTAAAATTAAAGACCAGATTACCTAACAGGTGTCCTCCATCAAAAACAGCACATGCATTTCACCATATTTTTAAAAATTGATTTCATTAAGATTTATAAAGGTCAACATGTTTATATCATGTGTGACTCTCAATCAAACTCAGTTATTCAGTGACTGACAGAGACTCGTGTGTGTGACGATCCTCATGTCTGTTCATAAACTGCAGGAACACACATGGATTTGGTGTTAATTCAGCAACGTTTCACTCCAACTACAGTAAAAAATATTCTCAAAGTCTATATAATCCATTGAATAAAACTATTGCTTAACGGTCAGTGCTGCAAAGTTTCTGAAATAACATTACATATAAATGCTGGATTCACTCCGCATGGATGTGACATGTTACAAGGATAACACATTAAAGAAAAGTAAAGGCAGACTAATAGATTAATAGAAAAATACTTGTAGCAAAGTATATTTAAAAAAAAAAGATATTCCAATTATTGGTAAAAGTGATGACATGTAAATAATGTTAAATGTCTCACTGTACACTGCTATGGTGGAGCCGTTGCTTAAGTTTAAATCTGCACTTTACTATAGAAAACCTTCAGTGATTTGAGTCTGGATCCACAGCAGATATTCAGATTAATATACTTAAATTGGTCTTGTAGATGTAATCAGAACTGAATTGAATGATATCATTTTGAACATTTTGTAGAAGGTCAAATATTATGATAAAGACTGATTTTTTCACTTCAGTGATTGTGTTTTGTGTGTGTTAATGAGTGACTGTCTTCAGGTAAATGATGTGGAGTGTGTTTGCATATTGATCAGATCTTCAGTGTGTGAGAGTGTTTATAGTGCTGTGAGTTTAACACTTCATCACTGACACACACAACAATCTTCATCAACATGACCTTCATCATCATCTTCATCTGGACACTTTTATACTGCTTTATACTACAAGGTGCAAAGCTTATTTTTGATATAAATAAATTTAAATACATAATTTTAACAGAGCTTTAAAAATATGGCAAATAATATATAATTTATGGACTGATAAATGAATTGCTTTTCAGGGTGTAGAGCTCAGATCACAGCAACTCAGACTCCTTCAGTGAAATCTGCTAAACCAGGAGAAACTGTAGAGATGAGCTGTAAATTCAGTAGTGATGATACAGCCTGCAGCCCAGCCTGTGTGTCCTGGTACTTACAGAAACCTGGAGAAGCTCCTAAACTCCTGATTTATAATGTAAAAACCCTCCAGTCAGGAACTCCATCTAGATTCAGTGGAAGCAGTGGATCTAGCAAAGATTTTACTCTGACCATCAGTGGAGTCCAGACTGAAGATGCTGGACATTATTATTGCATGAGTAGCAACCGTGGTCCAGTGTTCACACAGTGATAAAGAGTCGTACAAAAACCTCCGTCAGTCAGAGTCACAGTGACTGAACTGAAACTGCAGCTGCTCACACACACACACACATAGAGGACAAACACAGGAACTACACATGTGCTCAAAACTGACTTACAGTATGACTGGAATTAACTCCATTAGATCTGATCTGTGACAGACGAGTTTGACTCTAATAAGCTCAGAATCAGTGAAAAGTCTGTATATTAATATCAAATCAAACAAAACTGCCACCATATGTTTTTGAGCTTTTTTAAGCAGCTTTATCTTTCCCTCGAAGTTTATCAAGATAATAATAAAGATATTACTCATCAGAACTGTTCTATTAAAACTACTGACTCTATCACTCATCTCAATGCATTGTTAATGATTAAAACAATTTTAATACATTCTGATGACCTATGACCTCTGGAATGACCTTTGCCCTGTAATGAAGTTCACAGTGACATACTAGTGTAGCAACTCTGTCATTTGAATCATCAGAAAGCCTGAAGCTTCAGACACATGAATAAATGTCTATGACTCGTAACATGGAATAAATCTCCTAAACACTGTTATGATTGATGAGCATCATGTGTTGGAATCCTTACACAGATTTACATAGAGATGATTTGCATCGCAGCACATCGTGTGTGTGTGTGTGTGTGTGTGTGTGTGTGTGTGTGTGTGTGTGTGTGTGTGTGTGTGCTTCAGGAGGATTTATAACTCTGAGTTTGAACACTGAGAATCTAAACCATCAGCAACCATGAGCTTCATCATCTTCATCTTCATCTGGATGTTCTCCAGCTGTTTCACAGGTGAGGAAATATGAAGTTAAACTGCACTATTTTAACTGATTAACAGTGCTTGAAATATTATCCAAATATGTAATTCTGAATATTTATTTATTCTTCTTGATGTAGAATCAGTCGGTGAACCGACAGTCACTCAGACGCCTGCAGTGAAATCTGTTCAACTAAGAGACACATTTACTATATCCTGCAAAACCAGTCCTGAAGTCTATCAGGGTTGGGTTAATCAGCCTCTATCCTGGTACTTACAGAAACCCGGAGAAGCTCCTAAACTCCTGATTTATTTGGCAAATACCCTCCAGTCAGGAACTCCATCTAGATTCAGTGGCAGTAGATCTAAAAGTGATTTCACTCTGACCATCAGTGGAGTCCAGACTGAAGATGCTGGACATTATTACTTAATGAGTGTACATTAATACAACACAGATTCTGATGGTGGTTGTGCGGCTGATCGTACATTCACACAGTGATAAAGAGTCGTACAAAAACCTCCGTTAGTCAGAGTCACAGTAGTCTCAGCCTCAGACGTCACGCCCACGGAACGTTGGCTAAACGTCTGATGCATATGGTACACTTAACTGGAAACACTTCAGGAATGTCGAAGTCGTCATCTGATTGGTTGAATTTTATCGGATTTCCAGGGGCGCGAGTGTCGCGTTTATTTTCGGTCCGCCGGGAAACAAAGCGCAGACGTGTGATTGCGGAAGAAAAACTGTTGTGTTTACATGAGTGACAATGAGCATTTATCAAGATCAGCTAAACGTAGGATTCTCAAAAGTATGCGAGGTTCACGGCATAGACTCTTTAAGAGATGTCCAGGAGTTTTGTTTGAGGCACTTAGTGTTTTCTTCTCCTTCTTTGATTTTCTATGCTGACTGACTTGTTGCACGCCGGTCTGTTGTTGTGGGGACATTTCCACGCCCCGAAACGTGACGCTGAACGAATCGAACTGTAATTGGTTGTTTGACATGTCGGTCAAACGGCCTTATGGGCGGGCCTTGGCCAAAGAAAGCTGCTATGAATTCCAGACCTTCAGCCGTCAGTCTGAAGGTCTGGCTACGCGAGACTAGAGTCACAGTGACTGAAACTGCAGCTGCTCTCACACACACACACACACACCTAAACATTCTTCTATAAATGTTTTCTCTCTCATAAACTTTCACCAGTCAGCAGAGCAAACACATCTGAAATCAGACCAAATGGACCTGATGGACTCATTTCTGTTTCTAATAATTTACTGTTTCTGGTTTATACTTCACAGTATTCAGTCAGTCCTCTACACCGTATGATCAATGAATTTCCTTTTCCAGTCATCAGCCATTTAAAAAATAGCCTATATTTTACTCACATAAAGCAAATTCTAACCAACAAAATATCTCGAGCAGAGCTTATGTCTTTGTTTTACATTTATGAACTTTTACCTCCTGCTCCTGATGGATTGTCTCTTGCTCCCCCTGTTGGTCACTGGTCTCATGTGCACCACGTAATCACAATACATGTGAATAGACATTTATCATCTTTATGCAGAAGAAATTAAAATCATACATGTCTGGAACAAGCATATGAGAGTGAGTAAATTATGACAGGTTTTCATTATTATGTGAAATATCCCTTTAAGACTCTTCAGAGCCTCCTCTAGTTATAGACCTTAGAGAAACAAGTCCACAGCCATCTTTAGAGTTTTGTCTTTGAATGTCCGTTTTTGCGTTAGCTCTGTACATTTCTATGGCATCGCAGTCTAAGAGTATTTAGCTGAATTGGATTTACTTATTGTAGAGTTAACTAAAGTTATCATGAGCACAGTAATGTTTGAAGTGGATATCATAATAACATGTCAATGAGCGGTTCATTCATAAATATGTAAGATCTTACCTTCATGCTGTGGAAATACAAACCAAAGTACCCGGATGACCTACTACTTCGTCACAATGTATGTCGGCGAATGTATGTCTGGATTACATTCATACTACATACACACACACACTATATAGAATGTACTTTTTTAGCAGTCGTGAAGTAATTACTTGTTCAAAATAAGCACCTACTCAAGAGATTTCAGACACAGACCAAGTCTATCCCTCGTTTATAACAGCCTCGTTTTCATCTGCGTTAAATTCAATGGCGTCTAACCTGACAAAGGTCTTTTTATTTAGGGTCGTACCTTTAACTCTATTGTTGAACCGTTCAATGGCCCTGTTAGCCTGAGGGTAATAAACACTGTCTTTATGTTCTTTATTCCCTGTGTTTTCAGAAAATCAGCAAAGGTTTCCTTCTCGAGAAATTTCAGAAGTTACTGATGAAGCAAAACCAACTTCTGGCCATTTGCTGAAATAGTCAATCAGTGTTATTGCAAACTAACAGTCAGTTTCTCCCTTCTCGAAAGGTTGAAATGGGCCATTTGGTGAACCCACTGGCTGCACTGGAGCTGTGAATGTTTTGGCCGATTTATCACTGGCCTGGCCGGTCACACATGCAGAGAGGATTGTGTGAACAAGATCCATTCGTGGCCACCAGTACAACTCCCTCAGACACTGTTCGGTTCGCACCCATAGACTGTAAATAAAGATGGACGACGCACCTTCACTCTCTTCTATTGTAGAAATGCGAAGTCCCAATATGGCGCTGACATCTTGCGGTGATTTGAGAACTGATTCTGCGCAGTCGTGAGAGTGAAAGTCCCGTCCACACTCCCGCAGAATCGGTTAGTCCAGTTCACTGCAGAACAACTTATATCAGTGTGAAATAAACAGTTATGGACATGTAGAAATTAAAGTTGAAGCTCCAATTTCCTCCCGAAAATCCCCCAAAAAGTGACTACTTCGTTTAGAGAAGCTGTCAATCACAGCTGTCATTCATGGCGTCACATTCACGTTTTTATAGCATCAAATAACTAACTAAGACCAAACTTATTTAAAAAAATGAACACTTAAACTTACATCAGCGTGACTAAAACTACCTAAAATGACAGAAAACATATTTGGAAAAAAAAATTATTTGAAGTGTAATTTGATTGTTTAGTTTCCCTCGCGTCCCATCATAGACTACATGGAGAGGGCGGGGTTTATGACCGATACTGGGACCAGCCACCTGGGGGCGATAGAGACGCTTTGGCCTAACTTTTCACTTCGCACCAGCCCCTGATGTCCCTCATGTGCCAGAAGGATGAGGCGTTCCCGCAGTGCAATATGAACAATCAAACGATTCCCTCTGAAAATCAGTGGAGATTCAACAACCAGTTCATGTCTAACAGGAAAATATGGATGTAAGTCACTGAAGATAGACCTTTACAGTTTAGGCCAACCTGACTGAATTGTCTGGCGTAACTGTGACAGTTCTGGACAGTTCTCACATTCAGCTTCATGAGTTCACACTCATGCTTCATCAAAAGTAGTACCTTGATCTGGCAGAGTATAAAACAGGCGCTGGCCTTCCGTCCCCAAGCAAAGCAGCGAAACCCCTCGTCTGCGTATCTCCGGCCATGCATCTCCGTCATTATGAGAGACTTTCTGCCACGTCTCAAATGGATTCGGTGGCTCCCACTGACAGTGAGAAACAGTGGTTTGCTCGGCACTGAAGCGCTCATCCTCATCGACAACTTGTGGTGTTTTCACCCTTTTAACACAACACACTCCATGCGGGGTACAATCATGGACTTTAAAAAAAAGATGGACGACGCAACTTCACTCTCTTCCACTGTAGAAAAGTGAAGCCACCAATGTCCCAATATGGCGCTGTCACAGTAACAGGAGGAGAAGACTCAGATCTAACGTAAAACAACAGTGTCTTAAAGGGCATTCCACCCATAGGAACATTGTTTTTTATTGAAAGTGGGTCATATATGTAGTCGAAATGTAAAATAAATTTTGAATTTGGTGCCTTCGTGACCGAGGAAAGACAAAAAATAACTTCAGGAAGCATTTGTATGAAAGACAACAACTCCCACAATGCACCACATTGCACAGCTCCGCCACTCCCACTAATCCAGAACAGCGCATATCTGCCTATAAGAGAAATCACTCTTCCGTCTACAAGGCTAGCTACCACCAGAGCTTGAAATTCATTTCACACAAAATATCTAGTAAGTTGGCGAACTCATTAGTGCATTACTCCTCGTTTTTATTTCTTTCAAAAAGGTGAATTATTGCATGGTACCTGGATGTTCAGTCAGAACATATGCGGTGCGAAACTAGGATAGTTCACAACACAAACGTCCGAGTCCTCGTCTGATTCAGAGATTTCGTCCAGGCGAAATTGTCATCGTTGAAATTCTTTGCCGCAGACGGACTCTATCTCTGTGTTCGTAGCGGTTCGTAGTTGCATAGTGAGATCACCGGCGCCACCAGTCCGCCCTAACTCGAGCCAGTCCGGGCTCCTCGTCTGCGGCAGGCAGGTCTTCTGCCTCGGCTGCTCTTCGCTATAATGCGGCTTGTAAAGGTAGCCACAAACACCTGATTCAAGCATCAGACTTCCGAAATCCTCTTCTTCTATATCATATTGAGTACTCTCCTCCGCTATTGTCATAACTTTACATCTGTCTCCACAGCGCCTGTTAGCTTAGCTTCAAACAAGATGGAGGATATTGCTTTCAGTTTCAGAGAGTAAAGTCCCACCCACTGATCTGTAATAGGTCTGTAGCGTGAGCGGGTCCCGCCCCTGGAAAAGATGAGGAACGAGTGTCTGTAGTCTCAACAGAAATCCCCCCCTCTTACACTTCCTCCGACAATGACGCAAAATGACAATTTTTGCGTCATTGTGGGAGGAAGTGTAAGAAGTAAATAACGGATTTCTCCCGTATCAGGGGAAAATGAGAGAGTGTTGCACGACCATTCAATAGTATGACTGGGTTTCTAACAATGCAAAGCTTAGTGCAAATGGGTGGAGTGTCCCTTTAAACAGGAGGTAAACAGGTGAGCATGGGATTCAGAGTAGCAGGTTTGCACTTAGCTTTAACATTCACAGTTCTCTGTTGGTTGTAGTGCTGACTGGTGTGTGTGCAGAAGTAATGACAGAGATGAAGAAGGACTGAGGACAGGGAAGTTTCCAAGGTGAGTATTCGAGTAAGTCTTTCCATAGGTATAGATGAGACCAGACGAAGGTGCTAGTGTGAAGTAACTGTTTGTATGAGTCCTAATGAGCATGTGCAGGTGATTATAATTGGTACGATAATGATCTAGTGGGCGGAGCTGACGGGTCTGGTGCTGTGGATGGCTCTGAGACTGTGACTGGCCCTAATTATGGGACTGAGTCTGCGCAGAAGTGAGAGTGAAGTGGAGCTGCGGTATCAAGGTCCAGTTTACTGCAGAACAACTCATGTCAGTGTGAAATAAATCATGGAAATGTAGAAATTAAAGTTAAAGCTCCGATCTCCTCCCGAACAAAGTCAGTTGGTGCCTCAGTGACTACTTTACTCAGAGAAGCCATCAGTCTCAGCTGTCAATCATGTCGTCACACGCCTGCTTTTATAGCATTAAATAGCTACTTAAAAAAACGAACAACTGAATTTACATCAGCGTAACAAAAACTACCCAAAACGACAGAAACCATCTTTGAAAAAAAATATTTTAAAGTGTAAATTGATTGTTTAGTTTGTTACACATCCCATTCGATTACATGGAGAGGACGGGGTTAATGAGCTGTACTGGGACCAGCCACCTGGGGGCGATCAAGACATTTGGCTTCAATTTTCAGGACTTGTGTGCAACTAACACTGAGGATGCGTCCGAAATTGCCAAACTTTTTTGAATTAGTAATTACTCCACACCCGCTAAAAAAGTACATTCTATAGTATTAATGTGTGTAGTATGAATGTAATCTGGACATACTATATTGGCCATGTTGTCATTATCATGTGATCTACCAGTGTCGGTTGCGTCGCTTCACTGTAGTCGGTCAATCTTGGGACTTGTACTGTAAATTCGGATATACTTCTTTTGTCACATTCTGCTTTTCACCCATATATAGCAGTGAAGTTTGTGATTTCGGATTCAGCTTAAACCTTTATTCTTTTTCGTCGCATTAAATCAAATCAAATCAAGTATATTTGTATAGCGCTTTTCACAATACAGATTGTATCAAAGCAGCTTCACAGTATTAAATTAAAATAAAATAATACAACAAGGTTTGTTTCTAGTGGAATTTATTGATTGATAGAATAAAATTAAATATCCCCAAAATATCCCCAACTGAGCAAGCCAAAGGCAACAGTGGCAAGGAACCGAAAAAACTCCATCAGGTGACCTAATGGAGAAAAAAAAAAAACCTTGGGAGAACCCAGGCTCAGTCGGGGCCAGTTCTCCTCTGCCATTTATGAACTAGAGGCCGGATTGTAGTTTGAACTGTAAGATTAACAATATTATATGAATGCCTGGCCGAAAAGATGCGTCTTTAATCTAGTTTTAAACTGGGAGAGCGAGTCCGAGCAACGAACAGTATCAATAAGACTATTCCAGAGTTTCGGAGCCAAATGTGAAAATGCTCTCCCTCCTTTGGTTGATCTGGATATCCTAGGTATGACCAAAAGCCTCGAATTTATTGATCTTAAAGAGCGAGATGGATTATAGGGCGATAGAAGATCCGTTAAATAGACTGGAGCTAAGCCGTTTAGGGCTTTATAAGTCAGTAGCAATACCTTATAATTAATATGGAACTTTATAGGTAGCCAATGTAGTGATGATAAAATCGGTGTTATATGATCATATTTTCTTGATCTAGTAAGAACTCTAGCGGCTGCATTTTGGACTAACTGTAGCTTGTTTATTGAGGATGCAGGACAACCGGCTAATAAAGCATTACAGTAATCTAGTCTCGAGGTCATGAATGCATGAACTAACTTTTCTGCATCAGAAACTGATAGCATATTACGTAGCTTAGCAATGTTTCTAAGGTGGAAAAAGGCTGTTTTTGTAACATACGAAATATGATTTTCAAAAGACAGGTTACAATCGAGTATAACACCCAGGTCTTTTACTGTAGAGGATAAAGTAACAGGACATCCTACGATGTCAAAGTTGTATTGTGAGAGGTTCTGTGGGCGTTTTTTTGAACCGATAAGTATTGCCTCTGTCTTGTCTGGATTTAATAAAAGAAAATTACGCGTCATCCAATCTTTTATATCTTTAACACACTCTGTCAATTTGGATAATTTAGCGTTTTCATCCGGCCGTGATGAAATATATATTTGAGTGTCATCAGCATAACAATGGAAACTAATTCCATGTTTCCTTATAATATTTCCAAGTGGCAGCATATATATTGAGAATAACAGAGGGCCCAACACAGATCCCTGCGGCACTCCATAGTTTACTGAAGTTATGATCGATTTTTCTCCATTTAAATAGACAAAATGGTAGCGGTCAGATAAGTATGATCTAAACCAACTTAATGCTTGTCCTTGAACACCAGTATAATTTTGTAGTCGATCTAAGAGTATTGTGTGATCTATAGTATCGAACGCAGCACTTAGATCAAGTAAAACTAGTATTGAGATACAGCCTTGGTCAGAAGCTAAAAGTAAATAATTTGTGATTTTAACGAGCGCAGTTTCAGTGCTGTGATGCGGCCTGAATCCAGACTGAAACTTTTCATAGATATCATTTTCTTGCAAGAAAGAGCCCAGTTGAGTGGACACAACTTTTTCTAGTATTTTAGACATAAATGGAAGATTTGAAATGGGTCTATAATTTGCTAGATTATTATTATCTAATTGTGGTTTCTTAATGAGAGGTTTTATAACTGCCAGTTTAAATGTTCTTGGAACATGACCTAAAGATAAAGATGAGTTAATAATATTGAGGAGAGGCTCTTCCACTACAGGTAACACTTCTTTCAGTAGTTTAGTTGGTATAGGATCTAATAATGTTGTTGTTTTAGATGAAGTGATAAGTTTATTTAACTCTTTTTGTTCTATAGTTGTAAAGCACTGTAATTGTTCTTGCGGGGTGATAATTGAGGCTGAATTATAAGGCGCGATTGAGGATTGAACGTTTACAATTGTGGTTCTGATGTTTTCTATTTTCTCAGTGAAGAAGTTAATGAAATCATTACTACTAAACTGTAACGGGATATTTTGTTCGGGTGACGTCTGTTTATTTGTTAGTCTAGCCACGGTGTTAAATAAAAACCTAGGATTGTTTTGGTTGTTTTCTATTAGTTTGCGGAGGTGCTCAGCCCTGGCCGCTTTTAGGGCCTTTTTATAACATGACATACTGTCCACGCGATTCTAAAGACCTCTAAATTAGTTTGTTTCCATTTACGCTCTAAATTTCGGGTTTCTCTCTTTAGAACATGCGTAGTATTGTTGTACCATGGTGCTTTACTTTTCTCTCTGACCTTTTTTAATTTAATGGGTGCAACAACATCCAATGTTCTAGAGAGAATGGTGCTCATAGTGCTAGTTAGTTCTTCTAGTTCATCTGTTTGTTTGGGTTCAGGCAGCAGCTGAGACAGATTAGATAAGCAATTTGAGAAATTATCTATGGTGGATGGAAGGATTGTTCTTTTTAAAGACCTAGCTTTAAAAATTGTTTTTGTTTACTAATAGCAACATTTTCTGTTTTAATAACAATTAGATTTTTCCTAGATCCTGCAGTAGAATTATTATTTGATCTCACTAAACGAGGAATAGACACAGTTTCTATGCAATGTTCTACACTAGTATTTATATCATTTAAATTGGTGCAGGAGAGACTATGATTTGGACTTTTGGTAGGGTGACCATATTCCAGGTCATGTCCGGCCGGGATTTCGAGATCGCCCAAAATATCCGCGATTCGGCTTTTGCTTTCTCGTCGCCATTCATTTTGTTTACATGTACACCTTTTGATTCAGTAGTACTGAATTAATTCCGATTGGTTAATCTGAATGTAGTGTTTACATGAACGCTAAACAAGTGATCGGTTGATGTGCGTGTAAGCATTGCTAAGAAAATTCCTGTGTTTTCGTCTCGATCGGGATCCGTGTGAATCAGAATGCATGACCTGCAAAGCTGGCACGTACGTGTCAGTGTCAAATAACGTAATAATGTAAACATAATGAATGGTGACTGTAGAAAGCAAAAGACGAATCCCGAGCATTTTGGGCGATCTCGAAATCCTGGCCAGATATGTCCGGGTAAAACAGGACGTATGGTCACCCTACTTTTGGTTACTAGTCATTTAATAATATTTAACATTTTGGAGATGTTATCCGACAGAAGATCCACTCCGAATCTGCTTGGGTGTAAGCCATCGGCACGGAAAAGCCTAGGACGCTCCCAAAACAGATTCCAATTATTTACAAAGAGCAGTTTCTGCTCATTGCACCATGACATTAACCATTCATTTAGCGCGAATAGTCTACTAAACTTTTCATGTCCTAGTCGGTGCGTGGGAAGCGGTCCTGACACTATGATCGTTGTTTCAGGCGATGTGCTGCGTACCGTATCGATCAGATTCCTGAAGTCTTTCTTCAGAACCTCTGTCTGGCGCAGCCTGATGTCGTTCACTCCCGCGTGCAAGACCACAGTTCCGACGCGCTCGTCATCGTTCAGAATCTCGGGAACGCGAGCAACAATTTCAGAAACACGAGCACCAGGAAAGCAGTGACTGTGCACCTTACTTTTACCTAACGTAGCGTGTACGTGCCGAACGATGGAATCGCCGATGATCACAGCATCGCGTTCGGTTTCGCGAAGAGGGGAGAAGCGGTTTTGTGTGGATAACTCGAAAACCGGGAGGGGCGGAGAGAGTCTTCTTGGTCTAGACCTGACTCGCGTCTTCCGCTGCGGAACCATCCAGGCTTCGTGGTGGCGTGTTGGAGCCGGAGTGAACGAGACCATGGCTGATCGCGACCTCGGCGCTCGGGACCGATGCTGAGTAACGCACGGAGTAGACGAGGTCGGAGTCAGCGGGTTAGTAACGTTAATCACTGATTTGTGCATCGGCGCGTGATAACCGCCGGTCTATCAGCTCGGCCTGTCTCACTAAAAGGTTGTGGATCTGTTTCTCAACAGTTTCCAGCTCAGACTGCAACGCGTGCAGCTCAAATGTATCTTCACCTGCACCAAGAGGTAGACTACTTACATCTGATATATTCGCCATGTTTGTTTGTAAGTGAGTGTGGAGAAGACGCGTTCAGCCGTGATCCACGGACGTAACCTAAGAGTATCCGGCGTTGGATCACTACTCAACATAGTTTCTCACTAGAGCCTGAAGTGCTGCAGTTCCACATTATTACATCTGTTATAGTGAGCAATTACTATGAATTGAACATCAAGTATTGTATACTTCTCAACACATTTGACTCAAATATGCTCTGAATCAGAGAAAACTGAATGTGTAAACTGATATGAAATCAAACAAACCATATATTGTTTGTTTTGTACAATACACTATATGATAAAGTCAATGTAACGAAGATGTTTTTGAGCCTTTTTCAAGTAGGCCTAGCTATCATCTCAAGCTTATAATGAATTTATTACTCATAACTCATTTTAGCAGAAGTGAAACTGTTCCAGTTCAGAGCGTTGAACCAGTAAAAGAGTGAAACTGTGAGTTTGAGGTGAAAATCTCATTTGCATTGTCAGGTTTAGTGATTGTGATGGTCTCAGAATAGAGCAGCTCGTCTCCAGTGACCATGTTCAAACCCCAAGAGCTTCATTTCACATTTACTGCTGAATGCAGCTGTTCTCAACTATTACAATTAGGGGTGTAACGAGACCCTTATGTCACCATCCTGAACTCACAATACCATATTATTGCCATACTCCATCAAAATGGTCAATTTGGTTTAACATTGTGTGTGTAAATGAATAGGCTTGGACTTGGTGCTGATAACCCAATGCAGGACAATAGAGACACCAGAATAACAATATTCATGATTCTGAAGCTGAAAATACTGAATTATTTCAGACGAATATGCTTGATGTCTCTGACTAGATATATCTAAAATAATGTAGGCCACTTTTTACTGGTAACATCAGACATTTGGCATTATCAGGACCCACAAATATTCCCCCATTGCATTATTATACATTATATTTAACATTATATACAGTAGTTTAATGTAGTAGTGACACGAAAACCCTGTAAACTTCCTAAACTTTCATTTTGGGTGAATAATACGATATTTATTGTCACTATCCACTGTAATTATTGTTACACCCCTAATTACAATCAATCAAAAGCCGCTGAAACTTTAGTGCAGGACTTTGAAGGAACGACACACTGATCAATGATGCAGTCCAACACAAATGTGCGCTTGCGTTCAGATGAAGCTTTATTGAATGAACAGCAATGGCAGCACATTGACAGACTGCTTCAGTATTGAGCTGTAAATCACGTGACGCTCAGATACGCTGGTCTTCACTGGAGAAACATCAGCACTCGGAGCTCTTGAGGAACGAGGCCTCGTGAGCAGCTCCGGCATGTGTTCCTCTGCAGACGAAGCGCTCTGCGTCTTCCCAGCGTGCTTTGCTGAGGCTCAGGACGCTGCTGCGACTGTAGAGACCGTCCCGCTCGCTCTCTGCGCTGGTCTGAACCCCCTCGGTGACCTCTGACCCGTCCAGCGTCCAGCTCACCGTCGCCCCCTGTGGAGAGTAAGAGCTGAGCAGGCAGAGCAGAGCGGGGGGGTCTCCAGAGATCAGCAGAGAAGAGGGAGACAGCAGAGACACAGAGGGAGACACGGAGGGACCCGCTGGACACACACACACACACACATTCATGAATGATCATTTGATTTTAAATATACAAGTTACATTTCAAATGATCCACAGAATGAGTTTGAAAAACATTGTCCAAGTAAATTGATGATTATATTGTGATGTCGTTATAAGATCTAGAAAACTAATTTAAATGATAAATGATTAATTTTCAAAATGCTCTTCAACTGAGTTTCTTTCTGTCTGATGAAAATTATAAAAAATTATATTTATGTTGTCCACATTATACAACGTTTGTTTCATGCGTTTAAAAAAGCCCTTAATAGTTACATTTACCAAGAATTATAGACAAAATTATATATGAAGAAATTATTGAATAGATTTTAATAGTATCTGCAGTCAATACATGATATACAATACATGTTAGCAGTAATAAGATGTTAAATTATTCATGTAAAATTAAAAAAATACATTTAAAAATATTAATATGAATTATAAAATTTAAATAAATGAGTAAATAAATTAAAAAATATAGAATTTTCTCAGAATTGTTACGGAACATTTTAATCTCAATCATTTTTTTTTAAACATAGTCCGCATTAAAATGTATTAATACATTGTTATTTATTCATAAGATTTAGAATAAAGTATTACATAAGTAATTTAAAAAAAATCTATTTTGATACAATTAATTGTAATTTTCAGCTCATTTTCAATTATGATTTTTAAAAAATTCTTCTGTTAAGACAGAATCATAATTATCAGCAAACTTAATAGTTTAAATGATTGATTTTTAAAATGCTCTTTAACTAAATTCCTCTTTGTCTGATGGTAATACAGTAAAAAGCACAATAATTTAATCTTTACTGTAGTTTTACCTCACTTTTATTCATAGACACTATCCTGAGTTTAGTTTCAAAACATTCTCCATTTAATCAATATTACTAAATATTGTACATTGTACATTGTTAAAAAAGTATCATAATTTTAACAGTAAAAGACTGTCAAAATGCTACGGTGAAAATTATTAATTGATGGTTTGTTGCTTTACTGTATAAACTGAAAACTGTTATAGATTTAAGTGGACATTTAAATTGACAGTTTTTGAAGTGAAAATAACAGGTCTGGCAAACAAAGCAGCCTTTTTTACCGTAAAAGTTACAGATTTTTTATAGTGTATCAAGTTTAAGATATAAATCAGTTCTCTGAAGCAATCATGATATACTAACAAAAGTATGATAAATGTTCCGTTCTGCATAATTAAAATGTTTAACTGATTTTAAAGAACTTCTCGGTTCAAGTGCAATTTGATAATTTTTTATAATTTTTGATATTTTATAAGATTTAACATACGATCATTTCAATATATTATTTGTGTTTTGAAAATAATCACCATTCAATAGACTTCCTCATAAACAGAAATCTTAGTAAACTTAGTTTAAATTTAGTTTATAAACTAAATTTCTTTTTGCCTTTCTTATCCAACTTTTGCGTCAAATTAAATATATTTAGAAATAATTGAAAACATTGCAATTACTGAAAATACAATGAAATGTTAGCACACATTATGTGTGAAATTGCTCATGTAAAACATTATGAATGTGAACTATGGATTGAAATGTAATAAACATAGAATATCACCAAATATGACATTCATAATATAGCAGACAATATTAAATTTAAATGCATGAATGCGTGCAATCAATCAGTAAAATATAATAAAATGCGACAATAAATAAGAGTTGAAGTAAAGCAAATAAAGCATTTCAATAATGTATTTTTGTAATAAATTAAGAATATTGTTGCCAAATGCTGTTAAATAACCTTAAAACCTCCTAAAAACACACACATCATATGTTTTATTAGATAATTTAAGAAAGACTTACAGCTTCTGATCGTCAATTCAGTTCCTCCACCGAAAGTGTACCACAGTGTTTCATTCTAGTGAAAGAGTCGTACAAAAACCTCCGTCACACTCAAATGAACACACACTCACACACACACACACTGATATGAGACTTAACAGCAGATGTTTGATCGAAAAAGAGCCACAAAATACATTCATCACATTTACAAACACATGTGATATAAACTCTGCTAATTCTATTGACCTGCTTTATAATGAAATCTTCAGCCAGATTTAGATGGTCATTCTCTATTGGATGACCTTTGACCTGTTATACAGTATCATGGATGATATAAATCTGCAGCTCAGGTATTAAATTCTCTCAGCATCAAAGTCTGAATGAAACTGATCATTAAAACAGTGTTTAGAGCGAGAAGATCGACCCAAAATAACATGAAGTAAATCATGAGTTTCTGTTTCTGAAAATGATCCACAGAAGTTTATTAGCAAAGACACTAAAAGACAAAACAGTGTTTCTTCTGTCTTCAGGGAAATGATGTGGAGTGTGTTTGCATATTGATCAGATCTTCAGTGTGTGAGAGTGTTTATAGTGCTGTGAGTTTAACACTTCATCACTGACACACACAACAATCTTCATCAACATGACCTTCATCATCATCTTCATCTGGACATTATACTGCTTTATACTACAAGGTGAACAGTTTATATTCTAAATAAATTATTTAAATAATATGATTTTAACACAGCTTTAAATTGACTAATAAATGAATAAACTTTATGGACTGATGAATGATTTGTTTTTCAGGCTGTAGATCTCAGATCACAGTGACTCAGACTCCTGTGAAACCTGCCAAACCAGGAGAAACTGTAAAGATGAGCTGTAAATTCAGTCATGATGATACACTCTGCGGCTCGAGACCCTGTGTGTCCTGGTACTTACAGAAACCTGGAGAAGCTCATAAACTCCTGATTTATCAAGCAAAGGACCGTCAGTCAGGAACTCCATCTAGATTCAGTGGCAGTGGATCATCTGCGAGAGATTTCACTCTGACCATCAGTGGAGTCCAGACTGAAGATGCTGGACATTATTACTGTATGACTGTACACTACATCAACAGTAACTTGGTGTTCACACAGTGATAAAGAGTCGTACAAAAACCTCCGTCAGTCAGAGTCACAGTGACTGAAATGAAACTGCAGCTGCTCAAACACTTACACACACACACACACACACACACATTCACGGAATGAGTTACAACAGATTTCTAGTTCAGTATTACTGAATATAAAATTACATACATTATGGTATATTACATATTTTTCAATATATGAAAAGCGGCAATTCCTTATGTATTATTCAATATATTGTAATATATTAACACAACCTATTATTCTGTATATTTTCAAATATACTGTTAAATCATTAATATATTGATCATTCATATATGGGAAATCTATTTTCTTTTAATAAGGGTGCCAGAGTCTCAGTGGTATTTGTTTTAAATTTCCTCATATTCATATCTTTAGGGAGAATAAAAATATGGTGGAAACTGACCGACTGACTGGTCTCTGCACAGCTTTGAGATGTTGTGCTCTTCTAGATCAGTGATATGACTGAGATCTATATCAGCCGTTCGCCATATTGATCTGTCAAATACAGTCAAGAGCAAGTTAACTGTTGACTGCATCTGAAGCCTTTTAATAAAGTTTCATGAGAACTAGTGAATATAATCACTGTGGGACATCGATTAAAAAGCACAAAGTTCCATTAGTTGCTTTTATTTGAGACTCAACATGTGGATCAAGATGTGGTTATACTGTAAGAAACAACTACAATACTGACAAATTACCAGTATATAAACATCAAACACTGATCAATCTCTTTATAAACTACAGGCAGGTTCTGCTCCTTATCAATCAGTCAGTACAGTATCAACTTACACTGATAAACACACAGTCCTGTATGAACACACACCAGTGAAGGCCAGCACTGCTCTTAGACCTCGACTCTCATCCTGATGATCCAGCAGTTCATCCGCTCAAAGAAGAGGATCACTGACAGATAATGAAGATAATCACTGACCTCTACTGGCTCATTCCCTTCAGAACAACCTTATTCACATGTATGAAGATCTATATCGGCAGTAGACATTAGCTCATATTTTCACAGCATTTACAGTAGTTGATCATTAATGAAAAGGCTGCCACTCAGCAAGGAATTCTGTCAGTAGTTGCAAGTGTGTACGACCCATTAGGTTTTCTCGCACCCTATATCTTGACTGGGAAGAGAGTGCTCCAGGAGATGTGCAAACGAGGGGAAGGATGGGATGAACCTCTTCCTTCTGATCTGAAGCCAAAGTGGGATACATGGATCCATGATTTGGAGAATCTCCAAAAGGTCAAAATACCAAGATGCTTCATTCCTGAAAATATGGGCAGAATCCAGAAAATAGAGCTGCATCATTTTTCAGATGCCAGCAGTGAGGGTTATGGGCAGTGTTCATACATCAGGATTGTTGCTGATGAACAAGTACATTGTGCACTGGTCATGGGTAAGACTAGAGTAGCCCCTACGAAGGTTTTCAGCATACCACGCCTTGAGCTGACCGCAGCCACAGTTTCTGCAGCAGTAAGTCATGTTCTTAGGGAAGAGCTTGATCTGAAGGTAAATGAGGAGTTTTTCTGGATAGATTCCCAGGTAGTGCTAGGGTATATCAAGAACGAAGCCAGGCGCTTTCATGTTTTTGTAGCTAATCGTGTACAGAAGATAAGAGACTCTACAGATCCAAGACAATGGTTCTATGTGGAAACAAGTCAGAATCCTGCAGACTGTGCGTCTAGGGGTCTCAAGGTGGCAGACCTGATAGACTCAAGTTGGTTGATAGGTCCCAAGTTCTTATGGGAACGAGAGATTAGCACTCATGAAAATTCCCCAGTGCTTCTTGTAGGTGACCCTGAGGTAAAGGTCCTGAAAGCAGATGCCTGTGTAAGAGGTAGCTTCCTTGAAAGACTCTCAAGATTCTCAGATTGGAATACAGCCCTCAATACTATTGCTAGGATCAAAAGACTGGTGAACAAAGACAAGTCAGGGTTCATTAGTGTAGAAGAGAAAGAGAAAGCAGCTATTGTGCTCATCAAGGCAGCACAAAAAGAAGCCTTTGAAGAAGACCTGAAATTGCTCAGTCAAAACCCTGCTAAGCTGCCAAAGAACAACAAGTTATACCTACTTGATCCCATCCTCGAGAATGAACTGCTCAGGGTTGGAGGACGACTAAGAAAGTCTAACACAGCGTTTGAGTTGAAACATCCGGTAATTCTTCCTAAGGAAGGCATTGTCACACAACTAATACTTGACCATTGCCACAAGAAAACTCAACATCAAGGCCACGGTCAAACCTTGAATGAGCTCAGAGCCAGTGGATATTGGGTATTAGGTGCAAGCAATGTAGTGGCCAAGAACATCAAAAACTGTGTTACTTGCAGAAAGCTGCGTAGATCATTCGAAGAACAACGTATGGCTGACCTTCCAGCTGACCGAGTGGAACCCCCACCTCCATTCTCGTATTCTGGTATCGACTGTCTCAGCCCTTTCTACACAAAACAAGGTCGGAAGGAATTCAAGAGGTATGGACTGTTGTTTACGTGCTTGAGCTCCAGGGCTGTACATTTAGAAATGCTAGAAGATCTTTCCACCGATGCATTTCTGAATGCCTTAAGATGTTTCATAGCAATCAGAGGAGCCGTGCGACAGATCAGATCCGACCAAGGCACAAATTTCGTGGGGGCTAAGAATGAGCTGGAGAAAGGTTTGAAAGATCTGGACCAAGAGAGTATCTCTACCTATCTTGCAAGCAAACAATGTGACTTCGTTATGAATGTTCCTGAAGCAAGCCACATGGGAGGTGTGTGGGAACGCCAGATAAGGACTGTTAGGAGTGCGATGAACGCTGTTTTGGCACAAGCTAAAGGAAGACTGGATGACACTTCATTAAGGACATTTTTGTATGAGGCAATGTCGATTGTAAATAGTCGTCCGCTTACCACTAACACAATAAATGACCCAAAGAGTGTTGAACCTTTGACACCTAATCATCTGCTCACAATGAAGACCTCAGTGCCCCTTCCTCCTCCTGGCAAATTTGTCCGTGAAGATTTGTACGCTAGGAAAAGATGGAGGAGAGTGCAGTACTAGTCAGAACAGTTTTGGAGCAGATGGCGCAAAGAATACCTGGCCAACATAAACCTCAGACAACAGTGGCACATGCCTAGAAGAAATGTTCATGTTGGAGATGTAGTAATTCTCAAAGAGGACAATGTTCCCAGAAATGAATGGAGGCTAGCTAGAGTCGTTGAGGCAAGTGCAGACGATGATGGGTTAGTGCGAAAGGTTAAACTGCAAATGGGACAAAGTAAGTTAGGAAAAAAGGGTGAGCGATTGACAAACATATCCATTTTGGAGCGTCCAATCCAAAAAATTGTAGTAATAGTTGAAAACAACTCTTAAACTATGAGTGAAACCACAAGGATTAGACTAATTAGTTTTGACATCTAAAATAGTAGAATTCAAATGAAGGTAAAATAATACTGTTTATGAAAGTGTTGAAAGATGAATGAAAGTTAAGTAACAGCTTACAGGAAAATTGCAGGATTTATTTTATTTGTTCAAAATATTACTGACATAAAACCCTTAAATCCTGGTGGCAGTGTAGCTGTCGCAGATATTTTTTTCACCTTTGAAAGTTTTTTGGTTTGTTTGTTTGTTTTTGTTTTATACATTTTGTGTAATACTTATGTGAGAATTGTATTGATCTACATGATAGTTTGGTAATAGTGACACGGTCCAGTAATATCTCTCAGGGGGGGCAAATGTTTGGATGATTGATAAGGATAAGGTCCACCCATTTGGATAAATTAACAGCTTAAGCACGTACAGGCAACTTCATTACTTTAATATTAATGAAAAACAAAGTGACTCTTACAATGAATCTCCTTGTTTGTTTCTATATGAGTGTTAATAATTCAGCAGCAAGTCAAAATCAATTCAAACAAAGCCCAGTCAGGATGCGAATTTCCAAAAACGTTTACTCCAATTTTAATTTAATAAGAAACAACTGAAATCACATAACTCACTATTTACGCTACTTGCTCTGGCCAGCGTAGCGCAAATCTTAAACACGTCAAAATTCAAGCATCCGTACGAACCCTGCACATTACACTATACTCACTATTATCCTGATTACTACGACGGCTGAATGGTATTTCTTTTAATGACACGATAAGAGTTAACTGCGTTCGCCATGACATTGTTCAAGTTCAACTGGCCTCACATTCTCTGCCTCAACTCGCGAGATGTCCCAACAGTCTCTCTCGCTCTCGCTCTTGTTCTCTTTTTTATTAACTTTTTTTTTAATCACATTTGATAAAGATATTAAAGTAGCGTTTCATTTTTTCTTGTTGTTCAAATTCAAAATTGTTTTCAAATATTATTTGTCACTTAATCTTAAAGATTTTTAATAGTGTATGTTCCCACCAATCGCTGCACAAGTTAAGGATATGTATGATGACTTAAGTCCCTTTCACACTTTGGTGGTGCATCGCCCAATCGCCCTAATGAAGAAACCGCCCCTGGTGACACCTACTGGGAAAAGGAGTAACATAAGGCGTATTGGTCATGTGATTTTATTTTTTGCGTGCTCACCGGAAAAGGAAAAAAGATAAGAGAGAAACACGAGGTGTCGCACACAAATCGAAAGAGGTAAAATAGAAAGAGTGTTTAATCAAAAAAAATGTCTCCTGAATCCCGATTGGAAAGCACACAGTATGTTTGTATGTATTTTGGTTATTGTTTATTTATAATTTGATGTACTGTGTGTATTGATTTCAGTTTTAATGGGATATGTTTCGAGCAATGTCATGGCAGAATCGCTTCAACAATTTTGATTGTAATTTTGGTTTATTTTTCAGTTTTTTCACGGTGTCCATTCGATTTTTGTGATATGGAATATCTTGATTCCTGAAAGGAAGACATTAAAAGATCGAAGGCATCAGTTGAAGCGTGATTTTTCTGATCTGGAAAAACATTCAGGAGCCGTTATACATATTGTTTCAAAGCAGCTTTACAGAAAGTGCATTTCAGAAATATAGAAAAATGCAGTTAGTTAATCATGTATTAATTTAGGGCATAACATATCGCCGGCGTCGAGTCATCTCTTCACAGGCGTCGAGTTGTCTCTTCCCGGGCTTCGAGTCGTCTCTGCACTGGTGTTGGGGCATCTGTAGTTTCCATGAGAGGCTGGATACAAACTGGAGCTGACGAACTCTATTTACCTCGGGACTAGCGTCCCGAGATAACAACAGAAAAGCAGATGGGAAATAATTAGCGTAGCTGCTGTTCACAATATGCATTCAATCTGATTCAACTGTAGTATAAAAGGTAAGTATTATGTGAATGCTTGGCTAAAGAGATGCGTCTTTTTATCTAGTTTTAAACTGGGACAGCGAGTCTGAGACTCGAACAATATCAGGAAGGCCATTCCAGAGTTTAGGAGCTAAATGTGAAAACGCCCTCCCTCCTTTAGTGGACTTAGATATCCTAGGAATGACCAGAAGCCTCGAATTTAGTGATCTTAAAGAGCACGATGGATTGTAGGGCGATAGAAGTTAACGGAACGGATTTCACTCATACCCAGGAGCTAAACCATTTACGGCTTTATAGGTCATTAGTAATACTTTGTAATTGATACGGAACTTAATAGGTAACCAGTGTAGAGATGATAGAATTGGTGTAATATGATCATATTTTCTTGACCTAGTAAGAACTCTAGCAGCTGCATTTTGGACTAACTGTAGCTTGTTTATTGAGGATGCAGGACAACCAGCTAATAAAGCATTACAGTAATCTAGTCTCGAGGTCATGAATGCATGAACTAACTTTTCTGCATCAGAAACAGATAGCATGTTACGTAGATTAGCAATGTTTCTAAGGGGGAAAAAGGCTGTTCTTGTAACATATGAAATATGATTTTCGAAAGACAAGTTGCGGTCTAGTATAACACCCAGGTCTTTTACTTTAGTGGATAAAGTAAGAGGACATCCTTCTAAATTAAAGTTGTATTGTAAGAGGTTTTGTGGGCAGTTTTTTTGACCAATAAGTAATACCTCCGTTTTATCTGAATTTAATAGCAGAAAATTACACGTCATCCAGTATTTTATATCTTTAACACACTCTGTCAATTTAGATAATTTATTGTTTTCATCTGGTCGTGATGAGTGTCATCAGCATAACAGTGGAAATTAATTCCATGTTTTCTTATAATATTACCAAGTGGCAGCATATATATTGAGAATAGCAGAGGGCCTAACACAGATCCTTGCGGCACTCCATGTTTTGTGTCTGTTAATGAGTGACTGTCTTCAGGGAAATGATGTGGAGTGTGTTTGCATATTGATCAGATCTTCAGTGTGTGAGAGTGTTTATAGTGCTGTGAGTTTAACACTTCATCACTGACACACACAACAATCTTCATCAACATGACCTTCATCATCATCTTCATCTGGACTCTCACAGCGTTTGCTCAAGGTTTGTGGAGCACAAGTTTGATATTAATTCATTTGTCAAAGTTTTGAGTGTATTTTCTTCTTGTTGTGTTTCAGAGTGTAGAGGACAGATCACCGTCACTCAGAGTCCCTCAATAACAGCAGAACAACCAGGAGGAACTGTGAATATCAAATGTAAAACCAGCAGTGATGCGCTCATTTGGAATGGGATATACTATTTCAGCTGGTACTTACAGAAACCTGGAGAAGCTCCTAAACTCCTGATTTATTACACAAACACCCTCCAGTCAGGAACTCCATCTAGATTCAGTGGCAGTGGATCTAACAGTGATTTCACTCTGACCATCAGTGGAGTCCAGACTGAAGATGCTGGACATTATTACTGTCAGAGTTTTAATTGTAGAACAAATTCTAATGGTTGTGTGAGTGATTATGTGTTCACACAGTGATAAAGAGTCGTACAAAAACCTCCGTCAGTCAGAGTCACAGTGACTGAACTGAAACTGCAGCTGCTCAAAGGAGGATCTGAAATAACATCGTCACACTTGCATCTGAAATAAAACCATCTAAATTAATCTGACACTCTGAATAATTATAGAGTTCAGAAAGAGATTTTGTGCTCTTATAGATCAGTGACACAATTGAGATCTGAGTGATTTCAGTTTGCCCTAGTTGCCCCATTTTATTAATAATAGATCTTAATTTTCATAATACTCCCTGATTATTTCATTTGAGTATCCCATCCTAACATGTAATTTGTTTACTATTCACTATATTCTGCAGACAGTAAGAGTTTTATATTAGCTTGCTAATAATGTATTAATTCCTTAATAACTTATTTTATTAACTAAAAGTGTATGAATGCGTTAATTACCACAGTTGGTCAAAGCAATGTACTTCAACTTCCAGTTGTCTGCTTTAATTATTCATTAACTAATGATTTGCAAATGTATCATTATGTTATAACTTTGTTGAGGCACATGACTATTAACTAATTGTTAAAGGTGCATTAAGCAACTTTTCATGTTAAAAATACCCGTTTTTCTAACCCATACATGCTTAAACAATTGCCTGATGGGCTGAATGAGCCCTTCTATGATCACTGCGATTGCCTCTATAATCCTGTACAGTAAAATAAATAAGAGGGATTCGGGTCGGAATCGACTGGGCGTGACGTCATGCGCGTTCACGCTCACCTGGCTATGTCTGGCAGGTTTGTGTATTCGCCGCCATTATCCGCATCAGCGAAGACAACTCGAGCGACTTTTGCAAAAGTAGAAGATGGATTCAAAGAGACCGGCTTCTAGTTCATTCCAAACCCCAACGCAAACTTCATGTAACCGCGTGCACAACTCTGGTTGCAGTTTCGCGTGTCGCCAGAAAGGGGCATAGTTCTGCAAAAACTCAGAGACTTGCGCAATCCACCTTTAAAGGCGGGCATACACTGTGCGATGTCTGTGCGATTTCAGCAAGGTACATACTCACACTGAACGAGTAGATCGCATGCGATGTAAAGCCAAAGATCAGGATTTCTGTGCTCACACTATACGGTCCGAACGTCGAGCTGCGACTTCACTGCTCACACTATACGTGTGAAATATGCGCGAATCAGCGCGATAAACTCCCTTGCCGGGTTGCGCCTATAGACGATATCATGTATCCAGAGATATTGTCAAAACAAGCATCAGCTATCAATATCAAGATGATTTAGCATTTCCAATTTATGTATTAAATTATTATTAGTATTATTGTATATTATTATTATTATTAGGGAAGGCTACTTTTATTATTAAAGTGATAGGCTGTTAAATTGCCACGCAATAATTTCATAGCGCATCACCGCAAAACCAACGCGCTGTGAGGATAATAAAATATCACACAGAAGCTACTCCTCCTCATTGAAAATTGTCTAAAACATTTAGGTCGATTACAATGAATTATAGGCATATAATTAATTATTAAACGTATATAATATATGTCCGAACACTGCAATAATTCATCAATGAAAATTAAAAACAGCTTTATTTCAAAAACATTGTTTAACAAATTAATAAAAGAGGCAAAGTGTACATCGCAGGTGGCTTGGAAGAAGTGGGTAATGGTTAATCCATTTTGCAACACGAACTGGAGGTAAGCAACAGTAATTTGTAGATAGTTTGAACTACAGAACTTAAAGATCTCCCTCTTTTCGTTTTTTTATTTTTATTTTTTTGCTGCAGATGAAATGGTTAAACTTCTGTTTTCGCACAGGCGCAGTGAGGGAAAAACACTGAGTTTAGGGCAATCGGTTCGTATCTCTGCTTCAACTGCGCGATATAGTCACGAGGAGCGACCAAAATTTCTAACATGCCAGAAATTCATTCGACCATCCGATTGCCGGTCGGGAGAGGTTAATCGCCTCTCGTTTCCCCCTGTACACTGCACGAACACTGCACGACAAACGACGCACGACAAAGCTGAAAATCGGCCCAACCCGAAAAAGAGTCGCACGAGTCAGAATTCGGCTTAAAATCGGACGAAAATCGCACAGTGTATGCCCGCCTTTAGTAATATGCCATTTATGGGTTTTGACATCCACACTAAGCCATGGATTTCAATTTCCAACCATCTACAACCAAGATTTCACTGAGTCCGATGAACCTTGTTGTTCATGCACAGGACTATGACAGGTTCAGCTTGAGGTCGAGGTACACTGAGAACATGCGGTCGAGATCTGCTATTTCATAACACTGTGTCTAGACTGGACAAAGACAATAGAGCGTCCATTATAGTCAGTGATGCTACACTGGATGCGGCGCGACACTACACGACAAAACCCCGACAGTAACTGATGCCACACTCTATTCCTGACGTACTCAGAGCTCTTGTGCTAGTTCTGTTATGAAGGACAAATGGGCTTGTGATGGTCTGTCATGTCCAGTGTAGAGCTGGTGTCGTCCAGTGTAAACACAGTGTAACCGCTTCAGGAGTTCAGATTCTGGTGTGCTGATATTTGTGTGCAGCCCAACTCACCCTTCCTTCACACACATTCACCGACATTACATTCACTGCATGTGCAAAGTGTCAAAACCCATAAATTGCATATTACTTAACAGTTAGTTAATAGTCATGTGCCTCAACAAGTAAAGTCATAACATAATGATACATTTGCAAATCATTAGTTAATGATTAATTAAAGCAGACAACTGGAAGTTGAAGTACATTGCTTTGACCAACTGTGGTAATTAACCAATAATTTACACTATTAGTTAATAAAATAAGTTATTAAGGAATTAATACATTATGACACATTTAATTAATAACAATTCATCTATTAATCATTTAGAATTTATTAGTTGCTGATGCAGTAATCATTAATTAATGGTTTAGTTCTTCATGAGTCATACATTAACACATGATTATCTGTGCATTTGTTAAGCATGAATTAATGCAGATTAGTGCA
Source organism: Abramis brama (assembly GCA_022829085.1). Lineage (NCBI taxonomy): Eukaryota > Metazoa > Chordata > Actinopteri > Cypriniformes > Leuciscidae > Abramis > Abramis brama. Next base: position 5,340,855 of record CM040788.1, on the reverse strand, counting down.
CCCGTATTGTAAAGTGTTACCGCTGCTCAAACACTTTCACACACACACACACACACACACACACACACACACACACTCAGTCAAGTTATTCATAGATATTAAATGAAACATAAAAACATTCAATGAGTTTTTAACTTACTAAATACTTTATCTTATCTCTTTATCTTATTACATTTATCTAAGACTATATTTATAATTTGTCCGAATGTTCTTGTTTCATCATGAATCTGCAGGAGTGTTCATGCTCCACTGACTGAAGATTACTTATAAAATGTGAGTTAAAGCCCTGATCTAATGAAGGAAATATCACTGAGTTTCAAACTGCCAGAAAAACTCAATCAAGTTCCACTTTCAGTCGATGCAGAAACATAAAGACTGTTGTCTGTAAATGTGTCATCTTTGATATTCTCTGCAGTCTCAATATCCAGTTTTACTGAACAAAAAATATAAATTATACAATTTATTGTTTTAACAAGTTGAAAACAAAGACAAAATCTAATTTCAGGTCATCAAGTGTTAGTTTTACAAACAAGAATCGACTGAAAACGACAAATAAGAGTCTAAAAGAAACAGCATTAGAAATAGAAGAATATGTTTCTCTGTAATGTTTGTACTTGATTCACTTTATCAGCTTTAACTTTCAAAAAGTTGATCTGAATGTTTTTAGAGAAGAGTTTTCACAAAGCCTGTGATCACTAAAGCGATTAGAGTTAAACTGAAGTTATATTATAGATTTGAAGTGTCATTTTCATGATCAACTACTGAAACTCACTTTGTTAAAAGCATCAAAGATCAGATGTGAAGAAACACAAGAACTGAATTCACTACAATTTAAGACTCTGAATAAAACCTTAAGCAAACTTTGTGTGTCACATCCACTATAACTTTATAATTAATTCAAATTAATTTCTATGAACCTTTTTACTCCTGAAGTATCAGACAGAGCTGATCATTAAGAGGAAATACTATTAAGAATATAAATGGCAGTTTGGAAATATTGCTGTTCATTTAACAATATATTAGAAAAATATCAATTAATACCAAAATAAAAAGTGGTGCCAAAATACCAGCCAAATGTTATTTTCTTTCAATGTATTTTTAACCCTTTAGAATTTAATTATCTTTGAGGAAGAAAAGAGTCTGTTTTGTGTCTGTTAATGAGTGACTGTCTTCAGGTAAATGATGTGGAGTGTGTTTGCATATTGATCAGATCTTCAGTGTGTGAGAGTGTTTATAGTGCTGTGAGTTTAACACTTCATCACTGACACACACAACAATCTTCATCAACATGACCTTCATCATCATCTTCATCTGGACTCTCACAGCGTTTGCTCAAGGTTTGTGGAGCACAAGTTTGATATTAATTCATTTCTTCAAGTATATTGTCAAAGTTTTGAGTGTATTTTCTTCTTGTTGTGTTTCAGAGTGTAGAGGACAGATCACCGTCACTCAGAGTCCCTCAATAACAGCAGAACAACCAGGAAGAACTGTGAATATCAAATGTAAAACTAGCAGAGATGTGTTCAGTGCTGGGAGTGTGTACGTAATCAACTGGTACTTACAGAAACCTGGAGAAGCTCCTAAACTCCTGATTTATTATGCAAACACCCTTGAGTCAGGAACTCCATCTAGATTCAGTGGCAGTGGATCTAACAGTGATTTCACTCTGACCATCAGTGGAGTCCAGACTGAAGATGCTGGACATTATTACTGTCAGAGTTTCCATTGCAGAACAGATTCTGATGGTGATTGTGAGAGTGATGAAACATTCACACAGTGATAAAGAGTCGTACAAAAACCTCCGTCAGTCAGAGTCACAGTGACTGAACTGAAACTGCAGCTGCTCAAACACTTTCACACACACACACACACACACACACACACTAAGAAAAGCAATATGATCTTATAATAAGCAATAATATCATTATATTAATATATTATAATAATATGAAAAATCATGATCAAAGTTGTCATATAGTTGATCAGTTTAATAAGTCTATTATTTTAAGTTCATCCTTCATATATTAACAGCATCACAAAACACTCTCAATTTCAGAGCAGATGAACATTTATATCATTTTAATTAATATCTTTACATAGAATTTTTAAATTAATTTAGAAATTAAAGATGAGATTACCAAACAGGTGTAGTCCACCATCCAAAATAATAATAATTTCCTATTTATTTTATATTTATTGTGTAATTTAACAGTGCTATATATAACAGCTTTATCAAACATTGGATCAATATCAACATTTCATACTGATGTTTTTTGTAATTTAACACATCCATGTACAGTGGAAATTTATTTATAGTTAATTTTTAGATTAAAGATTAAAGTTTGTTTATGTGTGAATATAGTGTGGGTTGTGATGAGCCAACATGAAACTCATAAAGATGAAATCTTATTAACAAACTGACTAATGAATCCATAAGCACAGGAGAAACTGTTCCAGTTCAGAGCGTTTCAGTTGTAAATCTCATTTGCATTGTCAGGTTTAGTGATTGTGATGGTCTCAGAATAGAGCAGCTCGTCTCCAGTGACCATGTTCAAACCCCAAGAGCTTCATTTCACATTTACTGCTGAATGCAGCTGTTCTCAACTATTACAATTAGGGGTGTAACGAGACCCTTATGTCACCATCCTGAACTCACAATACCATATTATTGCCATACTCCATCAAAATGGTCAATTTGGTTTAACATTGTGTGTGTAAATGAATAGGCTTGGACTTGGTGCAGATAACCCAATGCAGGACAATAGAGACACCAGAATAACAATATTCATGATTCTGAATCTGAAAATACTGAATTATTTCAGACGAATATGCTTGATGTCTCTGACTAGATATATCTAAAATAATGTCGGCCACTTTTTACTGGTAACATCAGACATTTGGCATTATCAGGACCCACAAATATTCCCCCATTGCATTATTATACATTATATTCAACATTATATACAGTAGTTTAATGTAGTAGTGACACGAAAACCCTGTAAACTTCCTAAACTTTCATTTTGGGTGAACGATACGATACATATTGTCACTATCCACTGTAATTATTGTTACACCCCTAATTACAATCAATCAAAAGCCGCTGAAACTTTAGTGCAGGACTTTGAAGGAACGACACACTGATCAATGATGCAGTCCAACACAAATGTGCGCTTGCGTTCAGATGAAGCTTTATTGAATGAACAGCAATGGCAGCACATTGACAGACTGCTTCAGTATTGAGCTGTAAATCACGTGACGCTCAGATACGCTGGTCTTCACTGGAGAAACATCAGCACTCGGAGCTCTTGAGGAACGAGGCCTCGTGAGCAGCTCCGGCATGTGTTCCTCTGCAGACGAAGCGCTCTGCGGCTTCCCAGCGTGCTTTGCTGAGGCTCAGGACGCTGCTGCGACTGTAGAGACCGTCCCGCTCGCTCTCTGCGCTGGTCTGAACCCCCTCGGTGACCTCTGACCCGTCCAGCGTCCAGCTCACCGTCGCCCCCTGTGGAGAGTAAGAGCTGAGCAGGCAGAGCAGAGCGGGGGGGTCTCCAGAGATCAGCAGAGAAGAGGGAGACAGCAGAGACACGGAGGGAGACACGGAGGGACCCGCTGAACACACACACACACACACACACACACATTCATGAATGATCATTTGATTTTAAATATACAAGTTACATTTTAAATGATCCCTAGAATGAGTTTGAAAAACATTGTCCAAGTAAATTGATGGTTATATTGTGATGTCGTTATAAGATCTAGAAAACGAATTTAAATGATCATTTCAATATTAATTGTATTTTGAAAATATTCTGCTATTCAGAAACTCAGTCATAAACATCAGCAAATTTGATAGTTTAAACTGTTTAAATGATTCATTTTCAAAATGCTCTTCAACTGAGTTTCTTTTTGTCTGATGAAAATTATAAAAAATTATATTTATGTTGTCCACATTATACAACTTTTGTTTCATGCGTTTGAAAAAGCCCTTAATAGTTACATTTACCAAGAATTATAGACAAAATTATATATGAAGAAATTATTGAATAGATTTTAAAGTATCTGCAGTCAATACATGAAATGAACTAAATGTTAGCAATATTTTAAATATTCATGTAAAATGAAATATGACATTTAAAATAGCGATACAAATTATAAAATTTAATAAAAAATGAAATAAATAAAATACTCATTTGATTTTTTTCAGAAGTTACAGAACATTTTAATCTCAATAAAAATTTTAACAACATTGTCCTCATGAAAATTGATTAATATATTGTGATTTCTTCATAAGATTTTGAAATCAATTTTAAATAATAATTTCAATATTAATTTGTAAAAATATTCATAAATTTTGATACTCACAAAAAAATCAGTTGTAATTTTCAGCAAAGTTTCAATATATATTTTAAATTCTGCTGTTAAGACACTTACAATCATAATCATCAGCAAACTTAACAGTTTAAATTGTTGATTTTTAAAATGCTTATTAACTAAATATCTCTTTGTCTGATTACACAAAAATTTTATTATCACTTTTATTATTACTTTTGATGCATTTAAAAACCCTTAATTGTTTAATTATAGACAAAATAGATAGATATTTATATCAAGAAATAATTGAATATATCATAAAATATTGCAATCCATAGGCTACATTAAAATACAATCAAATGATAATAATTAAATTATTAATGTAAAATTAAAAATAACATTTAAAAACAATATGAAATATAAACTTAAGTAAATAATAAAATAGTTAAATGATAAATTGCTTTTCCAAAACATATTAATAAATGAATTATCTTGTTGACAAATAAGATCATCTTATAGATGTTTTTAAGGTTCATTCCTGGCATTTTAAGATCATCACTAAGAATTATCTTGCTGAAATAATGTAAACATAAAATAAAATGAATGAATTAAAATTTTCTTATTAGAGAACATTTTTATAGAGAATTGAAAAGACTTACTGATCGTCAGTTTAGTTCCTCCACCGAAAGTGTACCACAGTGTTTCATTCTAGTGAAAGAGTCGTACAAAAACCTCCGTCACACTCAAATGAACACACACTCCAGCAGAGAAAGAGACGAACGACACACACACACACACACACACACACACACACTGATACACACTCTAAATGATCATATGTTTCTCAAAGCATTTTAATAAGTGTTGATGACCTGTGACCTCTGGAATGACCTTTGCCCTCTCATGGAGTTCACAGTGAAATACTTGTTTCTTTTAGTGATGAAACTGTCATTTGATTCATCAGAAAGTCTGAACTCTGAACCAGAGACTCGTGCAGAATAAAGAAGAAATGATTTCTAAACTCCTACAGAAGTGAAAACACACTCCACTGGATCATGACAATAAAACACATTAAAGGCCACAAAACTGGATCAGTTTCTTCTGCATGTGTTCATTTTCATGTGTGTTTTCCTCCAGCTGGTTTTTGCTCAGAGAGTCACTTTGCATCGGCACGTGTTTCAGCTCTCCGAGTGTTTATAGCCTTCAGACTCACACACTTTATAACACACTGCTGTTTACCACGGTACAAACCCAACACACACCATGAATCTCTTCAGCAGCTTCATCTGGATTCTGACCGCTTTTATTCCAGGTAACAGAAGTCAAAGCTTGTCATTTCTGAGTCTTTAATATTCATGTCATTTGATGAAACTCATATAATGTTGTTGTCAACAGCGTCCAGAGGAATCACTGTGACTCAGCCTGAAGTTGTGAATGTTTCTGAAGGACAAAACGCCACTATAGACTGTAAAACTGATACTGGGATATTTGGCTGGAATTTATATTGGTATCAGCAGAAACACGGAGAAGCTCCTAAACTCATCATTACTGGAGTAAATGATCTCTATGATGAGAGTCTCAGTCGATTCAGTGGGAATGGAGAAGAAGATGGGACTGATTTCACTCTGACCATCAGTGGAGTCCAGACTGAAGATGCTGGACATTATTACTGTCAGAGTTTACATGAAGTCAACAGTGACTATGCGTTCACACAGTGATAAAGAGTCGTACAAAAACCTCTGTCAGTCAGAGTCACAGTGACTGAACTGAAACTGCAGCTGCTCAAACACACACACACACACACACTCAACAGTGAGGATATTTTCATTGATATTGCATGAAATAGAAAGCATTCATTTCAGTTTTTCACATGCTACTGTAAATATTTACATTAATCTATAACACTCTTTATCTTATTAAATGTGTCTAACACTAAAGGTTCATGATTTGTCCGCATGTTCTTGTTTCATCATGAATCTGCAGGAGTGTTCATGCTCCACTGACTGAAGTTTACTTATAAAATGTGAGATAAAGCCCTGATCTAATGAAAGACCTGAAACAAAAATGACACGAAGACGAACTCAAAGATCCAAATATATTTTATTTAATGACTGAGTTTTAAAAAAAATCACACACACACACACACACACACACACACACACACACACACACACACACACACACACACACACACACAGTCTAGAATGAAAGGCATAAAGCGGCGCAGAAGAGCGACTGAAGCTGATGTGGAGTTAAAGGCCATTTCCTTTATATCTGGTTTTCTCCAGTTTAAGCGTTAGAGAGTTAGTGTATTTTTATTGTACTTTTCTTTATTTTTGTAGCTTAGTTAGTTTCTCCCTAATAGTCCGAGGGTTTGTGTGTGTTGTTTTGGCCTTGCTCCCTCTTGAAGTCTTGAAATCCTCCACATTTGTAGAATAAAACTAGTTTTTGACATTGAGTTGTTTTCGTCGTTGTTAAAGCTGGTGTTGAACTGAAGCTCGCTGTCTCCACACATCACTCCATCTATTATAACTTTATACTTCATTTCTACAAATATAAACCTTTTTACTCCTGAAGTATCAGACAGAGCTGATCATTAAGAGAAATACTATTAAGACCATAACCATCTTTACAGTGTTACTGACAAACATTCAATGTCTCGAATTACACTCAAGAAGAAACTGAACAAACTGAGAGTGCGTCTTTTCTACAGTCAAACCAAACATTATTCAGACACCAGATATATCATTTTGTATATTTTTTTAATAGTGTGTGCAGGACACTATAGTTCATTTATGTAAGTGAGGATAGCAAAATAAAGTAAACTGTGATATATTATACCCAAAACTTCTTCATAAAGTGATTACCAGTAAATTTTATTTAAAAAAATTGGGACCAAAAATGATTCAGACACTTTGACCTGAACATGTTTTGCTCAAAGTTTTCTGACATTATCAAGATGAATTTGTTCTGCCACAGTTTAACTTTTGCCATATTTTAATAGCATTTTTCTAAACTATAGCGAATAAACTGATAATGTGAGAAATGTTGAAGGTGTCTGAATACATTTTGGTTTGACTGTATATAGTTTTATAAAGTATATCATCATCAGTTTGGTGCCGCTGCTGAAAGTGAACCAGTGAAATAAACTAATAGATCATCAGAAGAAAAACCTCCTGAACGCTTCACTAACTGAACTTCAGATCAACTGAGTCTCACATCTGTAACATCTGTAACATCTTTGGGGATTAACAGCGACGTTTCACTCCAACTACAGTAAAAATATTCTCAAAGTCTCACAGCAGATATTCAGATTAATATACTAAAGTTTGTCCTGTAGATGTATTCAGAACTGAATGATATAATTTTTTTAAACATTTTGGCTATTGTAGAAGATGAAATGTTATGAAAAAAAAATATTTTTTACTCTGTTCTCACTTCAGTGATTGTGTTTTGTGTCTGTCAATGAGTGACTGTCTTCAGGGAAATGATGTGGAGTGTGTTTGCATATTGATCAGATCTTCAGTGTGTGAGAGTGTTTATAGTGCTGTGAGTTTAACACTTCATCACTGACACACACAACAATCTTCATCAACATGACCTTCATCATCATCTTCATCTGGGCACTGTTATACTGCTTTATACTACAAGGTGAACAGTTTATATTCTAAATAAATTATTTAAATAATATGATTTTAACACAGCTTTAAATTGACTAATAAATGAATAAACTTTATGGACTGATAAATGAATTGTTTTTCAGGCTGTAGATCTCAGATCACAGTGACTCAGACTCCTGTGAAACCTGCCAAACCAGGAGAAACTGTAAAGATGAGCTGTAAACTCAGTGTTGATACACGCTGCAGCCCGAGACCCTGTGTGTCCTGGTACTTACAGAAACCTGGAGAAGCTCCTAAACTCCTGATTTATCAAGCAAATGTCTGTCAGTCAGGAACTCCATCTAGATTCAGTGGCAGTGGATCTAACAGTGATTTCACTCTGACCATCAGTGGAGTCCAGACTGAAGATCCTGGACATTATTACTGTATGAGTCGCCACTGGATCAACAGTAAAGGTGTGTTCACACAGTGATAAAGAGTCGTACAAAAACCTCCGTCAGTCAGAGTCACAGTGACTGAACTGAAACTGCAGCTACACACACACACACACACACACACACACACACACACACACACACACACACACACTCAACGGTGAAGAAACGACTCAATATGATCTTATTGAACATCACTTTGTTGAGCTTTATCAGTTTTTGACCTTTTTGATTGTAATTTTTCAGAATTAATATTTGTCTCCTGTTTCCTATTACATCCTTCATGTAGAAATTCAGTCACTTTTGATTTTCACTTCAGTGGATATTTTTCAATCCTTCACCACATTTTTTTTTTTTTGTTGATTTTCTGCATTTATGATTTAATATATTCTTCTTTCTAAACTGAATCACCAGCATCTTAAATCTGTCCTGCTCGATCAGTTTAATCAGTTATTTAGTCCCCATAGATCTGAACACACTTAATTAACATAAGATTATATCTAACCAGAGCCACGACCATTACCATAGAACTAAGCTGACCAACTTAACTACTTCTGATGGTAAATTTGTATAATTATGCCGTGGTTTCACACATACACTTATAATGCTCACCCTGTTTAGATTAGTCTATATATTGACTATGATGTGTTATTCGGATCTCTGAATCTTCAGTCGGCGAGCTCCTCTGCTCCTCCTCGGCTGATGTCAGTCCGTTACTAACCTGAGTGTAGAGTTGTGGTGTTATGGACTTAATGTAATCTACCAGAGTTAATAATTTCAGAGTAAGTCAGAATAAATCCAAATGTAACAATTAATTATTAGTCAGGTAAATGTGTCATGCCAATTACATAATCAATTAAAAGATAATCAATACAAAACATCAAATGCTCAGCGATAAAGAGTAAAAGATGCATAAACCTGACATTAGAAAAATACATGATGTCTTGAGGACGTTCAGCATCACAGGCCGATCTTGGCTACAGAATCACCCGAGCCTCTCGAGGCATTTTCCTCCTCAGACCAAGACAGGAGTTTGCTTTGACTAGAGTTATAGACACAGTTCACACCTCGTCGAGGAACAGGAGGAAGTTTGGATGAAGGACCCATTAAACAAAGTGTGTGATGATCCTCATGTCTGTTCATAAACTGCAGGAACACACATGGATTTGGTGTAAAATTTGGGGATTAACAGCGACATTTCAATTCAACTACAGTCAAAATATTCTCACAGCAGATATTCAGGTTAATACACTGAAGTTTGTCCTGTAGATTTATTCAGAACTGAATTGAATTCTATAATTTTTAACATCTTGGCTATTGTAGAAGATCAAATATTATGAAAAACATTCATTTTTACTCTGTTCTCACTGCAGTGATTGTGTTTTGTGTGTGTTAATGAGTGACTGTCTTCAGGGAAATGATGTGGAGTGTGTTTGCATATTGATCAGATCTTCAGTGTGTGAGAGTGTTTATAGTGCTGTGAGTTTAACACTTCATCACTGACACACACAACAATCTTCATCAACATGACCTTCATCATCATCTTCATCTGGACTCTCACAGCGTTTGCTCAAGGTTTGTGGAGCACAAGTTTGATATTAATTCATTTCTTCAAGTATATTGTCAAAGTTTTGAGTGTATTTTCTTCTTGTTGTGTTTCAGAGTGTAGAGGACAGATCACCGTCACTCAGAGTCCCTCAATAACAGCAGAACAACCAGGAGGAACTGTGAATATCAGATGTAAAACCAGCAGAGATGTGCAGAGATGGGATGATGGGGATGAAGAGTTACACTGGTATTTACAGAAACCTGGAGAAGCTCCTAAACTCCTGATTTATTATGTAAAAAAACTCCAGTCAGGAACTCCATCTAGATTCAGTGGCAGTGGATCTAACAGAGATTTCACTCTGACCATCAGTGGAGTCCAGACTGAAGATGCTGGACATTATTACTGTCAGAGTTTCCATTGCAGAACAGATTCTGATAATAATTGTGAGGGTGATGATACATTCACACAGTGATAAAGAGTCGTACAAAAACCTCCGTCAGTCAGAGTCACAGTGACTGAACTGAAACTGCAGCTGCTCAAAGGAGGATCTGAAATAACATCGTCACACTTGCATCTGAAATAAAACCATCTAAATTAATCTGACACTCTTAATAATTATAGAGGTCAGAAAGAGATTTTGTGCTCTTATAGATCAGTGACACATTTGAGATCTGAGTGATTTCAGTTTGCCCTAGTTGCCCCCTTTTATTAATAATAGACCTTAATTTTCATAATACTCCATGATTATTTCATTTGAGTATCCCATCCTAACATGTCATTTGTTAACTATGCACTGTATTCTGCAGACAGTAAGAGTTTTACATTAGCTTGCGGTTTTAATTATAACCTTGATCAACAGTTCAGTTTAGACACGCCTCTCCCTCCTCTGCACCAATCAGACACCTCTGATAAGAAAGAGCAAGAAAATAATTTTAATTTTAACTGATTTTTAAATGAACATGTATTCACAAAACTATGAGAAGGTATAAACTGGGAGCTGACGATAACATGACCTGATAAACCTCAGTGTAAACTGATGAATATGAACAAACCCGTTAAAATGGTGAGAAACTGCAACAGGATAAACTTTTTCAACAGGAACTTACAGAAACCTGGAGAAACTCCTGAACTCCTGATTTATTTTACAAACCTCCTCAACAGTGAAACTGAGCGAGTTAAACTCATATTTCATCATCAGATGGAGCAGAAGTTCATCGTCCTCAGAGTTTGATTTTCTTGTAATACCAGAAACACTTAAAATAACTATTAAGCATAAAAACATGTAGAAAATGTTTTCTTTTGCATTTTTAAATGTAGACTTGGTATTTAATGAACAAAATGTGGTTTTGGACAGAAAATTAACTAGTTGGCTAATTGTGTGACGTAGGTGTGTTGCTGTGTAAGAGTTTAGAAAAAGTACTTTAAGTATTGATAAACACTAGTAATTGTAAAAAACTGTAATTCAGTGAATAAGTGGAGCGATACTCAGAGCTGGAGTCGAGTCTCGTGACAGAAGCAGATCCTCCATCATCACACACAGATGTGTTTAACCTGCAGCTTTAGTGCTGGATTTTACAGAGACTCTTTCTGCAAGTTTCATCGTTACACGACAAGAGAGTGATTTGAGTGTAGAGCTGCTCCTTCATATTCAGCTATAGTCGACTAGAAGAGGCTTGGTCGACCAAAAATTGTATTCACCGGTTAGTCGCAGAAAAAAAGATCGTTAATGGCGGTTCTTTGTGGTAATTACAGTAGGAAACCCAATCCTTTCTTCCATCGACCTTAAATATTTCTTATCATTTGAAACATGTCAGTAGTAGCAATTGTACATGGCTGCTCGCTCTAACGTTAAGATAAATGTGCGCTATTATTAGGTGCATCTCCAGTGTTTGGGTGGAGTGAGGAAGCTGAAGTATAGCGCTTTACTGCACGACATGGGGCGCCGGCACAATTACTTGCATTGTTTCCTGATAACAGCTGAAACAACTTCAAATACTTCATAATTTTTGGTCATTCAGATAAGAGTAACACATCATTCAAACTAAATTAGCAACAGTGACAGCTGCCGTTGATGAGTGACAGTATGTACTAAACTTTTTTGAAAGTTATATTAAACTGTCTGAAAACAAAGCAGGGTTCACAAACTGTCTAAATATGTTTACCATAATAATCCATTTCTCTATATACTAGAGTATAAACTATATATAATCTATATAAACTATATATAAAGATATAAGTCAACATTTGAACCGTTTTAAAGTTTTGTTTTATTTTTACATTTGTATCGTTAGATATCTGAGTGCGTTGAAACCCAATACTTTTAAAAATAGTGAATACTTTTTCACAATGCGTTTAAAAGTGTAATTCGGCAATTTCTTTTTTTAAAATCAACTTTTTGTCTACTCTTTTCGGACATCCTTCTTTTGTCACATACTGTTTTTCGCCTCTATATAGCAGTGAAGTATGATTTCAGATGCAGCCATTAACTTTATCATCCGATTTAAAACACTGATTCATTCAGGAACTATTGTGTTTCCCAGAGTCTCATGTGTTTTATTCTGCTGTGGCTTCGTTTGGAAATATTTCAGTTGGCCGAACTGAAACAGACAAAGGAACTGGCAATATAAATGACTAAAATGTAAAATACTCAATAATGGATTCTTGTTCATTAAGCTGTTGTATAAAAGCAATATCGCACTCGCTATCGTCATGCTGGTCTGATATTCGGACTAAACAGCGCTCTTGCTCGTCTGATGTTGCTTTATAAGAATAAAGGATCATATTAACATGTGAACTTATGAACTGTTTGTGAAGTCTCAATGAAACTGCACATTAAACTTAAATCTGTGACTCCTGAAGCGTTTGCATAGAGTCTGTTTTACATGAGCGACACACGCTTCAGTGCTCTGCATGTGTTTATAACTCTGTCAAACATCAAACATGATCAACAACTGTTTTTCACTAGAACAGAACCTTCAACCTACAAAAATGACTTTCATCACCATATTGATCTGGACGCTGGCAGTGTTATGTCGAGGTTTGTGTCAGTCAAGATTACAAACGTTATTCACTCGTTATCTTTATGTGTGTTGTGAAGATATAAGGTTGTAAAAGTGTGTGTGATTTCTAATCTTTCTCTCTTGTCAGAATCTGTTGGGCAGGTGACAGTGACTCAAACTCCCTCAGAGCTGCTCTATGAAACTGGACAATCAGTCGCTGTAACCTGTAAAACCAGCAGTGATCCAGTCGACTGGTGTAGTAGCAAACGGTGTCTGAGCTGGTACTTACAGAAACCTGGAGAAGCTCCTAAACTCCTGATTTATGCAACAAACCTCCTCCAGTCAGGAACTCCATCTAGATTCAGTGCCAGTGGATGTAACAGTGATTTCACTCTGACCATCAGTGGAGTCCAGACTGAAGATGCTGGATATTATTACTGTCAAAGTGCACACAGTGGTAGTGTGTTCACACAGTGATAAAGAGTCGTACAAAAACCTCCGTCAGTCAGAGTCACAGTGACTGAACTGAAACTGCAGCTGCTCAAACACTAGTTTCACACACACACACACACACACACACACACACACACTCAACAGTGAAGAAACGACTCAATATGATCTTATTGAACATAATTTTGTTGAGCTTCATCAGTTTTTGAACTTTTTGAGAATTCATATTTGTCTCCTGTTTCCTATTACATCCTTCATGTAGAAATTCAGTCTCTTTTGATTTTCACTTCAGTGGATATTTTTCAATCCTTTGCCACATTTTTGATTTTCTGCATTATGATTTAATATATTCTTCTTTCTAAACTGCATCATCAGAATCATAAACATGTTCAGCTTGAGCAGTTTAATAAGTCTGTTGATTTATTAAGTTAATCCCTCATAATTCAGATATTAACAGCATCATATAAATACATCCCTCAATTTCAGAACAGATGATAATAATTTATATTAATATCTATGTATGGAGGAATTAGCAATAATATAAACATTTATTAAAAAATTAAAGATCACCCAACAGGTCCTGTCCTCCATTAAAAACAGCATATGCATGTCGCCATATTTATTTACATTTATTTTATAAACATTAATAAAAGTGAAGATGTTTCTATGACTGTAACGGTCATCAGTGAGAGTGTCCAGGATGACCATCAGAGGGCGCTCCACCCCGGACAACACACACATCCACACACTCCATTCCCCATAATCCTGAGTTCTATGGAATTATTCTTGAGCCAATAAAAATGAACGTAGCTTTTCAAGAAACTAATGAAAATATAAATTGAAACTAAATAAATTATCTCTGAAACTGAAAAAGAATAAATCGCAGGCAATTTTTTTGACTTCGTTTTTAATACACTGCATGTTTTGATACCTATTTCTCATATTTCAATCGCTGATCTGAACTTACAAATGCGCTTCCAGAGTTTTCATTTCCGCTTCTGAAGTTTTCGTTTATGCTCCCTGAGTTTTCGTTCGCCGTTCTGACACATTTCTCTCGTGGGGGCGGGGCTAGTAGCAGTGTGTTCTCATTGGCTACTGAGTTTTTGATTGACAGCTTCATGACCTGGAAGTGAAGACGTCAGTGGTGTGTTTATGTGTGGATGTGAGTGTCTGTAATCGCAGCTTTCTATTTCATTTTAGTGATATTAAGCTATGTTTGTTTTTTAATTTTTATCTGTATTTACCTGCTGCTACTACTTAGTTGGCAGAAGCTTTTAGGAACACAAGAGATCTATTCAGTCTATTCAGGTGTAATTGCACATTAAAGTACTGTATATAATACTTAAAATATTGTAGTGTCCAATGTTTTCGGAGAATATTTGTTTATTCCTGATGATTCTTTTGCATGTTAGGCTCTGATTAGGTTCAGCTGTTACAATTTAAAGAGAATAGCAAACGTGTGTGATATATTCAGCCGTCAAGAAAGTCAAACTTCAACCAGGTAATCAAGGTTGGCAACCATGGCCATCACACTACTCATTGTTAGCATGATATACGTTTACACCATCAAAATTAATGATCACTTAAATAAGAGGAATTTAAACAAAATGAAAATTACAGTCGTGGCCTGCTGTCAGATACAGACCTCAAAGGGCATTTCATTACATATGTCACACAAAGAATGCTCTTGTTGCCATTTTTTTAATTGATAATTGTATTTAGTTATTTCATTAAATTAACACTATCTTCTAACATTTAAAATTGTAAATATATTTTAACAATCATCAACCGTTTCAATCGTGACTTATACAACCAGTTAAATTAATGGAATTGAAAATATGAATTCAAATAAATGTACATTCTTTACTGTCACTAAAGCATATACACAAGTATCAAAGTGAAAGTCTTGGATGCAATTATGTTGTGACCGGAAAGACCAGAATCCACAAAACATTAACTGCATAATATACATGTAATGCACAGTATTCTCATGATATACATTACTATACAAAATGCACAATTACAAATACAGAATACATTTAAAAAATTCATATACATTTTTAATGTTGCTATGATTCTTTGAGCAGTTCCTGTTGCAGTACAAGTAACAAAGCAGTGACTGGACACAAGCAGTGCAAGGATAGTCCACCCAAAACATGAGCATTCTCTCATCATTTACTCACCTTCATGCCATCCCAGATGTATATGACTTTCTTCTTGACATAAACATAGACAAAGATTTTTAAGGAAATAATCCATCTCTGTGAGTCCATAATACAAGTGGATTGTAACCCATGTACGTAAGACAGTTGGTCAGAACTGATTTTTAATAGTTAAAACAGTCATATTATTAGTATTTTTCTTATCTAGCCTATTGTTTGACTTCAGAAGGCATTGATTCATCCACTGAGGTCGCATGGATTACCGTCACGCTCACTGTGTGTGGTTTAAAGCGTCTTTAGGACTCGCAGAGATGGATTACTTTCCTTACAATCTTAATTCGTGTTTATCTGTAGAAAGAAAGTAAAATGCATCTGGGACAGCATGAGGGTGAGCAAAATAAGAGAGAATTGTATTTTTGGGTGAACTATCCCCTCAACATTCATATGCTATTGGTATGCTAATCCAAGATCAGCATAGATTAATTAGAATAAAGTGAAACCTCTTGTGTACTTGTGAACTATGTTTGTTTAAATCTAGAGGAAATTTAAATATTTGCTTGTTTATATTAAAATAAATCAGGTTTCTGAAGATCAAGATCCCAGTCATTCAAAGGTGATGTGTCTGAACAAAGTAAGATTATTGTCTGATAGGGACAGTGGATCTCTGGTACTATCACTCCATCCTCTGTGTCAGCATCAGAATTTTGTTTATGGAAAAGTTGCAGTACTAAATATTTACCTCGGAGTCAAGCAGCATTTATCATCTGTAATACTGTTGTGTAACCAGTAGATGGCTGTATTGCCCTATATATAAACATGGATGTGTATTCTCTAGTTGCTGGATGTTTTCAGTCATAATTACTTGCATGTATTACATTTTTAATTTGGACATATATTTATTATTAAAGACTATTAAAGATTAAACATTTTTCTCAGAAATGTTCATTTGAATTGCACTTTTTTCATTATTATTAGTCAAATATTGACACAGAAAAAGCATTTTGTTACTCATACTAGATACATATAATAGCTTTATCAGTCATCTTTATCACACAAAAGTAATCAGAATAAATATTGCAACCAGGGCGATACTTCAAAATAATTGAGTGTTTACATATTAAGAACAGAGACGTGGTCTGTGGTCAAGTCGTGTCTCTCCTCTTTCAAAAACTTTGCATCGCAAATTAATCAGCAATTGAGAAATTCAGGTTTAAATAGCTTTATTGGCATGGTAAAAAAGGCTTTACATTGCCAAAGTTGAATCAAGCAGTGATTGACAGCGCTCTGGTCCTATGGCATCGGTCATTGACTGATACAGTACAGATACTGTACAGTACTCTAGCTCAATGTTGTTTGGGGTGGCTGGGGGGAAATATGATCTAATCGAAGACTCTAACCGAATGTAGATAAACAAGTCATGTAATGATTGGGCTAACAGTTAAATCAAGACAACACAGCTGTATAATGTTATGGACTCTCACTGAGCTCTAAAATGCCTCTCCACCTGAAAAAAGCCAGTACTGTATTATAAATCAAATCAAATCAAATCAAGTATATTTGTATAGCGCTTTTCACAATACAGATTGTATCAAAGCAGCTTCACAGTATTAAATTAAAATAAAATAATACAACAAGGTTTGTTTCTAGTGGAATTTATTGATTGATAGAATAAAATTAAATATCCCCAAAATATCCCCAACTGAGCAAGCCAAAGGCAACACTTATGATATAAATAGTATTAGTATAGTATTAAAAAAAAAATCAGACTTACCACGAGTAGGCTAACGTTATCCATCCTCCTGATATAGCGACGATGACTATGATAAATATCATTCGTCTGTAGGCTACTATAAGAAATCATCTCAACAATATAGTGTAGCAGCAAATAAATACAGATATAAACTTAATATCACTCAAATGAAATAGAAAGCTGCGATTACAGACGCTCACATCCACACATAAACACACCACTGACGTCTTCACTTCCAGGTCACGAAGCTGTCAATCAAAAGCTCAGTAACCAATGAGAATACACTGCTACTAGCCCCGCCCCCACGAGAGAAATGTGTCAGAACGGCGAAAGAAAACGTAAACGAAAACTTCAGAAGCGGAAATGAAAACTCTGGAAGCGCATTTGTAAGTTCAGATCAGCGATTGAAATATGAGAAATAGTTAGCAAAACATGCAGTGTATTAAAAACGAAGTCAAAAAATTTGCCTGCGATTTATTCTTTTTCAGTTTTAGAGATAATTTATTTAGTTTCAATTTATATTTTCATTAGTTTCTTGAAAAGCTACGTTCATTTTTATTGGCACAAGAATAACTCCATAGAGTTCAGACTATCATCCACACTCACATTCACCTGTGTCATTACCTTGTTTAACTCACTCTATAATAGCCTGGTGTTCACATTCATTCCCTGTGAAGACTTGTTTAGTGTTTGTACTGCAATTCTGAGCGTTCTGTCTGTCATTCCCGTGTTCTCGGTTTTGATTTCTGCCTGTCCTTGGATTTTCCTTTTTGCCCGTGACCCTGCTATTGTTTGGACTGATTACTCGGTGTTTTTGACCTCTTGCCTGTTTTCTGGATTACGTCTTTGGATTATCCTCTGTTCAATAAAACTGCATTTGGCTCCTCAGCCTTCGTGTCTCAGAGCAGTTCGTGACAGACGCGACTCTCAATCAAACTCAGTTATTCAGTGACTGACAGAGACTCGTGTGTGTGATGATCCTCATGTCTGTTCATAAACTGCAGGAACACACATGGATTTGGTGTGAAATATGGGGATTAACAGCGACGTTTCACTCCAACTACAGTAAAAAATAGCACAGCTGATATTCAGATTAATATACTAAAGTTTGTCCTGTAGATTTATTCAGAACTGAATGGTATCTTTTTTAACATTTTGGCTTTTGTAGAAGATGAAATGTTATGAAAAAATATATATATATATATATTTTTTACTCTGTTCTCACTTCAGTGATTGTGTTTTGTGTCTGTTAATGAGTGACTGTCTTCAGGGAAATGATGTGGAGTGTGTTTGCATATTGATCAGATCTTCAGTGTGTGAGAGTGTTTATAGTGCTGTGAGTTTAACACTTCATCACTGACACACCAACAATCTTCATCAACATGTCCTTCATCATCATCTACTACAAGGTGAACAGTTTATATTTGATATAAATCATTTAAACAATATATTTTTTACACAGTTTAAAAATGTCAAATAATATATACTTTAAACTGATAAATGATTTGTTTTTCAGGCTGTAGATCTCAGATCACAGTGACTCAGACTCCTGTGAAACCTGCCAAACCAGGAGAAACTGTAGAGATGAGCTGTAAACTCAGTAGTAATGTAGCATCCTGCAGCTCGGCACCATGTATGTCCTGGTACTTACAGAAACCTGGAGAAGCTCCTAAACTCCTGATTTATCAAGCAAATGTCCGTCAGTCAGGAACTCCATCTAGATTCAGTGGCAGTGGATCTAACAGTGATTTCACTCTGACCATCAGTGGAGTCCAGACTGAAGATGCTGGACATTATTACTGTATGAGTGGACACAGTGGTTATGTGTTCACACAGTGATAAAGAGTCGTACAAAAACCTCCGCCAGTCAGAGTCACAGTGACTGAACTGAAAACTGCAGCTGCTCACACACACACACACACACACACAGTCTGGTTTACTATCTTTGTGGGGACTCTCCATAGACTTAATGGTTTTTATACTGTACGAACTGTATATTCTATCTCCTTACACTAACCCTACCCCTAAACCTACCCATCACAGAAAACTTTCTGCATTTTTACATTTACAAAAAAAAAACTAATTCTGTATGATTTATAAGCTTGTTTACCCATGGGGACCTCAATTTAGGTCCCCACTGTGACACGAGTCCCCATGAGTCTGTATGCATTCAGGTTGAAGTCCCCACTGGGATAGAAAAACATGAACACACACACACACACACAGAGAGAGAGAGAGAGAAAAACTGAGTTGGCTGTTGATAGCACAATCACATTTATTTATATTGCCAGTTAAGTTGAAAACCCGCCACAGGGTGTCTGGTAAGAGACTGGTCAGTAGATGTCAGTAGATGTCAGATATTTGGAAAATAACCCGTTTATTTGTCACCACATCAACTCAGATAATAAAGCAGTTGTCCTTAATTAGGGTGTATAAGTGGTTTTTCTATAAAAACAGAAAATGTAGACAAGTATAAACATACATGATAATAACATTAAGTGTTTTAAACAGGTACATAATGAATATTAACAAAATAAAGAAATGAAATTAATAATGAAAGAAAAATAAACTTGCTCTGTCATAAATTAAATTAAACTGTAAAAAGTTTTATCTGCGTCACATAGTTTGTCAGCGGTGCTCTGTCTGGGCTTGTTCCACACACGCGCATTAAGTTGTTTACAACTTCAGAATACCTCAACCGCAGACTTTGACAATTGAAATGCACCAAACACAGATGAAATGTACATAAATGACATCCATATAAACAACTAAGCATAAAGATAACATCCTATATACAGCGCAACATCTTTCCAAAGACGTGACAACTCCTATAATTAACCGTAACGAGCTAATGCACGTTATAACAGCAAACGAAATATTAAACTGGTCTAGTATTGCACATGATTGCTAGAGGTTGAATATAATACACTTACTTTGTATTGACGCACAACACCCATGAAATGAACAAACTATATGTTATTTACAACAACCAAGTTCAGAGTTAGCATCGGCGCTCCAACAGAATCAACTTTCAACTTCACACTGAGCGCTGTGGGCGGGATGTTCGCTTGCACGTAGATCCGCAAACACTGATTGGCTGCTGTGCTGGATGCTGTGTGTCGATCAATCTCGGCAAAAGAAAAAGAGTTAAGTCAGAAGGCATATTATTCTAACGTAATGGCCTTTTTAACACACACACACACACACACACACACACACACACACACTAAGAGCAATATGATCTTATAATAAGCAATAATATTATTATATTAATATATTATAATAATATAAAAGTTTGAGCTTCGTCAGTATATGACAGCTTTGATCATGATTTTTCATAAGTCATTTTTCTCCTGTTATTTTCACATCCATGTAGGCTACAGTGGAAATTTATTTATAGTTAATTTTTTATATTAAAGATTAAAGTTTGTTCGTGTGTGAATATAGTGTGGGTTGTGATGAGCCAACATGTAACTCATAAAGATGAAATCTTATTAACAAACTGATCAAAATGATTCAGACACTTTGACCTGACCATGTTTTGCTCAAAGTTATCAGACATTATCAAGATTAATTTGTTATGACACAGTTTAATATTTGTCATATTTTATTACCATTTTCTAAACTATAGCGGATAAGTAAGGGATAATGTAGAGTGAAGCGGTTGTTATAGCGAATACAACCCCGACAGGATCAGGACCCTGACGCGAAGCGGAGCTTGAATCCTGAAGGGGTTGTATTCGCTATAACAACCGCCTCACTCTACATTATCCCGCTTATCACATGGCTATCTACCAAATAAATCAATAATTTGACACAAAATATTGATTTAATAAGGAGTTTTTTTATTTAAAAACGATTGTATTGCTTCCGCTAAAGAAAATAGTCCGTTCCGTCTCTACGGTTAGAATCCTGCGTCCATAGCAACGCTCTGTTTTTCATGGCAACGGTGTGTTATCCTTAGCAGCATCTGTTATCAAGAAATAACACACCGCATTCTACATTAGAATTCAACCAAGCCATGTAATAAACTGTGACAATGTGAGAAATGTTGAAGGTGTCTGAATACATAGTTTTATAATATCATCATCAGTTTGGTGCCGCTGCTGAAACCAGTGAAATAAACTAATAGATCAGTTTGAATAGATATAGAATAGATTTTGTTCGGACTGATAACATGTGCTTTGACTCTGTCTGATATATGGACTATGACTGGATTATACTTGTAAATAAACTGCATTTGGATCCTCACTCTCTGAATGCTGTGTTTCCACCGTCAAATCATTACAACAGAAACTCACTGACTTCCCCTGCTTTATGAAGATCATCATCACTGAATTACTAACTGAATTTATTAAAGTGAACATGTTTAAATCATGTGTGACAAAAACCTCCGTCACACTCAAATACACACACACACACACACACACAGCGATTAACAGCGACGTTTCACTCCAACTACAGTAAAAATATTCTCAAAGTCTCACAACAGATATTCAGATTCATATACTGAAGTTGGTCTTGTAGATGTAATTAGAACTGAATTGAATGATATCAATTTTAACATTTTGACTATTAAGAGAAGATCAAATATTATGAAAAACATTTATTTTTACTCTGTTCTCACTTCAGTGATTGTGTTTTGTGTCTGTTAATGAGTGTCTGTCTTCAGGTAAATGATGTGGAGTGTGTTTGCATATTGATCAGATCTTCAGTGTGTGAGAGTGTTTATAGTGCTGTGAGTTAAACACTTCATCAGTGACACACACAACAATCTTCATCAACATGACCTTCATCATCATCTTCATCTGGACTCTCACAGCGTTTGCTCAAGGTTTGTGGAGCACAAGTTTGATATTAATTCATTTCTTCAAGTATATTGTCAAAGTTTTGAGTGTATTTTCTTCTTGTTGTGTTTCAGAGTGTAGAGGACAGATCACCGTCACTCAGAGTCCCTCAATAACAGCAGAACAACCAGGAGGAACTGTGAATATCAAATGTAAAACCAGCAGAGATGTGTACAATGATGGTTCTGATGATATCTTAGCCTGGTACTTACAGAAACCTGGAGAAGCTCCTAAACTCCTGATTTATTGGGCCAATCGGCTCCAGTCAGGAACTCCATCTAGATTCAGTGGCAGTGGATCTAACAGTGATTTCACTCTGACCATCAGTGGAGTCCAGACTGAAGATGCTGGACATTATTACTGTCAGAGTGTACATGAAGTCAACAGTGACTATGTGTTCACACAGTGATTAAGAGTCGTACAAAAACCTCCGTCAGTCAGAGTCACAGTGACTGAACTGAAACTGCAGCTGCTCAAACACTCTCTCTCTCACACACACAACAGTGAAGAAACACAAATATCAACTTAATATAAATTTTTCAGCACTTCATTAATATTACTGAAGATAATAAGAAGTTATTTTGATCATATTTTTTCAGATAATTTTTGGTTTATCTATTCTCATATGGTTGTTCATGTATTTTTTATAAAGCATGATTATTTGTCCTTCTTAATCATACACTCATACTGTAAAGTGAATCATAAAGATGTTGTTGCTTGACTAGTTTATTAATCATCTTCCATAAAGCCGCTGTTTAGATCATCATGTACAAGAGTCACAGATGAACTGATTCAGAGCAAAATGAGCAGTGAAAGAGAGAAACCTTTTGGACCAAATGGACCTGATGGACTCATTTCTGTTTCTAATAATTTACCTTTGGCCACATTATGATTTCCATATTTGGCGTATGATCAAAGATTTGTTTTTCTTTTTAAAATCTTCTCATTACTTTATATACAGTATATACCACAGATCAGACAAACAGAGATTGAGAAAGCTCAAGTCAACAATCTAATCAAATGATCTGGAAGTAATTAAATCCATGAAGTCTTTAAAGGCTTATTTTAATAAGATTACAAATGAGGTTGTGTGAAAACAACAGCGTTACTACCGTTTGCATAGCCTATACTCTCTGGTTTATATTTCAGTCAGTCCTCTACATCGTTTGATCAATGAATTTCCATGACTTTTCCAGTCATCTGCCATTTAAAAAATAGCCTATATTTTACTCACATAAAGCAAATTCTGACCAACAAAATATTTCGAGCAGAGCTTATGTCTCTGTTTTACATTTATGAACTTTTACCTTCTGCTCCTGATGGATTGTCTCTTGCTGCCCCCTGTTGGTCACTGGTCTCATGTGCACCACGTAATCACAATACATGTGAATAGACATTTATCAACTTTATGCAGAAGAAATGAAAATCATACATGTCTGGAACTAGCATGTGAGAGTGAGTAAATTATGACAGGTTTTCATTATTATGTGAAATATCCCTTTAATTGAGCGTGAGCTCAATGGTGAATGAAAAATAGACTCGGCGCCGAAACCCTCAGCTTCACTCCTGCTCAGCTCACGCGCTGCTCCTGCTCGCGGTGTGTGAATGCACTTGAACATGCACACCGAAAACAATTCGCGCTGCTCGCACTTGCGGTCTGAAACGGCCGTAATTCACAAGATTTCCTACATGTGCGTTCCGTGTGCACGTGTGATGCTGATGTTGCGCGATGTTAATCATGCGGTGCCCGAGTTGAGCTTGTGCTTCAGAAAATGTAGCTTCAGCTTGTGTGGACGCTACCGCACTACTTGATCAACTAAAGAGCTTCGCTACTAAAAAGCTATTTGATTCAGAAAACAGCGACGCTACCACCACGCTATTGACAAATGTAGTCACTACTAGCGACTACAAGCTAGTAACAACTAGTAACTAGCAACTAGTAAAAGCTAGTAACGTCACTACTTGTAGCGACGCTACTGCCCAACACTGCATTCTATCAGGATTTTTTTAATTCTAACAACAGTGTCCACTACATGTGCGAAAGCTCAAAGTTATGGTAGCAGGGTTGACTATTTAAGATTATCCCTTTCTGACTTTTATTAATTGATTTAAACCTGGAGTTCAGAGGATTTTTTGGTTAAAATCAACAAAAATCAATTATTGAGAAAGTTCATTAAAAAAAAATCAGTTGTTCAGAACTGTCTCCTTGCCTTACCCTGAAAGTCTTACAATTATTTACATTTATTTATATTTGCATTTATTTATTTATTTAGTCATATGTGGGTAGACTGTTATTCTGTAAACACAAACAAAATTTACTCATAGTTTATTTTTATCTATAGCCGCCCTATCCCGTTGGGAAGCCTCTTTCGTCACAATGTGTGTGTGTGTGTGTCCTGGCAAAACCTACATTATGGGAACAAAATGTTGGCAATCTTTTCTTGAGGACATTTTTTGGTCCCCATGAGGAAAACAGTTTATAAATCATACTAAGTGATGTTTTTTGAAAATGCAAAAATGGGGGAAATAATAGAATATACAGTTTGTAGGCTACAGTATAAAAATCATTTTGTCTATGCAAAGTCCACATAAAACATGTAAACACAACGTGCGCGTGTGAGTGTGTGAGAGAGAGAGAGAGAGAGAGAGAGAGAGAACTTTGGTGTGAACAAACCGATTCTGTAATTGTATCATTTTCTGATAACTAGGTCGACAGGGACGATATTCATAATTTAACTCGACATGAAGCAGATAAATCCGTATTAGCACATATCAAAACGGGATTACGTGATTTCACATCAGATTTTACACTTTTTACTCAGACAGCCAACACGATGTATCGATATTGGAATTTATCCCTGATGATATGCTTCTCTGTCTCAGTCATGTTCGTCGGGTCTGAGAACACAGGTGGGTTTACTGCTGTTGTGTTGTGTGTTTTGTTTGGAACGCTTTTCCCCTGAAGTTGAAAGCGCGTGCGGGATATCCTATAATTCCCGAAACCGTGACGTGACGTCAGAGACATTCTCGTCTGAACTTGCACACTTTGAGTTGTAGTTTGTTCATTTGTTGTTCTTATTTTACATTTTTTCCTATTTTTCCCCTTCTCTTGGTCTTCTATTGTTTCTCTTTGCTTAAAATCTTAGAACTCCCTCCTCCGAAGAATCTGAACTTCCTATGGGAAACACCTTTCAGGCTTAGTTTGACATGGGAAGAGCCGGAGGATTTGGATCGTGGCTGTAAAGTGAACTACACTGTACATGTGTATAAATCTCAGGTGAGACACCTCTTCAAAGAAGATTTTTCGGTAGATACAATCGCGATAGAAACTCTGTGAACTATTTTAAGAATGTAAAATTATGCAGTAGCCTACTTTTCTTTACATCGCTATGTGGCCAGAGCTTATTCGTTTTAAGTGATCAATAATATTAAATATTTCTCACCATTTTTTAAAGAATTTAAAATGTATAAAAAATCTATATTTTTTTTATTTTCATCATTTAATTTTTTTTATTGTTGGAGAAAGTGTGTGAACCTATCAGTTAATTTAAAGATTTAATAGGTTTTTGCGACATGTTATGGTCCCCATGAGGAAAACAGCTTATAATTCATACTAACTGATGTTTTTTGAAAATGTAAAAATGCAGAAATATTTGTGATGGGTAGGGTTAGTGTTAAGGGTAGAGAATATACAGTTAGTACAGTATAAAAATCATAATGTCTATGAAAAATCCCTATAAAACATGAAAACACAACTGTGTGTGTGTGTGTGTGTGTGTACAAGTATCTTTGTGAGGACCTGTTTGAGTTTTAGACCATGGAAGCGAGGACATTTTGGCCGGTCCTCAGGAATATGGGTATATGGGTCTCTAGGGTATAATGGTGAAACAGTAACTATGTTAGCACTGAAGAAAATGGCTTTCTTGTCACACATTTCACTCAGTTTTATGAGCATTCTTGAGTCATAACAGGACAGATCGGATTAGCACAAGTGACCCTGACACACTTATAATGCAGGAAAGTTGTTTACTCAATTAAACAAGCCTGAGAGCCACAGAACAACCGCTGAACTGGCATTTAAGTCAATAAAACAAAATCAGGTCAGATCTAATCTAAACTCAAAGTCTACGTTGGGTTTGTCATTTCCCTGTATATTACATGTTAAATTTAATTTTTCATTTACTGTATAAACCCCCAACCCTTTGCCTTAATGCCTTTAATTTCCTCTTGCGTTCCCCGTTGATTGTTGTGGTACAGGAAATGCAATGGACATAAATACGGCACTTAGTCTAATAATTCTGCCAAGTACTAAAAGAGCTAATTTCATTTACTTTTAAGAGCCCCACACCTGTCATTGTGTTTTGTGGTGGTGTGTTTTGTGTTTTCTAAGTAATTAGAAAAATCTATTTATTAGAATTGTTTTCACATTGATGTAAGTCATACCATTAGATTAGACTGGTGGCCGGTCTTACAAATTAGTCAGCTAATTTTTTTCTTCAAGACTGGTTAAATTAAATCAGTTACATAAAAAGGTAGATTGGTCTAGCCTGATCAAGACTGATTAGCCCTAACTAATTGCTAGTTGATCAGGCTTGTCTTAACGGCTATAAACAGAACTGTTAAGAATGTAAATGTGTACCTTGAAATGAAATGCAAGTCACTT
Source organism: Abramis brama (assembly GCA_022829085.1). Taxonomy (NCBI): domain Eukaryota; kingdom Metazoa; phylum Chordata; class Actinopteri; order Cypriniformes; family Leuciscidae; genus Abramis; species Abramis brama. The sequence goes on along the minus strand of CM040788.1, from coordinate 5,314,070 downwards.
TGGATAAAAGCGTCTGCCAAAATCATAAATACAGACGCGCATTATACACAATAACAAGGTTTGGAAAGGAAAGATGAAAATGCAAATGAAGTTGTGTAACTACATGATGTCGTACTTTTGGTTATGCTCGTGTGTAGTTGGAGCCAGTCTGTAGGCCTTTTAATTTAAACACAAACATTTCCTGGAATATATTTCACACATTTTATATAACCATCTTATGTCTTGGTGGATTTGTAAAGGATTTTTTTTTTACTGTTGGGAAAGGAATAAGGGGAGGCTTTCATGAGAAACTGTGACTCATCTTTACTCAGTACGGAGGAATGCACGAACACAGCAACACACAATGAAAGTACAAAAGTGCTGTATTTTACGGCAGTAATAATAATACTAAAATCCACTTTCACCAACAGAACTGTTCTTACAAAGAAGATCCCAATAACAAGTCCTATAGAGCCTCACACCTGAGCTATAAAGTGAAAGTCTCCAATGTGAATGGATTGTGTATCAGTGTTTCAACAAACCCTGAAAACTGTGGAGACAGACTCCAGAGTAGTGTTGTTTTTGGCGGCCTGTTTTAATTTTAGTTTTAGTCTAGTCTTTGTGTCAGGCTGTCATTTTAGTTTTTATTAGTTTTAGTCACATTCATACTCTTTTTAGTCTAGTCAAGTTTTAGTCGACGAAAACTGATGACATTTTAGTCTAGTTTTAGTCAACGAAAACTGATGACATTTTAGTCTAGTTTTAGTCGACGAAAACTGATGACATTTTAGTCTAGTTTTAGTCGACGAAAACTGATGACATTTTAGTCTAGTTTTAGTCAATGAAAATTGTATTTTAGTCTCTTTTTAGTAATGCGATTCTATTTAACCCAGTCAATATATAATTTCAAACAAGGCTATCTTATTATAGGCTATTTAGTAGGCCTATATTTAGGGCTGTGACGGTGGCAGGTTTTTTTTACCACCGCGGTATTATTATTAAAAAATAATATTAAATTTTAATATTCGGGGGGTTATAAAAAACAAAAACAAACTTGTTTTATATTTCCACACAAAGACGCGATGCACTCTGCGCTTTGAGCGGGATGTGGGACACGAGCAGGAAAACACGAAGATATCGATCTCTTTATGATATCTTCGTGTTTTCTACTTGATGTAAATTGGTTTGAAGAGCGAATTTTATCCTCCACAAGGGCAAGATATTTAGGCTGTGTTTGAGATTGCGCTGCCAGAGAAAGTGAAACTAAAAATCACCCACACGTGTCAAACGCGCTTTACAACTAAACTCGCGCCCAATGTCTAATATAACAAGCACAAACTGTGTTAAAAAGAATTTGACATGCAAGTACAAATGTAGGCTATCTGTCCTACAGCGTTTTTCTACTTTACCACAGTAAAGAATACGAATATAATAGGCTTAATTAAAAGTGAACCAAGAAACGTTTATAATAGGCTACCTTTAGAAAATGGGTGAGACGTGACGTGAGTGAAGATTTGGGAAAAGAAACAAGAGATTCCATGCAGGGATGAGTCACGATTTTTGGATATTCGATTAGTTTATTTAATTATAAAATATCGAATAGGTTGTGCGATTATACTCTAAAATAAAATCTCCATGTTCTGGCGCTAATGCGGTGACGTGTTCATGTAACAAGAGACGCTGCCAATAACATACAGCTGTCACAAAGAACCAGCAAAAGTAATGATTATGAATGTGTCAAATATATCAATGAGACATTTTAATAGAATAACTAATGGAGTAATATATGGTTAAATTCGCTGATAATCGGGTGACCAGATCGCAATCCAGAATTTAAAGCCGACAAAGCTATGGGTTCACGCACAACTCTCTCATTCGTCGTGACGTTACATTTCGTCCCGTCTCGTTTTGGTCGACGAAAATGAAGAGACATTTTAGCATAGTTTTTATTTTTTAAACCACATTTAGTCTCGTTTTTATTCGTCAACGATATTGCATTATACATGTATTTTAGTCATCGTCACATGACCATGCATTTACGTCTAGTCTCGTCTCGTTTTCGTCAGGTGATAACGGTTCGTTGACGACAATATTTCGTCATAATTTTCGTTGACGAAAGCAACACTACTCCAGAGTCGATGGACGACCATTATCTTACCTCCTCCTCCAGGTACTCGCCACGATAGCAAACACTTTGTCCTTTTTTAATCATTCAATGTTGATACATTAGCAGTGGACTCAATTATGATCATGACCATTATGTGTATACAGTCTTTGGTGCCTTAGGTAATTAAATGAGTTAATGTTTATACAGTATTTATGATATCCTGTTCTTAGAATTAATGGATGTTGGAACGTCCCATTATAAATGAATTAATGTTTTGGAATTAATGGATACGGATTGCAGAATCCTTTGATTCATTTTACCAAAGAAGAAAGTCACAAGATGAACAGTTTATTTACAAAATATGAATGGGTTTGGAATGACATAATAAATGATGTCTGAATTAAAACTTGTGGGTGAACTATCCCTTTAAGTCCATAATCTATAGAAGTCATATTCACTCTAAACTGTATGAAAATGAGCGTTTCCTGGTCTTTCCTTGAGAAAAGGGGATTCCAAGTGCACACAACCAGTGCATTATTATTGTAGCATGTTCTGTTTACTATCTTTAAATTAAATGATGTGATGTGGTATAGACTGTATTTTGGCAATTTTGCTCCGTAAACAAATCCCCTTATTGGTCGACCACAAATAGGCTGAATATCAGGTGAATAGCAGCACATTTTACTTTTATCGTTAGTTATCGTTAGGAATAATGGCATCTGTTATACATCAGGGATTTTGAAATTTGAAATTTGCTCATTTATTTCAGTGAGGCTGGTGACGGACTTAAGCTGCGGATATTCCCACAGCAGGATGAAGTGCACTTGGAAACCTGGTGAGGATGTCCAAGACCTCAGTTTTTATTACTGGTATGTGAAATTGTTTTGTTTTTTTTTGCATATTTGCAAGTTCCTTGCGTCCATGAATCGTTTGTAAACTTGTGTGTTTCAGGCTACCTGTGAATGAGTCAATAATAAAGTGTACACCTGATGAGACGATGACGACTGGAGGATGTATCATACACAATGGGGATCTTAAGAACATGAAGGAAATATACTATCTGTTCAATGGGACTCACAATGGTTTTCCTGTAACCAACACGTTCGAGGGTGTACGTCCATCTGATTGCGGTAAACATGCACCTTTTCACAGAATTGGCTACTCAATTATGGCACATTATTCATGGTTTTCACCTGTCGTCACACTCATATAGGAACGGCCACCTGGAGGGCAAAACAAGGCTTTCCTCCATTGCTGCAAATGCTTTATATGATGAACAGATTGAATTTAGGCTTTCACGTTTCTTATTAATAGTCCACTTTTTTTTACATGAATACACTACCGTTCCTTTGGGGTCTGCAAGATTATTTAATGTTTTTGAAAGAAGTCTCTTCTGCTCACCAAGGCTGCATGTACTGTATTTAATAGAAAATACAGTGAGAAATTATTACAATTTAAAATACCTGTATCATCAGAAAACCAGAAAGCTGATTTTCAGCTTCATTCCTCCAGTCTTCAGTGTCACAGGATCCTTTCAGAAATCATACTTTTCATACATACTTTCATATTTTTGTGGAAACCTCGCACTGACCCCAAAGCTTTGAATTGCCTGCAAGACATTTTTTTTTACCAGGTTTGTACTAAGTGCTAAAGTAGCAAGACAGTGATATTAAATACTAAATTCAAGATGCACTTTATTGATGCACATACTCTATGCAGATGAACCCAGAATATAAACGTGAAACATTTCTCATTATTCGTTTTCCCTAAGATAAATATTATAAAGAAAACACTCACCCATTTAGCGTATTGTGTTCATATTGTATCTGCTCACCTATATAATATGCATCATCAATAAGTGGTCACTGTTTTAGTACATTAAGGCATTTTAAGTGTTTTTCACATGAAGTGTTTCACAATGTCCTGCTGTTTTTTAGCGATTGAAATTCTGCAACAAGTTCCCAAAACTGTTGTTCACATATTTTAGTTTTTCTTCTTTTGAGAGGTGATCTGAATATTCAGGTCCGTGCTGCAGTTTTATGGATGTTTTGCCCTCCAGGTCTTCGCGACAGTCGCATGACTGAAAACTATGAATATCGAGAGTTGTCATTTTCACAACAGCAAACTATTTTTTAACATTGATCACGTTGATGTGTGGTGTGACATTGAGTGCAACCTTTATTTTAACCTGCAAGAACTGCATTAGAGAATATGAGCTACATTTTCCAGTTTTTCTAATGTCAGTTTGCTTAAATAGACATACACACACACTAATGAATAATCTCTTTTTCTTTTTTGGGCTTATTCTGCAGTGAAACTAAACAAACCTCGACTGACAATCCATAGAGTCGGGCAGGAGCTCCACTTTCAAACAAATGAATCAGATTTAAAAGAGTTTGACAAAGACTGCTACAGTTACCAGTACACATACACCAAGTGCAATGAGGTAAACCCTGTTCTGTACTTTTATGTTTAATAATACAGGATCAGATTCTCTCCATTCTCACTACAACTTTCAATACAACAACTCTTCTGATGCTTACGACTCTAGCAGAAATGGAAAATTAAAGTGTTTATTTAAACAATGCAGTGCGTGCTGAGTCACATTTCAAGCATTATTTCAGCAGAGCTAATATTGCGCCATGTAGTGGAGCACATAATGACATGTTAAACAAGATCCATATATTTATTTCTACCTACATATCTCTGTTGTGTTTACAGAATGTAAGTGCAAACGGCGAAATTAAATATAAAGTGCAGTTTGACCCCGCCTGCAAGTACAGAGCCAGAGTGCAGATCCTCTTCTCAAAAAGTTGTGGTTCAGGGGGGAGTGATCCGAGTGACGAGGTGGAATACAGTACGTCTGGACCTACCCACTTCACATTTTGCACGTCCAATTTGCTCCCCTGAAGGTGCAGACTGTGACGCCAGATGACGCGTTTTTTCTGACGTCCTTCGAACGTCCGATATGACGTCGACAGGACCTCTATTTAAGGGTAACTGCAGTCCAAATGTGGTCATTGTGGATGTCATTTCTACGTCAATTATAAACTCATTTCTTACATAGTTTTTGTACTGCTTCTTCGCTCTGAGCTAGGTGATATATCACGTGACATTGTTATACGCATCTCGTCAGTAAAGCCGGTTCCTTGATTAGTAGTAAATCGCCATCACCTGCTTTCAGATGGAGCGGCATTTACACAGAGCCGTAGTTCACTGACAAGCTGAGCCATATCGCATTAATTATCGCAACGATACGTCCGTGATAATTAATGCGATATGGCTCAGCTTGCCAGTGAACTACGGCTCTGTAGTGAATGCCACTCCATCTGAAAGCAGGTGATGGCGATTTGCTACTAATCAAGGAACCGGCTTTACTGACGAGATGCGTATAACCAGAGCCGTCGCATAGACTGTGCGAACTGTGCAACCGCACAGGGCCTCGCGCCACTAGGGGGCCTCGCAATCCTGCTGTTTTTTGTTTTTTTTTGTCCCCACCACTTTTTAAAACATCTCGCGGCACAAATGTACCAATTCTACAAATAAATAAAACATCTCCAGTACATCTCCAGTTAACTGGCAGAGCATTCATTTCGTTCGGTTTTTAAATAAGAGACAATCTAGCGCTGAAATGTGTTTTTTAAATCAAGGGATCAAAGTGGTCATTGCCGCTGCTGCTCGTGTGGCTCGCACACACGCCGCACTGTCTTCACTCGGACGCGCGCTTCAATCCGTTGCGGATACTCTATTCGGTCTGTTGAAATCACAAAACATAATGCACACAAACGTGTCCCTGCTTGATATACAACCACTAATGAACATAATCGGTTTTGATGAAAAAAAAAAAAAACTGAGTGCGGATTCGAACCCAGAACCTCTGACACGCTTGGCGAAAGTTCTACCACTGGACATAGATATCTCATCTGTATAAAATTTTGTTAGAAAGCTCCCAGAATTCTTTTTCTTCTTTAAAAACAAATTGGGAATTAGAGCTTAAAAAGAAGTTTAGTGAAAAAGAATGGTTAATTCTGTGTACTGATTTGACCTTACCACTGAGTGTGAACATTAAAGTTAAAGTAACTAACTATACATTTCTGTATAAATACTACATAACTCCAGTGAAGCTTAATAAATTCAATGATACAAACTCTCCTATGTGTAGAAAATGTGGAACTGAGTTAGGAACATTTATGCATTTATTTTGGTATTGTAAAGCTGTTTTTTCTTTTTGGGAGAAGATTCATAAAGTAATTCAAGATATATGTACAACTGTACTTTTGAGCTATGCCCTATATTATATTTACTGAATTATGATATGGAAAATAAGTGTCCCTTTATAAGAAAATGTGTGTTTACAATGTTTTCTTATTTTGCTAAAAAATGTATACTTACTGCATGGATTTCCCAGTCAGGACCCAGATTGGGTCAATGGCTGGAGCAGATAATAGATTTCTTGCCCATCGAAGAAATTACAAGTAAACAGCATTCAAGACTGCAAGAGTTCCAATCTATATGGGCCTTAGTACTAAATTATATAGAGACTATAAAATGATAAACTCAAATGGAATAATGGATAACCCACAGACTGTGGTAGTGTAGATTCTTCTATTTCTTCTATTTTTTTTTTTCTTCTGGTCGATATACTTGGTAGTATTTTCCTTGATTTTTTTTGTGATTGTATTGTTTGTGTAATACAGGGTTCCCTCTAAACCAAATGTCAAATTCCCTGACTTTTCCCTGACTTTCACTGACTAAAAAGATGAACTTCCATGACCTATAATGAATGGCATAACAGGCCGCTGTTTTGCGGACCACCGAGCAGACAAAAAACAGCCACCTGTCCTAACCTGACATGACAAAGCTACAAGACGACAAAATCAATCATAAATCACAGCCAATCATAACCGCGCGTGTTGGCTCTGTTCGCAAAAATCGCTGCAAAGATGCTTTGCAACAGGTGTTTTGCCATTCGTTGTAAAACTGTGGACCTATTTTTCCAAACGCCTCACACCCGTACATTCTTCCGTTGAGAGCTTGAATAATAGACCAGGGTTCCTGCAGGTTTCAGTTAGTCAAATTTAAGACCTTTTTAAGACATTTTAAGACCATAAAGATTGAAATTTAAGACCTACACGACGCATTGCCAAAAAAATATTCAAATCAAAGAATTCATTTTATTTCAGTGAATTCAGTAATTAAAAAAGAATTAACTTAATTTACAGATAAAGCAATCACATTAGTAACCTTCCACACCCAACAACGTGTCAGAGAAAAGAACAGAATCAGATATCATTTTTTTTATAGAAAATTGTACTTTGCATATTATAGGCCTACTGTAAAAAACACATAATTAGTTGATTTTAGTAGATAATTATTAGTAGCTCAGTTATTATCATAACTAGAGATGAAATGGCATGAACATTTCATTTAATTATTATAGTGCCAAAAATTATCACTGTTATCACAGAATCCTGTTCAAAAAGTACTAATACTAGTACACAATAAAATCAATTCACCAAGTTTTATGTCGAAAAACAGCAAATAACAAATAAAATTATCATCAATACACACTAACATAAACATTAAAATAATACGATTAAAAATGATAGCCAGATTTTAAAAGTGTCTTGCAACATGTTATATACTAACATGTACAAGTTCAAATAAAGTTAACAAAAAAGGTTTTTATAAAAAGATAAACCTCACATATTTCAGACTTTATCTTTTTTGACTCATTCTTTTTATAAAAAATGATTTACTGACATTTACAATACACTTTAGCTTATCTTTTATTATTAATAGTAAAATTCGGTCCGATTTTCCCGTGGCGTCTGTCGTTGCTATGCAACTCCACAATGACAAAAAAAGTTTTAGTGGCTAATGGATTTCCACCGCCGAAAAACGCTTGCTGTAGCTCTGTTACAAGATTTATTTACGGAGAAGAGAAAAACACCCGTAGTGTTTGGGTGCACCCGCATCCTTCATGTCTTTTTTCATGTCGCTGCGCCTGGAAAAAAACGAGCGCGTCGCTTCAGTTATAAGCGCGCTTACCGCGCGCCTACATTTGAATGAACTTGAGCGCCAAAAAGACGCGATATGTGAACTGCCTCTTGGCGAGCGACTTCGATACTTATTGCTACTTTGTAATAACTTTCTGCGGCCAGCGTTTCTGGAAATGAACGAGGGTAAAATCTTTTTTAAGACCTGACTAAATGAAATTTAAGACCACGGATGAAAATCTGCCTGTTTTTAAGACGTTTTAAGGCCTTAAATTTAAAGTTCAGAATTTAAGACTTTTTCAGACTTTTTAAGACCCCGCGGGAACCCTGATAGACACTCCAGCCCAGTTTCCGGCGGCGGAGTAATACCGTACCTCACAGCACATCCAATACAAGTCAATTGAGTTGACTAAGATAAAACCTGTTGGAAAGCATCTTTTGCAGCGATTTTTGTGTGAGCATATCAGTGAACACCCCTGACCACTCGGTGAGTTTCACGTCTTTGTAAACGAAAGTTTAATGCGTTTTAGGAAGGATTGTTCCAGTGCCCATAGGCAGCCATTCTGTAGGTCGGGGGGAAAGCGAAAGAAACCTAAAGTCCTCGGGACAGCAGCACGTGTCCAAATTTTAATCTTAACCGTTCTATTTCATCAGAAACGATCTGTAAACAGGGCTTTAAGTGTAAAATACCGAACTTGTCCTTTAAGCTGAGACGTGCTCCACTGTGTCTCACACTGCCGTCACTGCTGGGGGTGGGAGCGGCTTCATTAGCTGATTGCGGTTCTCTTGGAGCTATATGGGGAGGCTGCAGTAGAGCACTGATGGGCACTTGGGCCAAAGATGATGCTCCTGTCGGCTTCATACGAGTAGCATGCTTCTTGCTGTTTGCGTGGCCTCACCCATATTTGATAGCTCAATAGTAGTTTTACAAACTTTACATTTAGCTTTTCTGTCGTCTACTTTTAACACCCAGTTAAAAGAAATTGTTCCTTTTGTAGCCAAAGCGCTTGAAATTTACATTTTCCTGGCATGTTTGCCTTAGTCGAATGCAGTCACCTGTACCTGTTAACTAAGTGATTTCCAATTGAGCAGGAAGGGAATAAATATGGCGCTCAAAATAGCCTAAGCACAACAATACAGAAAGATGTGTGAAACAGCGCGATAAAAAAAATCGAAATCGAAGAAAAATTACATTTTGATAAATGTAAACTAAAAACTAAAACTAAGTTTGTTGCTTTAAACTAAAATTTAAAGCAACAAACTAAATTCCCTGATATTCCATGACTTGGACAAAAAATATATAAAAATCCCTGACTTTCAATGTCTGGAATAGACATTTTAAAATTCCATGACATTCCAGAAATTCCATGACCCGTGGGAACCCTGCTTTTCACACGCTCTCACGCACAGAAAAATCGCGAAGCAAAGAGGACACGGAGACCGACAGACTAGAGTAGGTTACTTTATGATATAAAAAAATCTCAGCTCTCAGATTCTGTCAATTTTATTAGCCTACGAAATTCAAACAATAAATACCGTTTTGGCGCTTGTAAATGTTACGTGACAGATCCCTAGTGCACGTGAACCGATCATCTATACTAGCTAATAGTAAAAAAAAACACGAACACTGTTGAAAGATACTACACCGTGACTTTAGAACCGTGACTTTAGAATCGAAAATGTAATCGAATCGAGGATTTGGAGAATCGTGACACCCTTATTATTCAGTAGGGTTGTGGCCATTTAAAACCCTACTTTTCACAATACGTCTTCCAGAGATGTTTGTCAGAAGGATTTTATTGGAAAAAAACGTCAGGGGTTTATCGGTTGAATGTTCTAGAGCTTAAAAAAAAAATCATTAATAAAATGTAATTTGGCATCAGTTGGTTCTTTATTACAAAGTAGAAAGTAAAGTGGTACTTAAAAGGGATAGTTCACCCCAAAATGAAAATTCTGTCATCATTTACTCACTATCACATCATACCAAACACAAGAATCTTGTTCAGCTTTGAAACAAATTATTTGTTTTTTTTTTATATGTCATGGACCATCCATCAAAAGTCTAGACAATCAATATTTAGCTTCAAGAAGTACATAAAGATATAGCTAATCCATATGAATAAAGCAGTTTTATATAAGCCTTCCAACAAGACACAGGCTTGATTAATAAATTCAATTGAGAAGCTTGAGATAGATTGAGATAGCACAAACTGAGGTCTGTATCAAGCATTATATGTGTCAAGCAAGCACGATTGAGCTTCCCTTTAAAATATTTGCATTACATGTGTGCATTGTTGAATATATATTATGTGAATAAAAGACTAAATTAACTTACTTTCTGAAGCTTGAAAATAAAGATTTCCTAGACTTTCAATGGATAAAATATGACAAAAATGATTAAATATATTATTTATTTATTTTTCTTAAGGTGAACAAAATTATGGTTTTGGAACATGAGGGTGAGTAAATCATGACAATTTTCATTTTATTTTTAGGTGCACTATCCAAGTCATGCATTTATGCTAATGACAAAATGATTTATGCTAAAAGGATAAAGTATTCCTTAGTAAATATAAAATTGAAAATGAAATTTAACTCTGCCATTAGGGTCTAAATAAAAAATGGTGGCACACTTCATTACATCAAACATCATTATTACAATCAGTTTGTTCAATGTGAATTCTACTTACTTCGTTTTAGGCTCATAGTATTACATCATCTTGTTGACATTGATATCACACCATCCCTCGCTGCCTTTACTCTGAAAAGATGTATTTCAAAAGCATGAAAACAACCTTATTAGTGTGGGTTTCAAATTAGAAAACGTGAGAAGCAAATAACAGTCTAAAATGTTAACTAATGTTGTTAGCAAAACAGCCATCATAATCGGTCCTCGAGCCACTTGTTCACCGAGACTTCGGCTGCTTTAGTAAATTTAATGTAATAAGCATCACATCATGGATATGCTAGATCAAATTGACAAAACAGATCATAAAACGATTAACAAAAAGTTTAAACACTGTAGTGTAGTGTAGTGAATGGGTGGGTTTGCGTTAAGTTAACGTTACCTGTTGTTTATGTGGTGTGAATGACGGTTAGCTGCTAACGTTAGAGATGTGGAAGATGGTCCGTCCGTCAGCCGGGTTTTAAAATAATAATTAAAAATCGCGGGACTTGTTTGTCCGTGTCCAACTGTGAGAAAGCACACAAAATATTTATTAATTTCCCACTGACAAAATGTGGTGTAAAACACTGCATATTTAACACTTGCCGCTGATAAGTTAACTGTCTTTGATGTAATGGCGCGTTGGCTCCGCTTCTTTGCTAGCTAACGTTAACGTTATGTACATTAGCGTTACTGGGATGGTTAACCTTCAGATAGAGAAGTACGACAATAAGACATAAAACGTTCAAATGTGCTTTAAATGGGGATAAAGAAGTTCGAAATGCTTACCTGTTATTTTTCTTGACCGTTAGCCGTCCTGCTGTGACCCGTGAGTGATGTGAGCGCGCAGTGGGGGATGGGCGCCTGGGCAAACGACTGCCAGAGAAAATGCGCGCGTTTTTTTTTTTTTTTTTTTTTTGCTTCTTGTGAAACACTCCTGGATAATATTTTGCCATGAGTAAAAGTAGTTAAGGCTTAATGTATGCTTAATATGAAATATATTTATGTATTTACTATTGTTTATGTTTTTATTTGATTAGCTTTTAGTTTAGTTATAAAAGAAAACGGCATAATAAAATGAGCCCTTATGCTATAGCCTCAGAGAAAATTATTTAAAAGAAATTAGAAATCATGGAGTAAATTAAAACATTTTTAAAATATTTTGTGGTCAGGCATAGACTTGATTGGAACTTGTTCTATTAAAATGAAAACATCAAGTTAAGCCAAAGAGTAACCGTTTCAAGTCAGTTGAACATGATGCAATAGTGTTTGAACATTAAACCTGATACAATGGTGTTAAATCAAAATGAATGGTTTAAACAAAGTGAACAACATCAAAAAATCATTTTTTTGAGTGTAGAAGGCTGGACTTAGGACGCAGACCTGGGGGATGCCGGTATTGAGAATAATGCTAGAGGAAGTGTGATGGTTAATCCTGACCCGCTGAGGTCTATTGGTGAGGAAGTTTCTGATCCACTGGCAGAGAAGGTCTCCCAGACCCAGTATTTGTAATTTGTTAATCAATTTGTCTGGGTTGATGGAGTTGAATGCAGAGCTGTAGTCTATAAATAACATCCTAACATAGCTGTTGGGTGTTTCCAAGTGTGTGAGGGCTGTGTGCAATGCTACAGAGATAGCGTCATCAGTGGATCTGTTGGTCCTGTATGCAAATTGATGTTGATCGAGATCAGGAGGAATGCAGGCCTTGATATGGGGCAGTACCAGTCTCTCAAAGCATTTCATGATCACTGGCGTGAGAGCCACTGGCCGGTAATCGTTCAGGCTTGTGATAGCTGAGGTTTTGGGTACAGGGATTATGGTGGCGGTTTTCAGACAGGTGGGGACTATGGCTTGCTGTAAAGACAGGTTAAAAATGCGTGTAAATACTGGAGCGAGCTGGTCAGCGCATTGCTTCAGCACGTGTAACCTGTTTATTGACTGATCTGATCTCAGTTTGATGTGTTTATTCCTCAGACTCTGTCCACTGTTGTGGTCCTACTGAAGCTGTGATCCGATTGGTCCTCTCTGCTCTGGTGGGCGTGGCTACTGTCATTATTGTGGTTTATGACATCAGATCCAGAAGAGCTGAACAAGATCAAGCTCATATTCACACATCAGGTACATGATTGATGATGTCATTTCTCACAAACTGATTTTGCATGTATAAATATCTGTGAGATTTATTAATGTATGGCTTTTTATGTTCATCTTTTTCAGGAAGTATCGAAATCTAAAGCAGAACACTGAACTTTAAAGGTTCTTCAAGAGTGTTTTTTTTTTCATAATAAATACTGATGATTATTTGAGTTTGTGCTCTCTTTCAGTGTCAGATTTTAACAGTGTCACTTTATTGTTTATATTTCTCTCAGATACAAAAATAATAATGAATAGAGACACAGATCTCACTTTACTACTGCTGTATATTTGACATGTATTTTCTTGCCTTTATCAATAAAGTTTCTCACTCTGAGGTTCAAGAGTGTCTCATGATTTATTCAGAGGAATACAAACTTTTTGTATATTTTAAATATTTCAGCAGTGTACCATATGGATATACTAGATACTAGATATCGCCTAAAAAACATTCGTTCCAATGAACTGCCGTAGCCAAGGCGACATCTAGTGTATATATCTATGCACCAGTCTGCGTACACGTCACACACCAGGATGCGCGCGCCCTCAGATCACTTGGACGTGGCTGTGTATAAGAGGTAAAAACGATATAAATACTGTTTGTTTTCTCACACAAACCGCTCGTTTAGTGTCTTAGGCCATCAATGTGTACTTACGATGGGGAATTGTTTAATTTGGACGACGGGGAATTGTTTAATTTGGACTCTGTGCATGCTCTTTGAGACAGTGACCATAGACCTGCATTATATGACTGTCAGACAAGAACGGTTTGACCTAAAAATATCAAAATTGAAACTACTGCGGAAAAAAAGACACCTACATCTTGGATGCCCTTGAGGTAAGCTAAAACATACCAAAATTTTATTTCAAAGTGAACTATCCCTTTAAGGAAAATGGAAAAAAACATTTCAGTGATCACACTGGTAACTTCTATAACAAAGTAAAATCTCCAGAGAAGTCATTCAACTCATTTGAAATTTAGAAGGAAAAATATTGATTAATACCTTGATTATAATCACTCATTACATACAGTATACATTGAAGCAGCAGTGGATTCCAATACACCCCCTTCACACACACACACACACACACACACACACACACACACACACACACACACAAAACTGGCATATGACTGAAAACTGCCACCATGTTTTTGAGCTTTTTCAAGCAGCTTCCCTCGAAGTTTATTAAGATAATAATAAAGATATTACTCATCATAACTGTTCAATTAAAACTACTGACTCTATCACTCATCTCAATGCATTGTTAATGATTAAAGCAATTTTAATACATTCTGATGACCTATGACCTCTGGAATGACCTTTGCCCTGTAATGAAGTTCACAGTGACATACTAGTGTAGCAACTCTGTCATTTGAATCATCAGAAAGCCTGAAGCTTCAGACACATGAATAAATGTTTATGACTCGTAACATGGAAAAATCTCCTAAACACTGTTATGATTTATGAGCATCATGTGTTGGAATCCTTACACAGATTTACATAGAGATGATTTGCATCGCAGCACAAGCTTCAGGAGGATTTATAACTCTGAGTTTGAACACTGAGAATCTAAACCAACAGCAACCATGAGCTTCATCATCTTCATCTTCATCTGGATGTTCTCCAGCTGTTTCACAGGTGAGGAAATATGAAGTTAAACTGCATTATTTTAACTGATGAACAGTGCTTGAAATATTATCCAAATATGTAATTCTGAATATTTATTTATTCTTCTTGATGTAGAATCAGTCGGTGAACCGACAGTCACTCAGACGCCTGCAGTGAAATCTGTTCAACTAAGAGACACATTTACTATATCCTGTAAAACCAGTCCTGAAGTCTATCAGGGTTGGAGTAATCAGCCTCTATCCTGGTACTTACAGAAACCTGGAGAAGCTCCTAAACTCCTGATTTATTTGGCAAATACCCTCCAGTCAGGAACTCCATCTAGATTCAGTGGCAGTGGATCTAAAAGTGATTTCACTCTGACCATCAGTGGAGTCCAGACTGAAGATGCTGGACATTATTACTGTCAGAGTGTACATTGCAGAACAGATTCTGATGGTGGTTGTGCGGCTGATCGTACATTCACACAGTGATAAAGAGTCGTACAAAAACCTCCGTTAGTCAGAGTCACAGTGACTGAAACTGCAGCTGCTCTCACACACACACACACACACACCTAAACATTCTTCTATAAATGTTTTGTCTCTCATAAACTTTCACCAGTCAGCAGAGCAAACACATCTGCAACCAGACCAAATGGACCTGATGGACTCATTTCTGTTTCTAATAATTTACCTTGATCAATGAATTAATTTCCATGACTTTTCCAGTCTTCTGACATTTAAAAAAAAAAAAAGCCTATAATTTACTCACATAAAGCAAATTCTAACCAACAAAATAAATTTGAGCAGAGCTTATGTCTTTGATTTACATTTATGAACTTTTACCTTCTATTACTGATGGATTGTCTCTTGCTGCCCCCTGTTGGTCACTGGTCTCATGTGCACCATGTATTCACAATGCATGTGAATAGACATTTATCAACTTTATGCAGAAGAAATGAAAATCATACATGTCTGGAACAAGCATATGAGAGTGAGTAAATTATGACAGTTAGGTTTTCATTTTTATGTGAAATATCCCTTTAAGACTCTTCAGAGCCTCCTCTAGTTGAATGTCCGTTAGCTCTGTACATTTATATGGCATCGCTGTCTAAGAGTATTTAGCTGAATTGGATTTACTTATTGTTGAGTTAACTAAAGTTATCATGAGCACAGTAATGTTTGAAGTGGATATCATAATAACATGTCAATGAGCGGTTCATTCATAAATGCGTAAGATCTTCCCTTCATGCTGTGGAGATACAAACCAGAAGGCATGTATTTTTAGACAGGAATGAAAACGAGGCTGTGAGGGATACAAGTACAGTGAGTTTAATGGATCGCACTGTTGTTTAACACACCGATTGTTCAGATGAGGAAACTTATTTTCGAAAAAAGGCAGTAGATAAAAAACTCCTTCATATGACCTTTATATAATGTGTGCCATCCAAAATCACATACTTCCCTATCTACTAAATAGCAGGCAAAAAAACCAGCATGTGACAAAAGAAGAACTCATAAAAGAGTTGGCAAAAAGTACCCGGATGACCCACTACTTCGTCACATGATAATGACAACATGGCAAATGTATGTCTGGATTATATTCATACTATATAGAATGTACTTTTTTAGCAGTCGGGAAGTAATTACAAAGTTCAAAGTTCAAAATAAGCACCTACTTGAAGCACCTGAGATTTCAGACACAGACCAAGTCTAACCCTCGATTATAACAGCCTCGTTTTCATCTGCGTTAAATTCAATGGCGTCTAACCTGACTAAGGTCTTTTTATTTAGGGTCGTAGACTGTAAATAAACATGGACGACGCACCTTCACTCTCTTCTATTGTAGAAATGCGAAGTCCCAATATGGCGCTGACATCTTGCGCTGATTTGAGACCTGATTCTGCGCAGTCGTGAGAGTGAGAGTCCCGTCCACACTCCCGCAGAATCGGTTAGTCCAGTTCACTGCAGAACAACTTATATTGTTGTTACTGTGTGAAATAAACAGTTATGGACATGTAGAAATTAAAGTTGAAGCTCCAGTTTCCCCCCGAAAATCCCCCAAAAAGTGACTACTTCGTTTAGAGAAGCTGTCAATCACAGCTGTCAATCATGGCGTCACATTCCCGTTTTTATAGCATCAAATAACTAACTGAGACCAAACTTATTTAAAAAAACGAACACTTAAACTTACATCAGCGTGATTAAAACTACCTAAAATGACAGAAAACATATTTGGAAAAAAAAATTATTTGAAGTGTAATTTGATTGTTTAGTTTCCCTCGCGTCCCATCATAGACTACATGGAGAGGGTGGGGTTTATGAGCGATACTGGGACCAGCCACCTGGGGGCGATAGAGACGCTTTGGCCTAACTTTTCACTTCGCACCAGCCCCTGATGTCCCTCATGTGCCAGAAGGATGAGGCGTTCCCGCAGTGCAATATGAACAATCAAACGATTCCCTCTAAATATGGATGTAAGTCACTGAAGATAGACCTTTACAGTTTAGGCAAACCTGATTGAATTGTCTGGCGTAACTGTGACAGTTCTGGACAGTTCTCACATTCAGCTTCATGAGTTCACACTCATGCTTCATCAAAAGTAGTACCTTGATCTGGCAGAGTATAAAACAGGCGCTGGCCTTCCGTCCCCAAGCAAAGCAGCGAGACCCCTCGTCTGCGTATCTCCGGCCATGCATCTCCGTCATTATGAAAGACTTTCTGCCACGTCTCAAATGGATTCGGTGTCTCCCACTGACAGTCAGAAACAGGGGTTTGCTCGGCACTGAAGCGCTTATCCTCATCGACAACTTCTGGTGTTTTCACCCTTTTAACACAACACACTCCATGCGGGGTACAATCATAGACTGTAATAAAAGATGGACGACGCAACTTCACTCTCTTCCACTGTAGAAAAGTGAAGCCGCCAATGTCCCAATATGGCGCTGTCACAGTAACAGAAGGAGAAGACTCAGTTCTAACGTAAAACAACAGTGTCTTAAACAGGAGGTACACAGGTGAGCATGGGATTCAGAGTAGCAGGTTTGCACTTAGCTTTAACATTCACAGTTCTCTGTTGGTTGTAGTGCTGACTGGTGTGTTTGCAGAAGTAATGACAGAGATGAAGAAGGACTGAGGACAGGGAAGTTTCCAAGGTGAGTATTCGAGTAAGTCTTTCCATAGGTATAGATGAGACCAGACGAAGGTGCTAGTGTGAAGTAACTGTTTGTATGAGTCCTAATGAGCATGTGCAGGTGATTATAACTCGTGTGATAATGATCTAGTGGGCGGAGCTGACGGGTCTGGTGCTGTGGATGGCTCTGAGACTGTGACAGGCCCTAATGATGGGACTGAGTCTGCGCAGAAGTGAGAGTGAAGTGGAGCCGCGGTATCAAGGTCCAGTTTACTGCAGAACAACTCATGTCAGTGTGAAATAAATCATGGAAATGTAGAAATTAAAGTTAAAGCTCCAATCTCCTCCCGAACAAAATCAGTTGGTGCCTCAGTGATTACTTTACTCAGAGAAGCCATCAGTCTCAGCTGTCAATCATGTCGTCACACGCCCGCTTTTATAGCATTAAATAACTTAAAAAAACAAACAACTGAATTTACATCAGCGTAACAAAAACTACCTAAAACGACAGAATCCATCTTTGGAAAAAATGTATTTGAAGTGTAAATTGATTGTTTAGTTTGTTACACATCCCATTCGATTACATGGAGAGGACGGGGTTAATGAGCTGTACTGGGACCAGCCACCTGGAGGCGATCAAGACGATTGGCTTCAATTTTCAGGACTTGTGTGCAACTAACACTGAGGATGCGTCCGAAATTGCCAAACTTTTTTGAATTAGTAATTACTTCACACCCGCTAAAAAAGTGCATCCTATAGTATTAATGAGTGTAGTATGAATGTAATCTGTTCGTACTATATTGGCCATGTTGTCATTATCATGTGATCTACCAGTGTTGCGTCGCTTCACGGTAGTCGGTCAATCTGGGGACTTGTACTGTAAATTCGGACATACTTCTTTTGTCACATTCTGCTTTTCACCCATATATAGCAGTGAAGTTTGTGATTTCAGATTCAGCTTAAACCTTTATTCTTTTTCTTCGCATTAACACAGTTTCTCACTAGAGCCTGAAGTGCTGCAGTTCCTCATTATTACATCTGTTATAGTGAGCAATTACTACGAGCTGAACAGCAAGTATTGTATACTTCTCAACACAACAGATCTGTACTGTGACGGACGGGTTTGACTCAAATATGCTCTGAATCAGAGAAAACTGAATGTGTAAACTGATATGAAATCAAACAAACCATATATTGTTTGTTTTGTACAATACACTATATGATAAAGTCAATGTAACAAAGATGTTTTTGAGCCTTTTTCAAGTAGGCCTAGCTATCATCTCAAGCTTATAATGAATTTATTACTCATAACTCATTTTAGCAGAAGTGAAACTGCTCCAGTTCAGAGCGTTGAACCAGTAAAAGAGTGAAACTGTGAGTTTGAGGTGTAAATCTCATTTGCATTGTCAGGTTTAGTGATTGTGATGGTCTCAGAATAGAGCAGCTCATCTCCAGTGACCATGTTCAAACCCCAAGAGCTTCATTTCACATTTACTGCTGAATGCAGCTGTTCTCAACTATTACAATCAATCAAAAGCCGCTGAAACTTTAGTGCAGGACTTTGAAGGAACGACACACTGATCAATGATGCAGTCCAACACAAATGTGCGCTTGCGTTCAGATGAAGCTTTATTGAATGAACAGCAATGGCAGCACATTGACAGACTGCTTCAGTATTGAGCTGTAAATCACGTGACGCTCAGATACGCTGGTCTTCACTGGAGAAACATCAGCACTCGGAGCTCTTGAGGAACCAGGCCTCGTGAGCAGCTCCGGCATGTGTTCCTCTGCAGACGAAGCGTTCTGCGTCTTCCCAGCGTGCTTTGCTGAGGCTCAGGACGCTGCTGCGACTGTAGAGACCGTCCCGCTCGCTCTCTGCACTGGTCTGAACCCCCTCGGTGACCTCTGACCCGTCCAGCATCCAGCTCACCGTCGCCCCCTTTGGAGAGTAAGAGCTGAGCAGGCAGAGCAGAGCGGAGGAGTCTCCAGAGATCAGCAGAGAAGAGGGAGACAGCAGAGACACGGAGGGAGACACGGAGGGACCCGCTGAACACACACACACACACACACACACACACACACACACACACACACACACACACAAAACTCAATTATTCAGATGGTAATGCAATAAAAATCACAATCATGTCATCATTTCACTGTAATTCCACATTGCTCCAATTATTCATATACCATATACACACTATCCTGAGTAAAATTTGAAAATATTCTCCATTAGCTAAATTATTATTTACTATTAAGAAATGTACACTGTAAAAAAAATATTGTAACTGCAAGACTAAAACTGCTACGGTAAAAACCTGTTAAATGGTTAATGGTAAGTTCAGTAAAATATAGTTAAATTGAAAGTTTTTGATAGTAAAAAGAACAAGTCTGGGGATCACGACTGCCTTTGTAGATTTTTACAGTGTATCAATTATAAAATATGTAAAAAATATAAATCAGTTCTCTGAAGGAAAATATATGCTAATTTGTTCTTTTCTGAATTAAGTAAAATGTTTAAACATCTCCATCTATTGTAAATTGATCATTTTATTGTGATCATTTATTATAAGATTTAGTAAACTAATTTATTATGTCAATATAATAGTTTGTATTTTGAAAATATTAGGCTAATATAAACATTGTTATAAAATAAATGTTATACACTCAAAAACATTAAGCCTTTTTAAGATTCACAAATTTCAGTTAAATTCCATTAAATTGAATAGAATAATCCTTACATATTATTTATACAATTAATTAATCATTTTAAAAGTGTATTAAAATAGTTTATGTGATTCGTATTTATACATTTAAAAAAATGAAAATATGTTTTTTTAACTCATTTAAAATTCTTAATATTAAAAATATGTAAGGATTATTCATTTCAGTTTGATGGAATTTTACTATAATTGAAATTTGTGAATAAGATGTGAAATGTAAGTAAAGGTCATCAATAATATATTTTTGTAATATCACCTAAATTACTAATAGGCTACTGTTGCCAAATGTTCTTAAATAACCTTAAACCTGCTTTTAAACACACACATCATATGTTTTTATTAGATAATTGAAGAAAGACTTACTTCTGATCACCAGTTCAGTTCCTCCACCGAAAGTGAACCACAGTGTTTCATTCTAGTGAAAGAGTCGTACAAAAACCTCCGTCACACTCAAACGAACACACACACACACACACACACACACACTGATGTGAGACTCAGATCTTCTCAACATCAACCATGATTGATCAAAAAAGAGCCACAAAATCTTCATCTAAAAAATAGTCCAAAGAATTAATCTTAAAAATAAATACTTGATATTGAATGAAGGCTGAAATCCTTTGTTTCATAATCAGTCCCGAAATACATTCATCACATTTACAAACACATGTGATTTAAACTCTGCTAATTCTATATTGACCTGCTTTATAATGAAATCTTCAGCCAGATTTAGATGGTCATTCTCTATTGGATGACCTTTGACCTGTTATACAGTATCATGGATGATATAAATCTGCAGCTCAGGTATTAAATTCTCTCAGCATCAAAGTCTGAATGAAACTGATTATAAAACAGTGTTTAGAGCGAGAAGATCGATCGCTCAGATGAGTTTCTGTTTCTGAAAATGATACACAGAAGTTTATTAGCAAAGACACTAAAAGACAAAACAGTGTTTCTTCTGTCTTCGGGGAAATGATGTGGAGTGTGTTTGCATATTGATCAGATCTTCAGTGTGTGAGAGTGTTTATAGTGCTGTGAGTTTAACACTTCATCACTGACACACACAACAATCTTCATCAACATGACCTTCATCATCATCTTCATCTGGACTCTCACAGCGTTTGCTCAAGGTTTGTGGAGCACAAGTTTGATATTAATTCATTTCTTCAAGTATATTGTATAAAGTTTTGAGTGTATTTTCTTCTTGTTGTGTTTCAGAGTGTAGAGGACAGATCACCGTCACTCAGAGTCCCTCAATAACAGCAGAACAACCAGGAGGAACTGTGAATATCAAATGCAACAGTGATTCACTTAATGGAGATCATATATTCTGGTACTCACAGAAACCTGGAGAAGCTCCTAAACTCCTGATTCGTATGGTAAAAGACCTCCAGTCAGGAACTCCATCTAGATTCAGTGGCAGTGGATCTAACAGTGATTTCACTCTGACCATCAGTGGAGTCCAGACTGAAGATGCTGGACATTATTACTGTCAGAGTTCAAACTGGATCAACAATGGCTGGGTGTTCACACAGTGATAAAGAGTCGTACAAAAACCTCCGTCAGTCAGAGTCACAGTGACTGAACTGAAACTGCAGCTGCTCAAACACTTCATCACTGACCAACACACACACACACACACACACACACACACACACACACTCAGTCAAGTTATTCATAGATATTAAATGAAACATAAAGCATTCATTGAGTTTTTAACTTACTAAAAACTTTATCTTATCTCTTTATCTTATTACATTTATCTAAAACTATATCTATAATTTGTCCGCATGTTCTTGTTTCATCATGAATCTGCAGGAGTGTTCATGCTCCAGTGACTGAAGTTTACTTATAAAATGTGAGTTAAAGCCCTGATCTAATGAAAAACCTGAAACAAAAATGACAAAAAAATGGACATAAAGACATAAAGTTACAATTATATTTTATTTATTGACTATTGTAATAAAATCATGCCTGAATGATAAAGCACACACACAGTCTTGTATGAAAGGCAGAAAGCAGAGCAGATGCAGATGTTCAGAATACGGTTCACAGTCGATACTTGATTATTAAATTATTTAAAAAGGAAATATCATTGAGTTTCAAACTGCCAGAAAAACTCAATCAAGTTCCACTTTCAGTCGATGCAGAAACATAAAGACTGTTGTCTGTAAATGTGTCATCTTTGATATTCTCTGCAGTCTCAATATCCAGTTTAATTGAACAAAAAATCTTAATTATACAATTTATTGTTTTAACAAGTTGAAAACGAAGACAAAAACTAATTTCAGGTCATCAAGTGTTAGTTTTACAAACAAGAATCGACTGAAAACGACAAATAAGAGTCTAAAAGAAACAGCATTAGAAATAGAAGAACTCTGTTTCTCTGTAATGTTTGATTCACTTTATCAGCTTTAACTTTCAAAAAGTTGATCTGAATGTTTTTAGAGAAGAGTTTTCACAAAGCCTGTGATCACTAAAGCGATGAAAGTTAAATAGAAGTTATATTATAGATTTGAAGTGTCATTTTCATGATCAACTTCACTGAAACTCGCTTTGTTAAAAGCATCAAAGATCAGACGTGAAGAAACACAAGAACTGAATTCACTCACTGTAAAAAAAAAAAGTTGGGTCAACTTAAAAAAATAAGGCAACTTATCGCAAGCTCTTTTTTGAGTAAACTCCACAAACAGGGACTGAAGTCCACGCAACTCAAAAGATTACGTTAAAATCATAAGTTGATTCAACATAAATAGTCATGTTTAGCTAATGAATAACAGAACAAAGTATTTTTAGTTGGCTGAACACAAATGGGCCTATTATCTTATAGGTCTATATTGATTTATTATATATTATTTAAATAGTTTAATTAAATAAGAGACAGACCATAACAGGAGTCAGATAACTTTTTTATTTTTTTTATTTAAACAGTTTGTGTCCGATGCACAACAATGACATTATTGTAGCAAGTCTTGAATTTGTTAACTCAATGCATGGTACTTACCAATGCATGTTAAAGAACATTAGCCTGAAGGTTCAGGTCACCCAAAAATGAAAAGTCAGTCATCATTGATTTATCCTTAAATTGAAATTGAAATTAAAAAGAAGATATTCTGAAGAATTCTGGTAACTAAACAGTTGACGGTAGCCTTAAAATACTGCGGCAGTCAATGGCTACTATCAAATATTTGGTAGTAACATTCTTCACAATATCATATTTTGTGTTCAGCAGAAGAAATAAACTCATTCATGTTTCGAACAACATGAGGGTGAGTAAATGATGACAGAATTTTCATCTTTGGATGAACTATCCCTTTAAAGCTAAGGTTGAAACCAATTAATACTTAACATTAATCAATACATTGACAGAGCAGTATTGTTTTTTGTTTTTTTTTTGTCATTAACTATAAAAGAACCAGTGTCCAGTGGAGGAATGTCACACAAATTTTCCCATGACATTTGCAAAATGGCTTTGTCTTGCAGAGAAGGTACCTCCAAGATCCATGAAAATCTTCTGAATTACTTTGAAAGTATACTTCAGTTTTTTTGGATAATCCATATTCAGTGCATTCATGAGTCCGAACAAGCGTATACTGCTGGTAGATCTGTAATGTCCTCAAGAACAATGGCCTCTTCCAGTATTAGTTGGTTAGAGTTGGTAGTGATGTAACAGCGGCATCTTCGGCCACAGTAAGGATTCCGATCTCTACATCTTTGGTGCCGTGGTCTAAAGGATCAGTATCCTGGGAGAATAATTCATGAGATAGGGGTATTAATTGAAGTGTAAATTTAAAAATAATAACAACAACAACATTATTAGGGGCCAAGCCCCGAAGGGGCTATGGCACCTATTGTATCTGTTAGTTTTCTTATTATTATTATTATTATTATTCTTCTTCCTCCTCTTGAAGTCTATGGCAGCCCTATGAACCATACATAGGAAAATGATGAAATTTGGCACACTTGTAGTGATGGTAATGAAAAGTAATTGTAGCAATTTTTGAGTCTCTAGGTCCAACTCTATAGCGCCACCAGCAGTTCAAAAATTCAACATTGAAATGGTTATAACTTTTGAACCCTTTGATCTAGAAAAATGAAACTTAGTACACCTGATTCATCTCATCATGCTGATTAGAACCAATATCTTACATTAAGACTCCGCCCATTACAGTAGTGGCCATTTTGAAAAGTACAGTATGCAGTTTTTTTGCTACTCCTCCTTCAAAATTGGTCTAATTTTGTCCAAACATGTACTCAAATGATCTTCGGACTGAGCCGCATAAAAGTACTGTCCCCGATTTTTTTTATTCTTCTCTGATCAAAAGTTATGACGTCGCAAACTTAACGAGGTCGACCCAAAATTGGTTCAGAAGCTATAGCTCGGCCAAACTTTGATCAATCGAAACGAAAATTGGTACACTTCATCGGAAGCATGATCTGAGGTTCCATGCCAAAGTTGGGAACAGCGCCACCTACGGGTCATGAGATATGGAAAATGCATATTTTGGCCAATAACTTATGAACAGTTTGTCAGAAAATTATAAACTTGGTGTCTATCGATTCCTTGGGTCATGACAAATCCGTGGATATCGATTTTGCCATGATGGGATGTACCACGTGTCCGCCATTTTGAATGATGTCATAATTTGCAATATCTTTTAAACTATTTGAAATTTCTTCACCAAATTTGGTATGGATCATCATTAGCATGGCCCGAAGGTACCTGAGAAATTTGATCACAGCGCCACCTAGTGTTCCAGAGATATCATTGTTTTTTGAAAAAACGCTTATAACTTTTGCTAACATTGCTTGAAATTTGATTTCTTTATGTCAATATATTCCTTGGCTTATGCCGATTTCAACGATATCTCATATGTTATTTATCAACAATGTGACTGGCCGCCATATTGGAGTGAATGTAAAACAGTTTTTTCGCTACTCCTCCTTCAAAATTGGTCTAATTTTGTCCAAACATGTACTCAAATGATCTTCGGACTGAGCCGCATAAAAGTACTGTCCCCGATTTTTTTGCTATACTGGAAAAAAAAAGTTATGATGTCGCAAACTTAATGAGGTCAACCCATAATTGGTTCAGAGGCTGTAACTTGTGAACAGTTTGTCACAAAATCATAAAATTGGTGTCTATCGATTCCTTGCGTCATGTCGAATCTGAGGATATCTATTTTGCCAGCATTGGATGTACCACATCATAAGCTATATTAGCATTAAGTTAGCTTAGCATGCTAATCTCGTTAACATGATTTTGTGTGCTCATTCACACACTGAAGCCTCTCCTCTGCAGCTTTGTAAAACATGTCCTCTGGGTGGCGCAAGTGGTTCAACCATGCGTCATGAATCCCGAACCATTGTGGTCGTGGGTTCGAGACCAGTGTGGGGCGACTTTGAAATTGTGTATAAAATAATAATTTAAATTCCTTCCGGCTCTGCACTGCTGTTGGTGCTTAAATGCTAGCTGTGCTGCTGTAATTGATGTGCTTACTGTGCTTGATGTACATTAAATTTCTGATGTTTTGCTCTTCTGGCTCCGCATTGCGCTACAGCGGCTGTTGCTTGCTCTGCCTTGCAGGGCTTGGCCCCGTATTGCTGCTTGCAGCTATATTTATTATTATTATTATTATTCTTCTTCCTCCTCTTGAAGTCTATGGCAGCCCTATGAACCATACATAGGAAAATGATGAAATTTGGCACACTTGTAGTGATGGTAATGAAAAGTAATTGTAGCAATTTTTGAGTCTCTAGGTCCAACTCTATAGCGCCACCAGCAGTTCAAAAATTCAACATTGAAATGGTTATAACTTTTGAACCCTTTGATCTAGAAAAATGAAACTTAGTACACCTGATTCATCTCATCATGCTGATTAGAACCAATATCTTACATTAAGACTCCGCCCATTACAGTAGTGGCCATTTTGAAAAGTACAGTATGCAGTTTTTTTGCTACTCCTCCTTCAAAATTGGTCTAATTTTGTCCAAACATGTACTCAAATGATCTTCGGACTGAGCCGCATAAAAGTACTGTCCCCGATTTTTTTTATTCTTCTCTGATCAAAAGTTATGACGTCGCAAACTTAACGAGGTCGACCCAAAATTGGTTCAGAAGCTATAGCTCGGCCAAACTTTGATCAATCGAAACGAAAATTGGTACACTTCATCGGAAGCATGATCTGAGGTTCCATGCCAAAGTTGGGAACAGCGCCACCTACGGGTCATGAGATATGGAAAATGCATATTTTGGCCAATAACTTATGAACAGTTTGTCAGAAAATTATAAACTTGGTGTCTATCGATTCCTTGGGTCATGACAAATCCGTGGATATCGATTTTGCCATGATGGGATGTACCACGTGTCCGCCATTTTGAATGATGTCATAATTTGCAATATCTTTTAAACTATTTGAAATTTCTTCACCAAATTTGGTATGGATCATCATTAGCATGGCCCGAAGGTACCTGAGAAATTTGATCACAGCGCCACCTAGTGTTCCAGAGATATCATTGTTTTTTGAAAAAACGCTTATAACTTTTGCTAACATTGCTTGAAATTTGATTTCTTTATGTCAATATATTCCTTGGCTTATGCCGATTTCAACGATATCTCATATGTTATTTATCAACAATGTGACTGGCCGCCATATTGGAGTGAATGTAAAACAGTTTTTTCGCTACTCCTCCTTCAAAATTGGTCTAATTTTGTCCAAACATGTACTCAAATGATCTTCGGACTGAGCCGCATAAAAGTACTGTCCCCGATTTTTTTGCTATACTCGAAAAAAAAAGTTATGATGTCGCAAACTTAATGAGGTCAACCCATAATTGGTTCAGAGGCTGTAACTTGTGAACAGTTTGTCACAAAATCATAAAATTGGTGTCTATCAATTCCTTGCGTCATGTCGAATCTGAGGATATCTATTTTGCCAGCATTGGATGTACCACATCATAAGCTATATTAGCATTAAGTTAGCTTAGCATGCTAATCTCGTTAACATGATTTTGTGTGCTCATTCACACACTGAAGCCTCTCCTCTGCAGCTTTGTAAAACATGTCCTCTGGGTGGCGCAAGTGGTTCAACCATGCGTCATGAATCCCGAACCATTGTGGTCGTGGGTTCGAGACCAGTGTGGGGCGACTTTGAAATTGTGTATAAAATAATAATTTAAATTCCTTCCGGCTCTGCACTGCTGTTGGTGCTTAAATGCTAGCTGTGCTGCTGTAATTGATGTGCTTACTGTGCTTGATGTACATTAAATTTCTGATGTTTTGCTCTTCTGGCTCCGCATTGCGCTACAGCGGCTGTTGCTTGCTCTGCCTTGCAGGGCTTGGCCCCGTATTGCTGCTTGCAGCTATATTTATTATTATTATTCTTCTTCCTCCTCTTGAAGTCTATGGCAGCCCTATGAACCATACATAGGAAAATGATGAAATTTGGCACACTTGTAGTGATGGTAATGAAAAGTAATTGTAGCAATTTTTGAGTCTCTAGGTCCAACTCTATAGCGCCACCAGCAGTTCAAAAATTCAACATTGAAATGGTTATAACTTTTGAACCCTTTGATCTAGAAAAATGAAACTTAGTACACCTGATTCATCTCATCATGCTGATTAGAACCAATATCTTACATTAAGACTCCGCCCATTACAGTAGTGGCCATTTTGAAAAGTACAGTATGCAGTTTTTTTGCTACTCCTCCTTCAAAATTGGTCTAATTTTGTCCAAACATGTACTCAAATGATCTTCGGACTGAGCCGCATAAAAGTACTGTCCCCGATTTTTTTTATTCTTCTCTGATCAAAAGTTATGACGTCGCAAACTTAACGAGGTCGACCCAAAATTGGTTCAGAAGCTATAGCTCGGCCAAACTTTGATCAATCGAAACGAAAATTGGTACACTTCATCGGAAGCATGATCTGAGGTTCCATGCCAAAGTTGGGAACAGCGCCACCTACGGGTCATGAGATATGGAAAATGCATATTTTGGCCAATAACTTATGAACAGTTTGTCAGAAAATTATAAACTTGGTGTCTATCGATTCCTTGGGTCATGACAAATCCGTGGATATCGATTTTGCCATAATGGGATGTACCACGTGTCCGCCATTTTGAATGATGTCATAATTTGCAATATCTTTTAAACTATTTGAAATTTCTTCACCAAATTTGGTATGGATCATCATTAGCATGGCCCGAAGGTACATGAGAAGTTTGATCACAGCGCCACCTAGTGTTCCAGAGATATCATTGTTTTTTGAAAAAACACTTATAACTTTTGCCAACATTGCTTGAAATTTGATTTCTTTATGTCAATATATTCCTTGGCTTATGCCGATTTCAACGATATCTCATATGTTATTTTTCAACAATGTGACTGGCCGCCATATTGGAGCGAATGTAAAACAGTTTTTTCGCTACTCCTCCTTCAAAATTGGTCTAATTTTGTCCAAATATGTACTCAAATGATCTTCGGACTGAGCCGCATAAAAGTACTGTCCCCGATTTTTTTGCTCTACTGGAAAAAAAAAGTTATGATGTCGCAAACTTAACGAGGTCGACCCATAATTGGTTCAGAGGCTGTAACTTGTGAACAGTTTGTCACAAAATCATAAAATTGGTCTCTATCGATTCCTTGCGTCATGTCGAATCCGAGGATATCTTTTTTGCCAGCATTGGATGTACCACATCATAAGCTATATTAGCATTAAGTTAGCTTAGCATGCTAATCTCGTTAACATGATTTTGTGTGCTCATTCACACACTGAAGCCTCTCCTCTGCAGCTTTGTAAAACATGTCCTCTGGGTGGCGCAAGTGGTTCAACCATGCGTCATGAATCCCGAACCATTGTGGTCGTGGGTTCGAGACCAGTGTGGGGCGACTTTGAAATTGTGTATAAAATAATAATTTAAATTCCTTCCGGCTCTGCACTGCTGTTGGTGCTTAAATGCTAGCTGTGCTGCTGTAATTGATGTGCTTACTGTGCTTGATGTACATTAAATTTCTGATGTTTTGCTCTTCTGGCTCCGCATTGCGCTACAGCGGCTGTTGCTTGCTCTGCCTTGCAGGGCTTGGCCCCGTATTGCTGCTTGCAGCTATATTTATTATTGATGTTGTTGTGTAAATAACCTAAATACATGTAAAACATAAATAGTTTAAAAAATGACCAAGAAATGAAAATGGTAATTTACCAGACGCATGGAAAAGTGGCAATCCCTCAAGATCTGTTGTTTTCTGACGTGTGGTCATGTCACTCACCTAAAAAGAAAGGAAAAAAAAATATATATTTTTTTTTAAATCTGCAGATGCACTATGACCTTAACTCTTAATAATTTACATAGGGATCTCTACTGCTTTGGGAGTTAAAGGTACAGCACACCCAAAAATGATAATTCTGTCATCTTTTACTCTTCCTCATCCAAATCCATATGACTTGGTCCATAACAAAGATTTTTTTTAAAGAATGTACAGATTGCTCTTTTACATACAGTGGCATTAAAAAAGATTAAAAATGTAAAAAAAAATGTCAACAAAACATCCACTGTTTCCCAATTGACAACTGAATGAAAAACAGACTGATGTCATAATTAAGTTTATGATATTGATAACTGATATTATAAAGTTATTTACTGACTATTTTCCTCTCTATATGTGTTCATTCAAAGTAGATTCTCATGGTCGACGTTACAGATACACGAAAACTCCATGGAGATCTGTAAAAAACGAGTCTATTGGAATCACCACAAAGTTTCACTACTATAAGTATTCCTAAAACGTTCTAAAGAAATAATAATTAATAATAATCTTTAGAAAAAATAATAAAAATAATAATTAATATTGACAGTTGTATTAAATGGTTTACCTCATCCTTTAGAAAAAGTGCAGGTGGCAGGCCATCTCTCTCTGGACTCCTCAACTAGTGTAAATACATAATGAGCAAACATCTCATTTGATATGACAAAACATATAGTTGATTATAAAAATGATAAATACCAGACATGTTCAAGTCCCTAAAGGCCAAGTCAAGTCTTAGTTTGTACCTTTTTTTAACAATATTTCTTTCAGCTAACCTAGTAATTGTAATTAACAGTGTTTTAAACTTTCAAAACGGATTTCTACTTCAAAAATATCTAATATAGCACATCAATTATTACTTAAATCATTAATGAATTAATTTAAAATAAAAATTGTATTCACAATAAAAAAAATATTATTTTTAAAATACATAACATCATGCCATTTGGAATGCAGGGAGAGTCACCACGAGAAAAAACTAAAAACTAAACATGCTGTGTATTTTGAGCTATTTGAGCTGCCGTAGTTTGCTGTAGTTCTAGGCAGTGATGGGTAGTGTAGTCTTCCAGACAGCGCCGGTGTGGTATAGTATTCTGTACCCGTATAGTAATGGGTCCGGGCTGAGGACCCAAGCAATCCGATTGGTTCAAAGCCCGTTTTATGGGTAATCGCTTTAGTGCCTGGTTACAAATCATACAAAATCACTTTATTATAGAAGACGTTTGTACTACGTTATAACGAATCATTAATGTATTTAATGTATTTTAAATTATACGGTTCATATACTAGTATTTAACCGAAGCTATAGATTGTGAAATTAAACATTTCTCGTTGGTAGTGTTTTTTAGTTAGCTTAGATAATAGCATAGCATACAGCTAACGTTATCCGATGATCGTGATTCGTGCTATGAGCTTTTCCTGAGCTTATACTGCACTGATACTGCCTTACCATATTAACAGCCATTCGTAATGCAATTATAATTATGTAATTATTTTTTACACTTTTATTTATTAAAATATTCTTAAAATAATGCTTATTTGTGTATATTACTATTTTTCGTATTAACAGTTTAGACATTTAAATAAATTACAGAATGCTAGCTATGTGTTGTGGGTTATAAATAAATATAAAATATAAAATCTAGCCTTGACTAAAGAACAGTATAATAAAATTATGGAATCACAATTTTTAATGTAATTAATCAAACCCCTTAATTCATATAATAATCTTTTATTTGAAAGAAATAACATTTTTAAAGTATGTTTTGTGACAAAGTTATTTGTTATTAAGCAATGGGGCATAAAATGCTTTTTTATTACAAGCATGTCATTTGTGTACTAATGCATATGATTTATGTCATAATTAATTCTTAATACAGAACATCATACAACACAATAACATTTAATGTAATAAAATGAGAGAACCAAAACTTATATAAAAATTTAATTAAATTACACAATACAATACATAATGAATTCAACTGAATTATGAAATGTAATATATTACATTTTTATTAACACAAAACTACAAGCAAAATGCACATTGTTTTAGGACATTTATAGAGCTTTTTAAAATACACAATACAAAGCAGCTTTAAACAAACATACTCTAGTATGTCTTTACTTTCCTAAACACTTTTGTGATAGTCCTCTGGCTATACATTGTGGAGATTTAAAAACAATTAATGTTGAGTTAGCTGTGTTAAAATATTTAATGAACTGTAAGGTTAAAGTTTTTTGAGAGCTAATGAGACACAAATAGATGCAGTGTCTTTTGCTGTATGTAAAGTCAGATCTTTAGTTTGAAGTAAATTCATGTTGTATGTGCAGTCAATTCTTTGTGGAACCATCCTAAGGTCTAGATGATGCAGTCAGTCAGTTTCCCCTTTAGATGGTGCGGTCGTGACCTGGTAGGTGAGGAGGCTGGACTAGGTGTCATGGACTGGCACGAGGAACTCTGCAAAAACACACACACAACACGTCACATGCAACTGTACAATTGCAGTCTTTAGTGCTATGGAACATCACTCACTGTTTTTGCTTTGATAAGCAAACTCAAAGGTGCAACGCAGCAGCAGACGTAGTTAGCTCGTTGAACCTGGGTGCCGTGGATGGACTGGCACGAGGAACTCTGCAAAAACACACACACAACACGTCATATGCAACTGAACACTTGCAGTCTTTAGTGCTATGGAACATCACTCACTGTTTTTGCTTTGATAAGCAAACTCAAAGGTGCAACGCAGCAGACGTAGTTAGCTCGTTGAACCTGGGATGTTGTGACATTAAAAGGCCATTTTAATGACACACTCCACAAGATAAGATATATCATATACTAGGGGGCGCCATTTTCCATCTCGCCACGGCCCCCTGGAGCGGGCGGAAAAGTTTGGTGTTTAAAGGTTTCATTCTCGTTAATTAAACCACCCCTACTGTACTAAGAACACTCGACTGAACACATCACACTCATTTTCAAGTCATTTTAGTGCTTGATTTGCATAAAAATGCAGTGTCCGTGAAACCATTATTTTGCATCCTCTGATTGGATCTGGGACATTTATGTGTTTTTGCTCTCCCGTCATGTGTGATATCAATTCTCGTTAATTAAACCACCCCCACTGTACTAAGCACACTGTCCACTGTCCGCGAAACCACTATTTTACATAGTGTAACAAATGCTTCGTGGAATCTCCATATCTCAGCTCTGGAAGGCTCTAGAGCCTCCAATCTTGCACTCCTGTCTGCGCCTCAGCACCCTCTATCCGAATCCAGAGTTTCAAGAAGATCAGATAAACTTTTTTTTTTGACCCAAAAAAAATGACAGGAGGCCTTATAGTTTTTTTGGTTCGAAAAATAAAGTTTCTCGGATCTTCTTGAAACCTTGGATTCTGATAGAGGGCGATGAGGCGCAGACAGGAGTGCAAGATTGGAGGCTCTAGAGCCTTCCAGAGCTGAGATATGGAGATTCCACGAAGCAAATTCCTCGAGTCAGGAACTCCATCTAGATTCAGTGGCAGTGGATCTAACAGTGATTTCACTCTGACCATCAGTGGAGTCCAGACTGAAGATGCTGGACATTATTACTGTCAGAGTTTCCATTGCAGAACAGATTCTGATGGTGATTGTGAGGGTGATGATACATTCACACAGTGATAAAGAGTCGTACAAAAACCTCCGTCAGTCAGAGTCACAGTGACTGAACTGAAACTGCAGCTGCTCAAACACACACACACACAAACACTAAGAAAAGCAATATGATCTTATAATAAGCAATAATATCATTATATTAATATATTATAATAATATAAAAGTTTGAGCTTCGTCAGTCTATGACAGTTTTGATCATGATTTTTCATAAGTCATTTTTCTCCTGTTATTTTCAGTCATTTGCGAGGAAATTCAGTCGCATTTGATCTTCACTTAGTGGATATTTTTCACCATATTTTTGTTTTTCTGCATTTATGATTTTACCTCATTCTTCTTTCTAAACTGAATCACATCATAAAGATGTTCTGCTTGATCAGTTTAATAAGTCCATCGATTTTATCGAGTTCATCCTTCATATATTAACAGCATCACAAAACACTCTCAATTTCAGAGCAGATGAACATTTATATAATTTTAATTCATATCTTTACATAGAATTTTAAAATTAATTTAGAAATGAAAGACCAGATTACCAAACAGGTGTAGTCCACCATCCAAAATAATAATAATTTCCTATTTATTTTATATTTATTGTGTAATTTAACAGTGCTATATATAATAGCTTTTTCAAACATTGGATCAATATCAACATTTCATACTGATGTTTTTTGTAATTTAACACATCCATGTATAGTGGAAATTTGTTTATAGTTAATTTTTTATATTAAAGATTAAAGTTTGTTTATGAGTGAATATAGTGTGGGTTGTGATGAGCCAACATGTAACTCATAAAGATGAAATCATATTAACAAACTGACTAATGAATCCATAAGCACAGGAGAAACTGTTCCAGTTCAGAGCGTTTCAGTTGTAAATCTCATTTGCATTGTCAGGTTTAGTGATTGTGATGGTCTCAGAATAGAGCAGCTCGTCTCCAGTGACCATGTTCAAACCCCAAGAGCTTCATTTCACATTTACTGCTGAATGCAGCTGTTCTCAACTATTACAATTAGGGGTGTAACGAGACCCTTATGTCACCATCCTGAACTCACAATACCATATTATTGCCATACTCCATCAAAATGGTAAATTTGGTTTAACATTGTGTGTGTAAATGAATAGGCTTGGACTTGGTGCTGATAACCCAATGCAGGACAATAGAGACACCAGAATAACAATATTCATGATTCTGAAGCTGAAAATACTGAATTATTTCAGACGAATATGCTTGATGTCTCTGACTAGATATATCTAAAATAATGTCGGCCACTTTTTACTGGTAACATCAGACATTTGGCATTATCAGGACCCACAAATATTCCCCCATTGCATTATTATACATTATATTTAACATTATATACAGTAGTTTAATGTAGTGACACGAAAACCCTGTAAACTTCATTTTTTAACACAGTAATTTTCATTTTGGGTGAACAATACGAAACATATTGTCACTATCCACTGTAATTATTGTTACTCCCCTAATTACAATCAATCAAAAGCCGCTGAAACTTTAGTGCAGGACTTTGAAGGAACGACACACTGATCAATGATGCAGTCCAACACAAATGTGCGCTTGCGTTCAGATGAAGCTTTATTGAATGAACAGCAATGGCAGCACATTGACAGACTGCTTCAGTATTGAGCTGTAAATCACGTGACGCTCAGATACGCTGGTCTTCACTGGAGAAACATCAGCACTCGGAGCTCTTGAGGAACGAGGCCTCGTGAGCAGCTCCGGCATGTGTTCCTCTGCAGACGAAGCGCTCTGCGGCTTCCCAGCGTGCTTTGCTGAGGCTCAGGACGCTGCTACGACTGTAGAGACCGTCCCGCTCGCTCTCTGCGCTGGTCTGAACCCCCTCGGTGACCTCTGACCCGTCCAGCGTCCAGCTCACCGTCGCCCCCTGTGGAGAGTAAGAGCTGAGCAGGCAGAGCAGAGCGGAGGAGTCTCCAGAGATCAGCAGAGAAGAGGGAGACAGCAGAGACACGGAGGGAGACACGGAGGGACCCGCTGGACACACACACACACACACACACACACACACACATTCATGAATGATCATTTGATTTTAAATATACAAGTTACATTTTAAATGATCCACAGAATGAGTTTGAAAAACATTGTCCAAGTAAATTGATGGTTATATTGTGATGTCGTTATAAGATCTAGAAAACGAATTTAAATGATCATTTCAATATTAATTGTATTTTGAAAATATTCTGTTATTCAGAAACTCACAATCATAAACATCAGCAAATTTGATAGTTTAAACTGTTTAAATGATTCATTTTCAAAATGCTCTTCAACTGAGTTTCTTTTTGTCTGATGAAAATTATAAAAAATTATATTTATGTTGTTCACATTATACAACTTTTGTTTCATGCGTTTGAAAAAGCCCTTAATAGTTACATTTACCAAGAATTATAGAAAAAATTATATATGAAGAAATTATTGAATAGATTTTAAAGTATCTGCAGTCAATACATGAAATGAACTAAATGTTAGCAATATTTTAAATATTCATGTAAAATGAAATATGACATTTAAAATAGCTATACAAATTATAAAATTTAATAAAAAATGAAATAAATAAAATACTCATTTGATTTTTTTCAGAAGTTACAGAACATTTTAATCTCAATAAAATTTTTAACAACATTGTCCACATGAAAATTGATTAATATATTGTGATTTCTTCATAAGATTTTGAAATCAATTTTAAATAACAATTTCAATATTAATTTGTAAAAATATTCATAAATTTTGATACTCACAAAAAAATCAATTGTAATTTTCAGCAAAGTTTCAATATATATTTTAAATTCTGCTGTTAAGACACTTACAATCATAATCATCAGCAAACTTAACAGTTTAAATTGTTGATTTTTAAAATGCTTATTAACTAAATATCTCTTTGTCTGATGATGACGCTTACACAAACATTTTATTATCACTTTTATTATTACTTTTGATGCATTTAAAAACCCTTAATTGTTTAATTATAGACAAAATAGATAGATATTTATATCAAGAAATAATTGAATATAT
Organism: Abramis brama; assembly: GCA_022829085.1. Taxonomy (NCBI): domain Eukaryota; kingdom Metazoa; phylum Chordata; class Actinopteri; order Cypriniformes; family Leuciscidae; genus Abramis; species Abramis brama. Next base: position 5,277,716 of record CM040788.1, on the reverse strand, counting down.
CATAAAATACTGCAATCCATAGGCTACATTAAAATACAATCAAATGATAATAATTAAATTATTAAAGTAAAATTAAAATTAACATTTAAAAACAATATGAAATATAAACTTAAGTAAATAATAAAATAGTTAAATGATAAATTGCTTTTCCAAAACATATTAATAAATGAATTATCTTGTTGACAAATAAGATCATCTTATAGATGTTTTTAAGGTTCATTCCTGGCATTTTAAGATCATCACTAAGAATTATCTTGCTGAAATAATGTAAACATAAAATAAAATGAATGAATTAAAATTTTCTTATTAGAGAACATTTTTATAGAGAATTGAAAAGACTTACTGATCGTCAGTTTAGTTCCTCCACCGAAAGTCCTCCACTGTGTTTCATTCTAGTGAAAGAGTCGTACAAAAACCTCCGTCACACTCAAATGAACACACACTCCAGCAGAGAAAGAGACAAACGACACACACACACACACTGATACACACTCTAAATGATCATATGTTTCTCAAAGCATTTTAATAAGTGTTGATGACCTGTGACCTCTGGAATGACCTTTGCCCTCTCATGGAGTTCACAGTGAAATACTTGTTTCTTTTAGTGATGAAACTGTCATTTGATTCATCAGAAAGTCTGAACTCTGAAGCAGAGACTCGTGCAGAATGAAGAAGAAATGATTTCTAAACTCCTACAGAAGTGAAAACACACTCCACTGGATCATGAGAATAAAACACATTAAAGGCCACAAAACTGGATCAGTTTCTTCTGCATGTGTTCATTTTCATGTGTGTTTTCCTCCAGCTGGTTTTTGCTCAGAGAGTCACTTTGCATCGGCACGTGTTTCAGCTCTCCGAGTGTTTATAGCCTTCAGACTCACACACTTTATAACACACTGCTGTTTACCACGGTACAAACCCAACAAACACCATGAATCTCTTCAGCAGCTTCATCTGGATTCTGACCGCTTTTATTCCAGGTAACAGAAGTCAAAGCTCGTCATTTCTGAGTCTTTAATGTTCATGTCATTTGATGAAACTCATATAATGTTGTTGTCAACAGCGTCCAGAGGAATCACTGTGACTCAGCCTGAAGCTGTGAATGTTTCTGAAGGACAAAACGCCACTATAGACTGTAAAACTGATACTGGGATATATGACTGGGGTTTAGCTTGGTATCAGCAGAAACATGGAGAAGCTCCTAAACTCATCATTTATGGGGTAAATGATCTCCATGATAACAGTCTCAGTCGATTCAGTGGGAAAGGAGAAGAAGGTGGAACAGATTTCACTCTGACCATCAGTGGAGTCCAGACTGAAGATGCTGGACATTATTACTGTCAGAGTGTACATGTCACCGACAGTGGTCTAGTGTTCACACAGTGATAAAGAGTCGTACAAAAACCTCCATCAGTCAGAGTCACAGTGACTGAACTGAAACTGCAGCTGCTCAAACACACACACACACACACACACACACACACTCAACAGTGAGGATATTTTAATTGGTATTACATGAAATAGAAAGCATTCATTTCAGTTTTTCACATGCTACTGTAAATATTTAAATTAATCTATAACACTCTTTATCTTATTAAATGTGTCTAACACTAAAGGTTCATGATTTGTCCGCATGTTCGTGTTTCATCATGAATCTGCAGGAGTGTTCATGCTCCACTGACTGAAGTTTACTTATAAAATGTGAGATAAAGCCCTGATCTAATGAAAGACCTGAAACAAAAATGACACAAAGAAGAACTCAAAGATACAAATATATTTTATTTAATGACTGAGTTTTAATAAAATCACACACACACACACACACACACACACAGTCTAGAATGAAAGGCATAAAGCGGCGCAGAAGAGCGACTGAAGCTGATGTGGAGTTAAAGGCCATTTCCTTTATATCTGGTTTTCTCCAGTTTAAGCGTTAGAGAGTTAGTGTATTTTTATTGTACTTTTCTTTATTTTTGTAGCTTAGTTAGTTTCTCCCTAATAGTCCGAGGGTTTGTGTGTGTTGTTTTGGCCTTGCTCCCTCTTGAAGTCTTGAAATCCTCCACATTTGTAGAATAAAACTAGTGTTTGACATTGAGTTGTTTTCGGTCGTTGTTAAAGCTGGTGTTGAACTGAAGCTCGCTGTCTCCACACATCACTCCATCTATTATAACTTTATACTTCATTTCTACAAATATAAACCTTTTTACTCCTGAAGTATCAGACAGAGCTGATCATTAAGAGAAATACTATTAAGACCATAACCATCTTTACAGTGTTACTGACAAACATTCAGTGTCTCTAATTACACTCAAGAAGAAACTGAACAAACTGAGAGTGCGTCTTTTCTACAGTCAAACCAAACATTATTCAGACACCAGATATATCATTTAGTATATTTTTTTACTAGTGTGTGCAATACACTATAGTTCATTTATGTAAGTGAGGATAGCAAAATAAAGTAAACTGTGACATATTATACCCAATAATTCTTCATAAAGTGGAAATTATACATTTTATATTTTATTTCATATTTTATTACCATTTTCTAAACTAGCAGATAAACTGATAATGTGAGAAATGTTGAAGGTGTCTGAATATATTTTGGTTTGACTGTATATACAGTAGTTTTATAAAGTATATCATCATCAGTTTGGTGTCGCTGCTGAAAGTGAACCAGTGAAATAAACTAATAGATCAGTTTGAATAGATATAGAATAGATTTTGTTCGGACTGATAACATGTGCTTTGACTCTGTCTGATATATGGACTATGACTGGATTATACTTGTAAATAAACTGCATTTGGATCCTCACTCTCTGAATGCTGTGTTTCCACCGTCAAATCATTACAACATAAACTCACTGACTTCCCCTGCTTTATGAAGATCATCATCACTGAATTACTAACTGAATTTATTAAAGTTAATATGTTTATATCATGTGTGACTCTCAATCAAACTCAGTTATTCAGTGACTGACAGAGACTCGTGTGTGTGATGATCCTCATGTCTGTTCATAAACTGCAGGAACACACATGGATTTGGTGTAAAATTTGGGGATTAACAGCGACGTTTCACTCCAACTACAGTAAAAATATTCTCAAAGTCTCACAGCAGATATTCAGATTAATATACTAAAGTTGGTCTTATAGATGTATTCAGAACTGAATTGAATTATATAATTTTTAACAGTTTGGCTATTGTAGAAGATCAAATATTATTTTTTACTCTGTTCTCACTTCAGTGATTGTGTTTTGTGTGTGTTAATGAGTGACTGTCTTCAGGGAAATGATGTGGAGTGTGTTTGCATATTGATCAGATCTTCAGTGTGTGAGAGTGTTTATAGTGCTGTGAGTTTAACACTTCATCACTGACACACACAACAATTTTCATCAACATGACCTTCATCATCATCTTCATTTGGACTCTCACAGCGTTTGCTCAAGGTTTGTGGAGCACAAGTTTGATATGAATTCATTTCTTCAAGTATATTGTCAAAGTTTTGAGTGTATTTTCTTCTTGTTGTGTTTCAGAGTGTAGAGGACAGATCACCGTCACTCAGAGTCCCTCAATAACAGCAGAACAACCAGGAGGAACTGTGAATATCAAATGTAAAACCAGCAGTGATGTGTACAGGGATAGTAATGGAGATCGTTTAGCCTGGTACTTACAGAAACCTGGAGAAGCTCCTAAACTCCTGATTTATTTGACAAAAACCCTCCAGTCAGGAACTCCATCTAGATTCAGTGGCAGTGGATCTAACAGTGATTTCACTCTGACCATCAGTGGAGTCCAGACTGAAGATGCTGGACATTATTACTGTCAGAGTTTCCATGTCATCAACAGTAAATATGTGTTCACACAGTGATAAAGAGTCGTACAAAAACCTCCATCAGTCAGAGTCACAGTGACTGAACTGAAACTGCAGCTGCTCAAACACTTTCACACACACACACACACACACACACACACACACACACACACACACACACACACTCAACAGAAACATAAAAATGAACTTAATATACATTTTTTTGCACTGAAGATAATAATAAATTATTTTGATCATATTTTTTCAGATAATTGTTGGTTTATCTATTCTCATATGGTTGTTCATGTATTTTTATAAAGCATGATTATTTAATCATACACTCATACTGTAAAGTGAATCATAAACATGTTGTTGCTTGAATAGATTATTAATCATCTTCCATAAAGCCGCTGTTTAGATCATCATGTACAAGAGTCACAGATGAACTGATTCAGAGCAAAATGAGCAGTGAAAGAGAGAAACCGTCTCAGGTTACGTATGTAACCATGGTTCCCTGAGAGGGAACGAGACGCTGCGTCAAGCGCTGCGGGAACGCCCCTGCGTGATTGCGTCATGAAGCACTCGTGAAATCAGTCCAATAGCGTGACGGGACGTCATAGGCGGGTGACGTCATTGACCAGGAAACTATAAAGCACCCCCAGACCAAACAATGTCAGCTTCTGATAGGTCGAACAAGTTGGTCACAGGCATGCCGGGAGTATGGCAAAGCGACGCAGCGTCTCGTTCCCTCTCAGGGAACCATGGTTACATACGTAACCTGAGACGTTCCCTTTCAAGGGAACTCGCACTGCGTCAAGCGCTGCGGGAACTGAATACCCACGTCGCCATAGTCCTCAAGTGCCTGTATATGTGAAATCGTAATGCACATTATACTAAAAACACCCGAGAACCCGGAGTAGAAGCCACATCCAGGTTATTAAACCTTACAAAAGTGTGCGGAGAGGACCACCCTGCCGCATCACATACCTCTTGAAGTGAAACCCCTGACAATAGGGCCATAGAAGCAGCCATACTCCTAGTCGAGTGGGCTCGGACCTTTAGTGGTGAAGGATGACCGACCGACTCATATGCAAGTGAGATAGCCTCGACTATCCACTTACTTAAAGTCTGCTTAGATGCGGGCTTCCCTTTACTCGGGGACCCAAAACACACAAACAGTTGATCAGACTTGCGCCACAGGGCAGCTCTGTGGACATCCGCCACATTAGTGGGGACCTTAGGCACATAACCTTCCTTTGGAAACAGGAACGCTTTCACCATACCAGGCACAAACTCAAGACACGAGGGAGCAACTGACAATGCTTGTAAATCCCCGATCCTTTTAAGAGAAGAGATAGATAGAAGAAACAGAGTTTTTAATGTGAGAAACTTCTCTGGAACCTCTTCAATGGGCTCAAAGGGGGCCAGGGCTAGGCCTTCTAATACAATGGCCAAATCCCAAGTCGGCACCCTCGAGCGTGCCGCAGGCCTTAGCCTCAAAGTACCATGGAGGAAGCGAGTTACCCATGGGTGTCTCCCCACTGACGCACCCTCTAGAGGAACGTGATAGACAGATATAGCTGACACGTATACTTTCAAGGTGAAGGGGGACAACCCCGAAGAAAATTTTTCTTGAAGAAAATTTTTCTTGAAGAAAATCTAGCACTGAACCTACTGGGCAGTCAACTGGATTCACAGACTGGTCTGTACACCAGGCAACAAAAACTCTCCATTTTAGGGCATAGAGCCTCCTCGTGGAAGGAGCTCTGGATTGCAACATGGTCTCCACTACCTCAGTAGAAAGACCTGAGATCCCCTTCAGAGGCCAGGCCCACAGTCTCCACAGCTCTGGACGCGGGTGCAACACTGACCCCGCCACCTGGGAGAGAAGGTCCCTCCTGACCGGAATTTCCCACAGAGGGCCCTCGAGGAGGGACACAATGTCCGACAGCCACACTCGGCCCGGCCAGAACGGGGCTATCAATAAGAGCCAAACCCCGTCCCGGCGAATTCTCTCCAGAACTCCTGGTAGTAATGCCAGGGGAGGAAAGGCATACAGACATAACCTCGGCCACGTCTGTACCATGGCATCCAACCCCAAGGGGGCTGGGTGCGTCAGGGAATAATATAGGGGACAGTGCGTTGTCTCTCGAGACGCAAACAGATCCACCTGAGCTTGCCCGAATCGACTCCAAAGGAGCTCCACCACCTCGGGGTGGAGTCTCCATTCCCCCGGCACCACTCCCTGTCTCGACAGAGAGTCTGCCATCTTGTTCATGTAACCCGGAATATACAGTGCTCAAACTGATAGCAACTTCCCCTGGGCCCAAACCAGAACTCGATGTGCCAGTTTCCAAAGTCGGCGAGATCGACCCCCCTGGCGATTTATATAGGAGACCACCGCTGTGTTGTCCGTGCGAACCAACACATGGTGGCCCCTGAGGTCTGGGAGAAAGTGTCTGAGTGCCATAAACACGGCCATCATCTCCAGCTGGTTTATGTGCCAGGAAAGATGATGGTCGCTCCACAGACCCCGAGCCGAGCGACCACTCATGGTCGCCCCCCAACCGGTGAGGGAAGCATCCGTCGTTAGCGTTAAGCGACGACAAGGAGCTCCCAACACCGGACCCTGGGACAAGAACCAAGGATCTTTCCACATAACTAAGGCACGTAGGCATCGCCGCGTGACCTTGATCATGCGAAACGGATTTCCCCTTGGGGAAAACCCCCTGGTCTTGAGCCACCACTGTAAGGGTCTCATGTACAGCAGGCCAAAAGGAATCACGTTGGACGCTGCTGCCATCAAACCCAAGATTCTCTGAAACTGTACTACAGTGAGTGACTGGCCTAGTCTTATCCTGCACACGGCTTCCAGGATCGATTTTACCCTGGCGGGTGCCAAACGGTCTCTCATGGTCTTTGTGTCCCATACTACGCCCAGAAAAGTGGTATTCTGTTGTGGAACTAACACGCTTTTCTTTACATTTAGCCTTAACCCCAACGTCTTCATATGAGCTAGCACAGCATCTCGATACTGGGCCGCCTGATGTTCTGACTGTGCCAGAATGAGCCAGTCGTCTATATAATTCAGCACGCGGATGCCCTGGAGTCTCAAGGGAGCCAGAGCTGCATCCACGCACTTTGTGAACGTGCGGGGTGACAGTGCTAGGCTGAACGGAAGAACCCGATACTGGTACGCTTCGCCCCCAAAAGCGAACCTGAGGAACTTCCTGTGTTGCGGAAGGATGGAGACGTGAAAGTATGCGTCTTTTAGGTCTATTGTGACACACCAGTCCTCGGACCTGATCTGACACACAATCTGTTTCAACGTGAGCATTTTGAATTTTAATTTCTTGACTGCCCGATTTAGTTGGCGCAGATCTAGAATGGGCCGCAGCCCCCCACCCTTCTTCGGAACTATGAAGTACGGGCTGTAAAACCCTGACTCTCTGCTGTGGGGAGGAACCCTCTCTATAGCCTCTTTTTGCAGAAGTGTCTGTACTTCTCCTTCCATCACCAAAGCCTGCTCGGAGTTTACTACCGTGTGTACTACCCCGTTGAACCTGGGCGGGCATGACCCGAACTGAATTCTGTACCCTTTTTCCACTGTACGCAGGACCCAATCTGAGACATTTGGCAGAAGTTTCCACGCTGCCAGATACTCTACTAAGGGAACCAGCCTCTCGAGGCTGGTCTCTGGTGTTATTTGAGTGGCCAGCTCGGCGACCTGAAACGGCGCACCGGCAGGAAGCAACCGAACTGACCCACTTCGAACCCTCCTCAGAGGGTGCGAGCTTCCCCATGCCGCTACGTTTCCGGGCGGACATAGAGATGAGTACTCGCTGAGGACCGCTGCGCCCTGAAACACCGGAGGTGGCAGGGTTGGCAACACGGCCCCCTGATGGCACCGAGAGGAAACGGGTGCCTCGACACACCGATTCCCCTCGGAGGGGACTGCCATCGAAATCCTGACACCCTTGGCGTCAGGACTTCTTCGCCGAGGCCTTCCTGAAGATAATCACAGTCCTCAGATCTGCTTTACCTCGGAAAGACCTTGGCTGAGCGCCCTGTCCTGGCCCCCAGTCTCTCTGTGGGGGAGCACGGGCAGCCACGCTCACCTTTTGCTGAGCTCTATGGGAGGAGGACATACTCGACTGGGGCTGCTCCCGCCCAGCAGCCCCAGAGACATAGACTTTTCGGGGAAGAAACTTTTGAAATGCAGCTGCCTGCTTTTTCGCTTCCTGAAATCGTTCGACGACCGAATTCACTGAGTCGCCAAAAAGACCGGTAGAGGAAACAGGAGCATCTAACAAAAACTTTTTATCCCTTTCTTTAATGTCAGATAAGTTTAACCAAAGATGCCTCTCCGTGGCCACCATTGCTGTCATAGAGCGGCCGATAGACTTTGCCGCTTCCCTGGTGGCCCGAAGAGACAGATCAGCTGCTCTCCTGATCTCCGCTATCGTTTCTCTCCCCACTTCCTCACATTCATCGTCTATATCTTTTAATAAATCAGCTTGATATGCCTGTAGGACCGCCATAGTGTGTAAACTGGCGGCCGCCTGACCTGCTGCTGAGTATGCCCTACCCACTAAAACCGATGTCGTTCTTACTGGTTTAGTGGGCAGCTGCGGGGCTTTCAGCGATGATGCAGACTCAGGGGAGAGATAGCTAGCAAGCGTCTCTTCCACCTGAGGCATCGCCGCATAACCATGTTTTTTTAACCCTACTATATTTGAATATTCAGATGTCGCTGGGTTAAAAACTCTGAATGATGCCGGTCTAATCCATGACCTCGACACCTCAGTGTGGAGGTCAGGAAAGAACGGTAAGCCCCGCTTTGGAGGTTGAGATCTAGCTGGCAGAAATCGTTCATCTAATTTACTTTTTGATTGACATAATTCCTGCTCACCGGCTGGCCAGTCCAGATTTAATCTAGCAACAGCACGAGTGATAACCTCCAAAAGCTCCTCTTGTGTGTGTGTGATTGTGTGTGACTGTGCAAAATCCTCATTTTCACCCAGGCTCACAACATCCAGTTCCTTGGAACTGGAGTGCTGTTGCACCTGCGCTTCAGCGCGAGCAGAAGAAACCGCAGCGCGTGCTTCTGACTCGCAAACTGAAGCGTCGGATACAACGGTTAAAGGAAGAGATAGGGGATCACCCGTCTCTAACCCCGCCGTTAAATCCATCTGCGAACCCCAGGACGAGCGTCTCCGCCGTGCCTCAGCAGCAGCGGGACTCGAGCCCTGGGGAACGCGAGCCGAAGCACCCTCCTCAAAGAGTGCTCGGCGGGACCGGAGAGTTCTCATTGCCAGCCTCTCACAATGCTCACAGCCAGCCCCCTCGAGAGCTGACTGGGCATGTTCCAGTCCCAAACACATCACACAAAGCACTTCATTGTGTGGAAACTTCACTGTTATTTTTACAAGATAAAATACTGCAGTTTTACTGAAATCAGTGTTTATGGGCGATCAGAGACATTTAAGAGGTTTTAGGATATATGATTTTATTTTATTTGAATATGAGACTTTGAATGTATCAGCTATTATTTTAATATGTGGATAGTTTACTGAAATTATGAAATATGGAAAACCTTTCCGGTATTTTATAAGCGCATTGCACTCTGTGAATTAGTTTGTGAATTTCAATTAAAAATGCATTGTGAATTAGAAAGAAATCTTTTTGAAAAAAAAAAAAAAAACTATGAATCAGATCAACATCTACATTTACTCCTCTAGTCCAGTCACACGTGATCTACCAGTGAAGAGTCTCATTACGTTATATAAGTCATACAAGTCATATAAATCTACCACTCAAACTTCATAACGGTCTCATCCCTCCATCAGCAGAAGTGAAACTGCTCCAGTTCAGAGCGTTGAACCAGTAAAATAGTGAAACTGTGAGTTTGAGGTGAAAATCTCATTTGCATTGTCAGGTTTAGTGATTATGATGGTCGTTTTAATGACCAAAAACATGTTTTCAGGAGGAAAAGTAAAAAATGTTATCAAGATTATTTTTTGCCGAACAATCATTGTATTGTAGATACATTTGACTTGCATAATCTAAAGTAGATATTTCTCTAGTTTAATTTGATGCTTTACACTCATGCTAACTTCAAACCCACATGCTAAAACAGTAAGCTATGTTAACGGCTGTTTGCGGTGAGGATAGTTTTAACAGTTCATTAAAAATATTACAACCAAACCCTTAAGATGATTCCAGTTATCAATCACATTCCCTGTTAAGACAAAATCATGTGAGTTTTTTGTTGCGCATTGAGGGATTTATGAATATGTTTCCATTATAGTTTATGTGCATGTCTTCTTATCGGATAAAAACATTATCACCTCAATTGAGCACATACGATTTTTTCTGCACATTTTTAGAATTTATGTGCATCTCTTTCCATCCGACTTTTTTTATGTGATAGTCAATCCCAAAATTCACATAAAATAGGAGGATGGCAACATAGCTAGTGACTGAACTGTTGTGTGACAGGAATTGTGATCACACACACAGCAGTTGTTTTTGTGCTAAATTTGAAGTCCTTAAAAAATACAATACATTTTTTGTTACTTAAAATTGTTGACTTTATTCAAAAATGATTATTCTTTGTTCTTCAAAAACATTCTTGCACACATTTAGATTGTGTGGATCTTATTTCAGCAAATTATCTCTCATTGTTCCGTCGATCCTCAGCCTGAGTTACAACAGGACAGGGTTATGTCTCAACAACGACCTCTTTGTGTTTGACAATAACTCACATAATCTGTGATTGGGTTGTACATGTCCAAGTGAGTTATATTTCTAGCAGACAAATGTGGAAACCATGTCTCAAATTTTGAGAGATATAGAACAAACAACCACTGAGTTACCGATGCTCAAACAACAGGTGTTTTTTTTTTTGAGGTGTTCAATGATGTTGCACAAACATAATTTCATTTCATACATTCAGGTAAATGATGTGGAGTGTGTTTGCATATTGATCAGATCTTCAGTGTGTGAGAGTGTTTATAGTGCTGTGAGTTTAACACTTCATCACTGACACACACAACAATCTTCATCAACATGACCTTCATCATCATCTTCATCTGGACTCTCACAGCGTTTGCTCAAGGTTTGTGGAGCACAAGTTTGATATTAATTCATTTCTTCAAGTATATTGTCAAAGTTTTGAGTGTATTTTCTTCTTGTTGTGTTTCAGAGTGTAGAGGACAGATCACCGTCACTCAGAGTCCCTCAATAACAGCAGAACAACCAGGAGGAACTGTGAATATCAAATGTAAAACCAGCAGAGATGTGTACAGAAGGAGTGATGGGAATTAATGTTTTTCCTGGTACTTACAGAAACCTGGAGAAACTCCTAAACTCCTGATTTATTGGACCAATCGCCGTCAGTCAGGAACTCCATCTAGATTCAGTGGCAGTGGATCTAACAGTGATTTCACTCTGACCATCAGTGGAGTCCAGACTGAAGATGCTGGACATTATTACTGTCAGAGTTTACATTGGATCAACAGTAAAGATGTGTTCACACAGTGATAAAGAGTCGTACAAAAACCTCCGTCAGTCAGAGTCACAGTGACTGAACTGAAACTGCAGCTGCTCAAAGGAGGATCTGAAATAACATTGTCACACTTGCATCTGAAATAAAACCATCTAAATTAATCTGACACTCTTAATAATTATAGAGGTCAGAAAGAGATTTTGTGACACATTTGAGATCTGAGTGATTTCAGTTTGCTCTAGTTGCCTCCTTTTATTAATAATAGATCCTAATTTTCATAATACTCCATGATTATTTGATTTGAGTATCCCATCCTAATATGTAATTTGTTTACTATTCACTGTATTCTGCAGACAGTAATAGTTTTATATTAGCTTGCTGTTTTAATTATAACCTTGATCAACAGTTCAGTTTAGACACGCCTCTCCCTCCTCTGCACCAATCAGACGCCTATAGTAAGAAAGAGATAGATAAGAATTTTTATTTGTGCTTTTAACTGAATTTTTATTGAAAACTTATTCACAAAACTACGAGACGGTTATTTGAAGATTACTGTAATTCAGTGAATAAGTGGAGCGATACTCAGCGCTGGAGTCGAGTCTCGTGACAGAAGCAGATCCTCCATCATCACACACAGATGTGTTTAACCTGCAGCTTTAGTGCTGGATTTTACAGAGACTCTTTCTGCAAGTTTCATCGTTACGCGACAAGAGAGTGATTTGAGTGTAGAGCTGCTCCTTCATATTCAACTATTCTTTAGTCGACCAGAAGAGGCTTAGTCAACTAAAAAGTTTATTCGTCTGTTAGTCACAGAAAAAAAATAAACTTGTTGCGAAGTCACTCAGTCTGTGACGGACAGATCGTTACCGGCGGTTCTCTGTAGTTTGCCGGTGCGCTGTGACAAGCTTTATGCGTGCGCTTGAGCGCTGATTAGCTGATTTATTATATATAGGAAATTAAAGGCTTATTATTATGATTTATATGGCTTATTAATATACATGTGCGATTATTCGACTAATTACTTAAATGAACAACTACTATGTCAATGGCTGCGTCACAATTGACCCTTCGCAGGGAGTTTGATTGACAGGCGATCAGACCAATCATAATCCGCCATCCGCCATTTTGTCCGACAAAGCAGTCAGGAGAGTTAGTAGATTAACATTGGAGGATTTAAACTTGAGAAACGAAGTGTACTGACGCCTTTCCGCTGTTAAAACAACATTCCTTCTGATGTTCATTCGTGTTTATTTGATGCTATAAATGAACTAGAAGGAAGAGATGATCGGATCACGAGCAGCTTTAACTGAGGCTCTACAGTGATCTGTCAGACACATTAAAGAGCCACAAAACGGTATTTATTGTTTAAATGTCTTTAAAAAATGACTAAATTTGAAAGGTGAGACTTTGTTTCATATCAAAAGTACCCTGGTCTGTCCTGTCTCTGTGTGTTGTCAGTTTCTCTGCTCCGCGATGTGTGTTTCACTGCGTGAGAACATGTGTGGCGTGAGAGCGGCGTCGCTTATTGGACAACAGTAACTAAAGGGGAAAGGCGAACGGTCAATTCAGAGTCTGGATCCTTCGAAGGCCGTGAAGGTCGGACTGAGTGTTAAATGGGAAATGTGAGTGTTGTTTCATGGGAAATGAAGACACATTTGAAGGAGGCTTTGAATTGAGACAATCGGCCTTCGAAGGATGAAGTCTTTGAATCTGGATGCAGTGAATCAGTCAATGGCTGTGCTGAAATCACATACTCTCTTGAGTAGATACTTATTTTGATTTTAGTAATTACTTCACGGCTACTAAAAAAGTCAGTTCTATATAGTATAAATGAGTGTGTGTGTGTATAATCCAGACGTACTACATTCGCCATGTCATTATCATGTGATCTACCAGCGTCAGTTGCATCTCTTCACTGTCATTCACAGATCCTCTCCTGTGGCCTCATGGGATAGTAAAGTGTCCATCGTATCACACTTCAGGATCTCTCCAAAAGTAGTCGGACATCCGAGTACTTTTTGCTTTTATGAGTATTGTCAATTCGGACATCCTTCTTTTGTCACATACTGTTTTGTCCTACTATATAGAAGGGAAGATGTGATTTCGGATGCAGCCATTAACTTTATCATCTGATTAAAACACTGATTCATTCAGGAACTATTGTGAAAGTGACATATGAAGGCCAAGTGTGGAAACCCAAACTCAGAGTTTGTCCTCTGCATTAAACCTCTCTGACTCTCTCTAACTATTAGGCCACGATTGTGTTTCTCAGAGTCGCACTGGTTTGTTTTACTGTGGTTTCGTTTGGAAATATTTCAGTTAGCCGTAACTTTCAGTTAGTAAATAACTGGCCATATACATGACTAAAATGTAAAGTATTTAATAATAGAGTCTTGTTCATTAAACTGTTGTATCAAAGCAATATCACAGAAAATATTGCTTTATATGAATAAAGGATCATATTAACGTGAACTCGTGAAATGTTTTGTGAAGTCTCAATGAAAGCACATTAAACTTAAATCTGTGACTCCTGAAGCGTTTGCATAGAGTGTGTTTTACATGAGCGACACACGCTTCAGTGCTCTGCATGTGTTTATAACTCTGTCAAACATCAAACATGATCAACAACTGTTTTTCACTAGAACTGAACCTTCAACCTACAAAAATGATTTTCATCACCATATTGATCTGGACGCTGGCAGTGTTATGTCGAGGTTTGTGTCAGTCAAGATTACAAACGTTATTCACTCGTTATCTTTATGTGTGTTGTGAAGATATAAGGTTGTAAAAGTGTGTGTGATTTCTAATCTTTCTCTCTTGTCAGAATCTGTTGGGCAGGAGACAGTGACTCAAACTCCCTCAGAGCGGCTCTCTCAAACTGGACAATCAGTCGCTGTAACCTGTAAAACTAGCAGTGATCCAGTCGACTGGTGTAGTAGCAAACGGTGTCTGAGCTGGTACTTACAGAAACCTGGAGAAGCTCCTAAACTCCTGATTTATGCAACAAACCTCCTCGAGTCAGGAACTCCATCTAGATTCAGTGGCAGTGGATCTAGGAGTAATTTCATTCTGACCATCAGTGGAGTCCAGACTGAAGATGCTGGACATTATTACTGTCAAAGTGCACACAGGGGTAGTGTGTTCACACAGTGATAAAGAGTTGTACAAAAACCTCCGTCAGTCAGAGTCACAGTGACTGAACTGAAACTGCAGCTGCTCAAACACTTTAAACACTCTTACACTAAGAAAAGCAATATGATCTTATAATAAACAATCATATTATTATATTATAATAATATAAAAGTTTGAGCTTCGTCAGTCTATGACAGTTTGGATCATGATTTTTCATAAGTCATTTTTCTCCTGTATTTTTGTTTTTCTGCATTTATGATTTATCCTCATTCTTCTTTCTAAACTGAATCACTGCATCATAAAGATGTTCTGCTTGATCAGTTTAATAAGTCTATTGATTTTTTAAGTTCATCCTTCTTATTAACAGCATCACAAAACACTCTCAATTTCAGAGCAGATGCAAATTTATATAATTTTAATTAATATCTTTACATAGAATTTTAAAATTAATTTAGAAATTAAAGACGAGATTACCAAACAGGTGCAGTCCACCATCAAAAAAATAAAATAATAATTTCCTATTTATTTTATATTTATTGTGTAATTTAACAGTGCTATATATAACAGCTTTTTCAAACATTGGATCAATATCAGAATTTCATACTGATGTTTTTTTATGTGAAATTTAACACATCCATGTAGTGGACATTTATTTATAGTTAATTTTTTATATTAAAGATTAAAGTTTGTTTATATGTGAATATAGTGTGGGTTGTGATGAGCCAACATGTAATTCATAAAGATGAAATCTTATTAACAAACTGACTAATGAATCCATAAGCACAGGAGAAACTGCTCCAGTTCAGAGCGTTTCAGTTGTAAATCTCATTTGCATTGTCAGGTTTAGTGATTGTGATGGTCTCAAAATAGAGCAGCTCGTCTCCAGTGACCATGTTCAAACCCCAAGAGCTTCATTTCACATTTACTGCTGAATGCAGCTGTTCTCAACTATTACAATTAGGGGTGTAACGAGACCCTTACCTTATGTCACCATCCTGAACTCACAATACCATATTATTGCCATACTCCATCAAAATGGTGAATTTGGTTTAACATTGTGTGTGTAAATGAATAGGCTTGGACTTGGTGCTGATAACCCAATGCAGGACAATAGAGACACCAGAATAACAATATTCATGATTCTGAAGCTGAAAATACTGAATTATTTCAGATGAATATGCTTGATGTCTCTGACTAGATATATCTAAAATAATGTAGGCCACTTTTTACTGGTAACATCAGACATTTGGCATTATCAGGACCCACAAATATTCCCCCATTGCATTATTATACATTATATTCAACATTATATACAGTAGTTTAATGTAGTGACACGAAAACCCTGTAAACTTCATTTTTTAACACAGTAATTTTCATTTTGGGTGAACAATACGAAACATATTGTCACTATCCACTGTAATTATTGTTCCACCCCTAATTACAATCAATCAAAAGCCGCTGAAACTTTAGTGCAGGACTTTGAAGGAACGACACACTGATCAATGATGCAGTCCAACACAAATGTGCGCTTGCGTTCAGATGAAGCTTTATTGAATGAACAGCAATGGCAGCACATTGACAGACTGCTTCAGTATTGAGCTGTAAATCACGTGACGCTCAGATACGCTGGTCTTCACTGGAGAAACATCAGCACTCGGAGCTCTTGAGGAACGAGGCCTCGTGAACAGCTCCGGCATGTGTTCCTCTGCAGACGAAGCGCTCTGCGGCTTCCCAGCGTGCTTTGCTGAGGCTCAGGACGCTGCTGCGACTGTAGAGACCGTCCCGCTCGCTCTCTGCGCTGGTCTGAACCCCCTCGGTGACCTCTGACCCGTCCAGCTCACCGTCGCCCCCTGTGGAGAGTAAGAGCTGAGCAGGCAGAGCAGAGCGGGGGGGTCTCCAGAGATCAGCAGAGAAGAGGGAGACAGCAGAGACACGGAGGGAGACACGGAGGGACCCGCTGGACACACACACACACACACACACACACACACACACACACACACACACATTCATGAATGATCATTTGATTTTAAATATACAAGTTACATTTTAAATGATCCCTAGAATGAGTTTGAAAAACATTGTCCAAGTAAATTGATGGTTATATTGAGATGTCGTTATAAGATCTAGAAAACGAATTTAAATGATCATTTCAATATTAATTGTATTTTGAAAATATTCTGTTATTCAGAAACTCACAATCATAAACATCAGCAAATTTGATAGTTTAAACTGTTTAAATGATTCATTTTCAAAATGCTCTTCAACTGAGTTTCTTTTTGTCTGATGAAAATTATAAAAAATTATATTTATGTTGTTCACATTATACAACTTTTGTTTCATGCGTTTGAAAAAGCCCTTAATAGTTACATTTGCCAAGAATTATAGACAAAATTATATAAGAAGAAATTATTGAATAGATTTTAAAGTATCTTCAGTCAGTACATGAAATTAACTAAATGTTAGCAATAATATTTTAAATATTCATGTAAAATGAAATATGACATTTAAAATAGCTATACAAATTATAAAATTTAATAAAAAATGAAATAAAAATACTCATTTGATTTTTTTCAGAAGTTACAGAACATTTTAATCTCAATCAAATTTTTAACAACATTGTCCACATGAAAATTGATTAATATATTGTGATTTCTTCATAAGATTTTGAAATCAATTTTAAATAATAATTTCAATATTAATTTGTAAAAATATTCATAAATTTTGATACTCACAAAAAAATCAGTTGTAATTTTCAGCAAAGTTTCAATATATATTTTAAATTCTACTGTTAAGACACTTACAATCATAATCATCAGCAAACTTAACAGTTTAAATTGTTGATTTTTTTAAATGCTTATTAACTAAATATCTCTTTGTCTGATGATGACGCTTACACAAACATTTTATTATCACTTTTATTATTACTTTTGATGCATTTAAAAACCCTTAATTGTTTAATTATAGACAAAATAGATAGATATTTATATCAAGAAATAATTGAATATATCATAAAATACTGCAATCCATAGGCTACATTAAAATACAATCAAATGATAATAATTAAATTATTAATGTAAAATTAACATTTAAAAACAATATGAAATATAAACTTAAGTAAATAATAAAATAGTTAAATGATAAATTGCTTTTCCAAAACATATTAATAAATGAATTATCTTGTTGACAAATAAGATCATCTTATAGATGTTTTTAAGGTTCATTCCTGGCATTTTAAGATCATCACTAAGAATTATCTTGCTGAAATAATGTAAACATAAAATAAAATGAATGAATTAAAATGTTCTTATTAGAGAACATTTTTATAGAGAATTGAAAAGACTTACTGATCGTCAGTTTAGTTCCTCCACCGAAAGTCCACCACAGTGTTTCATTCTAGTGAAAGAGTCGTACAAAAACCTCCGTCACACTCAAATGAACACACACTCCAGCAGAGAAAGAGACGAACGACCAGGGGCGTAGTTTGTGGGGGGGTTAGGGGGGAGATAACCCCCCCAATATTTAAATCTATGCATTACAACCCCCCCAATATTTATACCATGATCACATGAAAAATATGCAGAATAATTTTTCAACCCCCCCAAAGTTCAAACCAAATCTACGCCCTTGCGAACGACACACACACACACACACTGATACACACTCTAAATGATCATATGTTTCTCAAAGCATTTTAATAAGTGTTGATGACCTGTGACCTCTGGAATGACCTTTGCCCTCTCATGGAGTTCACAGTGAAATACTTGTTTCTTTTAGTGATGAAACTGTCATTTGATTGATCAGAAAGTCTGAACTCTGAACCAGAGACTCGTGCAGAATGAAGAAGAAATGATTTCTAAACTCCTACAGAAGTGAAAACACACTCCACTGGATCATGAGAATAAAACACATTAAAGGCCACAAAACTGGATCAGTTTCTTCTGCATGTGTTCATTTTCATGTGTGTTTTCCTCCAGCTGGTTTTTGCTCAGAGAGTCACTTTGCATCGGCACGTGTTTCAGCTCTCCGAGTGTTTATAGCCTTCAGACTCACACACTTTATAACACACTGCTGTTTACCACGGTACAAACCCAACAAACACCATGAATCTCTTCAGCAGCTTCATCTGGATTCTGACCGCTTTTATTCCAGGTAACAGAAGTCAAAGCTCGTCATTTCTGAGTCTTTAATGTTCATGTCATTTGATGAAACTCATATAATGTTGTTGTCAACAGCGTCCAGAGGAATCACTGTGACTCAGCCTGAAGTTGTGAATGTTTCTGAAGGACAAAACGCCACTATAGACTGTAAAACTGATACTGGGATATTTAGCTATGCTTTAGCTTGGTATCAGCAGAAACACGGAGAAGCTCCTAAACTCATCATTACTGGGGTAAATGATCTCTATGATGAGAGTCTCAGTCGATTCAGTGGGAAAGGAGAACAAGGTGGAACAGATTTCACTCTGACCATCAGTGGAGTCCAGACTGAAGATGCTGGACATTATTACTGTCAGAGTTTACATGAAGTCAACAGTGACTATGCGTTCACACAGTGATAAAGAGTCGTACAAAAACCTCCATCAGTCAGAGTCACAGTGACTGAACTGAAACTGCAGCTGCTCAAACACACACACACACACACACACACACACTCAACAGTGAGGATATTTTAATTGGTATTACATAAAATAGAAAGCATTCATTTCAGTTTTTCACATGCTACTGTAAATATTTAAATTAATCTATAACACTCTTTATCTTATTAAATGTGTCTAACACTAAAGGTTCATGATTTGTCCGCATGTTCTTGTTTCATCATGAATCTGCAGGAGTGTTCATGCTCCACTGACTGAAGTTTACTTATAAAATGTGAGCTAAAGCCATGATCTAATGAAAGACCTGAAACAAAAATGACACAAAGAAGAACTCAAAGATACAAATATATTTTATTTAATGACTGAGTTTTAATAAAATCACACACACACACACAGTCTAGAATGAAAGGCATAAAGCGGCGCAGAAGAGCGACTGAAGCTGATGTGGAGTTAAAGGCCATTTCCTTTATATCTGGTTTTCTCCAGTTTAAGCGTTAGAGAGTTAGTGTATTTTTATTGTACTTTTCTTTATTTTTGTAGCTTAGTTAGTTTCTCCCTAATAGTCCGAGGGTTTGTGTGTGTTGTTTTGGCCTTGCTCCCTCTTGAAGTCTTGAAATCCTCCACATTTGTAGAATAAAACTAGTGTTTGACATTGAGTTGTTTTCGGCCGTTGTTAAAGCTGGTGTTGAACTGAAGCTCGCTGTCTCCACACATCACTCCATCTATTATAACTTTATACTTCATTTCTACAAATATAAACCTTTTTACTCCTGAAGTATCACACAGAGCTGATCATTAAGAGAAATACTATTAAGACCATAACCATCTTTACAGTGTTACTGACAAACATTCAATGTCTCGAATTACACTCAAGAAGAAACTGAACAAACTGAGAGTGCGTCTTTTCTACAGTCAAACCAAACATTATTCAGACACCAGATATATCATTTAGTATATTTTTTTACTAGTGTGTGCAATACACTATAGTTCATTTATGTAAGTGAGGATAGCTAAATAAAGTAAACTGTGACATATTATACCCAATAATTCTTCATAAAGTGGAAATTATACATTTTATATTTTATTTCATATTTTATTACCATTTTCTAAACTAGCAGATAAACTGATAATGTGAGAAATGTTGAAGGTATCTGAATACATTCTGGTTTGACTGTATATAGTTTTATAAAGTATATCATCATCAGTTTGGAGCCGCTGCTGAAAGTGAACCAGTGAAATAAACTAATAGATCAGTTTGAATAGATATAGAATAGATTTTGTTGGGACTGATAACATGTGCTTTGACTCTGTCTGATATATGGACTATGACTGGATTATACTTGTAAATAAACTGCATTTGGATCCTCACTCTCTGAATGCTGTGTTTCCACCGTCAAATCATTACAACAGAAACTCACTGACTTCCCCTGCTTTATGAAGCTCATCATCACTGAATTACTAACTGAATTTATTAAAGTTAATATGTTTATATCATGTGTGACTCTCAATCAAACTCAGTTATTCAGTGACTGACAGAGACTCGTGTGTGTGATGATCCTCATGTATGTTCATAAACTGCAGGAACACACATGGATTTGGTGTAAAATTTGGGGATTAACAGCGACGTTTCACTCCAACTACAGTAAAAATATTCTTAAAGTCTCACAGCAGATATTTAGATTAATAAACTAAAGTTGGTCTTGTAGATGTATTGAGAATTAAATTGAATTATAGAATTTTTAACAGTTTGGCTATTGTAGAAGATCAAATATTATTTTTTACTCTGTTCTCACTTCAGTGATTGTGTTTTGTGTCTGTTAATGAGTGACTGTCTTCGGGGAAATGATGTGGAGTGTGTTTGCATATTGATCAGATCTTCAGTGTGTGAGAGTGTTTATAGTGCTGTGAGTTTAACACTTCATCACTGACACACACAACAATCTTCATCAACATGACCTTCATCATCATCTTCATCTGGACTCTCACAGCGTTTGCTCAAGGTTTGTGGAGCACAAGTTTGATATTAATTCATTTCTTCAAGTATATTGTCAAAGTTTTGAGTGTATTTTCTTCTTGTTGTGTTTCAGAGTGTAGAGGACAGATCACCGTCACTCAGAGTCCCTCAATAACAGCAGAACAACCAGGAGGAACTGTGAATATCAAATGTAAAACCAGCAGTGATGTGAGGAGATGGAGTGATGGGGATGAAGATTTAGCCTGGTATTTACAGAAACCTGGAGAAGCTCCTAAACTCCTGATTCGTTTTGTAAAAAAACTCTACACAGGAACTCCATCTAGATTCAGTGGCAGTGGATCTAACAGTGATTTCACTCTGACCATCAGTGGAGTCCAGACTGAAGATGCTGGACATTATTACTGTCAGAGTTATCACAGTGGTAATGTGTTCACACAGTGATAAAGAGTCGTACAAAAACCTCCGTCAGTCAGAGTCACAGTGACTGAACTGAAACTGCAGCTGCTCACACACTTTCTCACACACACACACACACACACACACACACACACACACACACACACACACACACACACACACACACACGCACGCAGTGTTGGGCAAGCTACTTGGAAAATGTAGTGAGCTAGTAGTTACATTAAATGAAGCTTCACTACACCAGCTTCACTGAAGCTTCAGCTACCACCCTGGAAAATGTAGCAAGCTAAGCTACAGGAACATGGCAAAAGTAGTTCACTACATCTAAGCTATTTTTTAAAATTACATTTTTATATTGAACCAACTTCATTCCAAATCAATGCTATCTCAGTGATCAATAAAACTGTAAGTTCAACAGATAGGCAAGCATAATTGTTCAGTTCAATTGTTTATTCAACAACTGTTCCAAACCAATTTGGCAACAAAAACAAACAAACAAAAAACGTGATCCACATAATAACAAAACCAGGTGTCGAGAGTGTGCGTGCATTCATCTGTATGTGTACGTATCCATATGCACAACATGTTTGCCTGGGTATGCACCAAGGTTATTTTCGTAAACGAAAACTGAAACTAAGACTAAAACTATTGGTCAAAAAAAAAATTTGTAAACTGAAATAAAATAGAAAGTTCAACATTAATGAAAAACTAAAACTAAACGAAACTAACAACAGTTACTGAAAAAATAACTGAAACAAAATAATAATTCGCAAAAATAAATAATCGTTTTCGTAATTAATAAGCTCTATAAGCCTACCGGAAAATCACTTTTTTCCACTGTTCTACTTTATTTTTCACTGTATGACCGTTGCGCTTGAGTCTCGCGTCTTCTGCAGCATCACGTGACACGACGCTCTAAAAACGCGGCACTCAAGTTAAAATAAGTTCAACTTTTAAAAGACACGTATCGAGACCTTTTCCCCCACTGTGCCTCTCTTTTTCCCCACTGAAAAACTCTTTTTTCCGTTTTTCAAAGCAAACCCGACTGTGTGAACCAGCCCTAAGAAGCAGAAAGGCCCAAATCTATTTCCACCTCATGCAAATACAGCTGTACCTTAATTCCAGGTATAAGATAACCATCTCGTGTGAAACTAGCCTAAACAAGATAGGCCTATAGCACACATATTAGATAAGATACCACACTGAGCAGAAAACGGAAAAAACAAATAGCATGTCTATAGCCCAGAAATAGACGTATATTTGTCAGAGTAGAAGTATACTAAATGTCTGGTCTGAAGAGAACATTTGAATATGTGTATAACTATGATTATATGATTTTAGACGATGCAATAGACAGAAAGCATAATGGATCAATACAAGAACAATGTTTGAAAGGATTAATAATTGAAATAACCTTAAAGAATAATCATAATAATCATACGCATATCTTTTTCTTATACACCACGTTTAACAAGATTTCATTTTTAATATTATTATATAATTTTTACTTTTTAGTTGCATTTGTTTGGTTCTTTGTTCATCCTCAAACAATTATTTAATTTTTATTATTGAAAGGTTTTCACAAGAGTTAAATGTAAACTGCAAACATTAAACTTTGCTGAAATTAAATGTCTTTAACTGGAAATGTTCTGTTAACTCTGCTAAACTATAATTACTAAAACTGAAACTAAATATATAAAAACTAAATAGAAATGTGTTCACAAAATAAAAACTAAACTAAAACTAACAAAACCGTTAATGAAACTAACTAAAATTAAACTGAAATTTATAGGAAATTTGAAAATGATATTAAAATAAAAACAAATATAGAATAACTATAATTAAAAAAAAAAAACTATAATAACCTTGGTATGCACAATTTAGACTTGGGCATATTTGCAGGACTAACTGTAAGTTAATTTATAACTCAGCTCAAACCACAGTAGCAAAATAATTAAGACCTGCTCCAAACAGTACCAACATGGCAAAAACATTACCACTAGATTCTGGCCAAGGCCCCTCTTTTGCAGGATGTGTTATTGAACCCATCGTCAATACTACGGCAAATGTACAAATAAATAAAACATCTAGGTGAACATCAGATTATGTGGTCATGTTTGATACCAGCCAATCAGAAAGATTATAGAGATGCACCGATTACAATTTTCTAGGCCAATTCCGATTTTTCATTGAGTTTGACCCGCCGATACAGATTAACAGGGGCCCTTGGCCAAGTGGGGGCCCCACAAAGATATATTGATAGCCTATATATTGATATAGATGGCGGTGATGTGAGAGGCCCACCTCTTGGTTCTGTGACCGGGCCCAACATTTGGTGCTACGCCCCTGCCCAAACTGATTAATAAAAAGTAGTTTAAATGGGTACATTTTCTATAAATATTTTTGAATCTTTCTGATTTCTGACATAGCCTACTCTAGTTCTTGTTAAAACACACTATACATGCAAATTATGCGCATTTTAGGTACTTTTAGTGTGAAATCATATTTATTTTGTCCATGAAAAGTGTGCTTTCACTTTAATTGAGCGTGAGCTCAATGGTGAATGAAAAATAGACTCGGCGCCGAAACCCTCAGCTTCACTCCTGCTCAGCTCACGCGCTGCTCCTGCTCGCGGTGTGTGAATGCACTTGAACATGCACACCGAAAACAATTCGCGCTGCTCGCACTTGCGGTCTGAAACGGCCGTAATTCACAAGATTTCCTACATGTGCGTTCCGTGTGCACGTGTGATGCTGATGTTGCGCGATGTTAATCATGCGGTGCCCGAGTTGAGCTTGTGCTTCAGAAAATGTAGCTTCAGCTTGTGTGGACGCTACCGCACTACTTGATCAACTAAAGAGCTTCGCTACTAAAAAGCTATTTGATTCAGAAAACAGCGACGCTACCACCACGCTATTGACAAATGTAGTTAAGCTAGTAACGTCACTACTTGTAGCGACGCTACTGCCCAACACTGCATTCTATCAGGATTTTTTAATTCTAACAACAGTGTCCACTACATGTGCGAAAGCTCAAAGTTATGGTAGCAGGGTTGACTATTTAAGATTATCCCTTTCTGACTTTTATTAATTGATTTAAACCTGGAGTTCAGAGGATTTTTGGGTTAAAATCAACAAAAATCAATTATTGAGAAAGTTCATTAAAAAAAAATCAGTTGTTCAGAACTGTCTCCTTGCCTTACCCTGAAAGTCTTACAATTATTTACATTTATTTATATTTGCATTTATTTATTTATTTAGTCATATGTGGGTAGACTGTTATTCTGTAAACACAAACAAAATTTACTCATAGTTTATTTTTATCTATAGCCGCCCTATCCCGTTGGGAAGCCTCTTTCGTCACAATGTGTGTGTGTGTGTGTCCTGGCAAAACCTACATTATGGGAACAAAATGTTGGCAATATCCGAAATCTTTTCTTGAGGACATTTTTTGGTCCCCATGAGGAAAACAGTTTATAAATCATACTAAGTGATGTTTTTTGAAAATGCAAAAATGGGGGAAATAATAGAATATACAGTTTGTAGGCTACAGTATAAAAATCATTTTGTCTATGCAAAGTCCACATAAAACATGTAAACACAACGTGCGCGTGCATGTGTGTGTGTGTGTGTGTGTGTGAGAGAGAGAGAGAGAGAGAGAGAGAGAGAGAGAGAGAGAGAGAGAGAACTTTGGTGTGAACAAACCGATTCTGTAATTGTATCATTTTCTGATAACTAGGTCGACAGGGACGATATTCATAATTTAACTCGACATGAAGCAGATAAATCCGTATTAGCACATATCAAAACGGGATTACGTGATTTCACATCAGATTTTACACTTTTTACTCAGACAGCCAACATGATGTATCGATATTGGAATTTATCCCTGATGATATGCTTCTCTGTCTCAGTCATGTTCGTCGGGTCTGAGAACACAGGTGGGTTTACTGCTGTTGTGTTGTGTGTTTTGTTTGGAACGCTTTTCCCCTGAAGTTGAAAGCGCGTGCGGGATATCCTATAATTCCCGAAACCGTGACGTGACGTCAGAGACATTCTCGTCTGAACTTGCACACTTTGAGTTGTAGTTTGTTGTAATTTGTTGTTCTTATTTTACATTTTTTCCTCTTTTTCCCCTTCTCTTGGTCTTCTATTGTTTCTCTTTGCTTAAAATCTTAGAACTCCCTCCTCCGAAGAATCTGAACTTCCTATGGGAAACACCTTTCAGGCTTAGTTTGACATGGGAAGAGCCGGAGGATTTGGATCGTGGCTGTAAAGTGAACTACACTGTACATGTGTATAAATCGCAGGTGAGACACCTCTTCAAAGAAGATTTTTCGGTAGATACAATCGCGATAGAAACTCTGTGAACTATTTTAAGAATGTAAAATTATGCAGTAGCCTACTTTTCTTTACATCGCTATGTGGCCAGAGCTTATTCGTTTTAAGTGATCAATAATATTAAATATTTCTCACCATTTTTTAAAGAATTTAAAATGTATAAAAAATATATATCTTTTTATTTTCATCATTTCATTTTTTTATTGTTGGAGAAAGTGTGAACCTATCAGTTAATTTAAAGATTTAATAGGTTTTTGCGACATGTTATGGTCCCCATGAGGAAAACAGCTTATAATTCATACTAACTGATGTTTTTTGAAAATGTAAAAATGCAGAAATATTTCTGTGATGGGTAGGGTTAGTGTTAAGGGTAGAGAATATACAGTTAGTACAGTATAAAAATCATAATGTCTATGAAAAGTCCCTATAAAACATGAAAACACAACTGTGTGTGTGTGTGTGTGTGTGTGTGTACAAGTATCTTTGTGAGGACCTGTTTGAGTTTTAGACCATGGAAGTTCAGACCCTGACACACTTATAATGCAGGAAAGTTGTTTACTCAATTAAACAAGCCTGAGAGCCACAGAACAACCGCTGAACTGGCATTTAAGTCAATAAACTCAAAGTCTACGTTGGGTTTGTCATTTCCCCGTATATTACATGTTAAATTTAATTTTTCATTTACTGTATAAACCCCCAACCCTTTGCCTTAATGCCTTTAATTTCCTCTTGCGTTCCCCGTTGATTGTTGTGGTACAGGAAATGCAATGGACATAAATACGGCACTTAGTCTAATAATTCTGCCAAGTACTAAAAGAGCTAATTTCATTTACTTTTAAGAGCCCCACACCTGTCATTGTGTTTTGTGGTGGTGTGTTTTGTGTTTTCTAAGTAATTTGAAAAATGTATTTATTAGAATTGTTTTCACATTGATGTAAGTCATACCATTAGATTAGACTGGTGGCCGGTCTTACAAATTAGTCAGCTAATTTTTTTCTTCAAGACTGGTTAAATTAAATCAGTTACATAAAAAGGTAGATTGGTCTAGCCTGATCAAGACTGATTAGCCCTAACTAATTGCTAGTTGATCAGGCTTGTCTTAACGGCTATAAACAGAACTGTTAAGAATGTAAATGTGTACCTTGAAAAATAAAAGGATTTGGATAAAAGCGTCTGCCAAAATCATAAATACAGACGCGCATTATACACAATAACAAGGTTTGGAAAGGAAAGATGAAAATGCAAATGAAGTTGTGTAACTACATGATGTCGTACTTTTGGTTATGCTCGTGTGTAGTTGGAGCCAGTCTGTAGGCCTTTTAATTTAAACACAAACATTTCCTGGAATATATTTCACACATTTTATATAACCATCTTATGTCTTGGTGGATTTGTAAAGGATTTTTTTTTACTGTTGGGAAAGGAATAAGGGGAGGCTTTCATGAGAAACTGTGACTCATCTTTACTCAGTACGGAGGAATGCACGAACACAGCAACACACAATGAAAGTACAAAAGTGCTGTATTTTACGGCAGTAATAATAATACTAAAATCCACTTTCACCAACAGAACTGTTCTTACAAAGGAGGTCCCAATAAGTCCTATAGAGCCTCACACCTGAGCTATAAAGTGAAAGTCTCCAATAAGAATGGACTGTGTATCAGTGTTTCAACAAACCCTGAAAACTGTGGAGACAGACTCCAGAGTCGACCGACGACCATTATCTTACCTCCTCCTCCAGGTACTCGCCATGATAGCAAACACTTTGTCCTTTTTTAATCATTCAATGTTGATACATTACCAGTGGACTCAATTATGATCATGACCATTATGTGTATACAGTCTTTGGTGCCTTAGGTAATTAAATGAGTTCATGTTTATACAGTATTTATGATATCCTGTTCTTAGAATTAATGGATGTTGGAACATCCCATTATAAATGAATTAATGTTTTGGAATTAATGGATACGGATTGCAGAATCCTTTGATTCATTTTACCAAAGAAGAAAGTCACAAGATGAACAGTTTATTTACAAAATATGAATGGGTTTGGAATGACATAATAAATGATGTCTGAATTAAAACTTGTGGGTGAACTATCCCTTTAAGTCCATAATCTATAGAAGTCATATTCACTCTAAACTGTATGAAAATGAGCGTTTCCTGGTCTTTCCTTGAGAAAAGGGGATTCCAAGTGCACACAACCAGTGCATTATTATTGTAGCATGTTCTGTTTACTATCTTTAAATTAAATGATGTGATGTGATATAGACTGTATTTTGGCAATTTTGCTCCGTAATATTGATATAGATGGCGGTGATGTGAGAGGCCCACCTCTTGGTTCTGTGACCGGGGCCCAACATTTGGTGCTACGCCCCTGCCCAAACTGATTAATAAAAAGTAGTTTAAATGGGTACATTTTCTATAAATATTTTTGAATCTTTCTGATTTCTGACATAGCCTACTCTAGTTCTTGTTAAAACACACTATACATGCAAATTATGCGCATTTTAGGTACTTTTAGTGTGAAATCATATTTATTTTGTCCATGAAAAGTGTGCTTTCACTTTAATTGAGCGTGAGCTCAATGGTGAATGAAAAATAGACTCGGCGCCGAAACCCTCAGCTTCACTCCTGCTCAGCTCACGCGCTGCTCCTGCTCGCGGTGTGTGAATGCACTTGAACATGCACACCGAAAACAATTCGCGCTGCTCGCACTTGCGGTCTGAAACGGCCGTAATTCACAAGATTTCCTACATGTGCGTTCCGTGTGCACGTGTGATGCTGATGTTGCGCGATGTTAATCATGCGGTGCCCGAGTTGAGCTTGTGCTTCAGAAAATGTAGCTTCAGCTTGTGTGGACGCTACCGCACTACTTGATCAACAAAAGAGCTTCGCTACTAAAAAGCTATTTGATTCAGAAAACAGCGACGCTACCACCACGCTATTGACAAATGTAGTTAAGCTAGTAACGTCACTACTTGTAGCGACGCTACTGCCCAACACTGCATTCTATCAGGATTTTTTAATTCTAACAACAGTGTCCACTACATGTGCGAAAGCTCAAAGTTATGGTAGCAGGGTTGACTATTTAAGATTATCCCTTTCTGACTTTTATTAATTGATTTAAACCTGGAGTTCAGAGGATTTTTGGGTTAAAATCAACAAAAATCAATTATTGAGAAAGTTCATTAAAAAAAAATCAGTTGTTCAGAACTGTCTCCTTGCCTTACCCTGAAAGTCTTACAATTATTTACATTTATTTATATTTGCATTTATTTATTTATTTAGTCATATGTGGGTAGACTGTTATTCTGTAAACACAAACAAAATTTACTCATAGTTTATTTTTATCTATAGCCGCCCTATCCCGTTGGGAAGCCTCTTTCGTCACAATGTGTGTGTGTGTGTGTCCTGGCAAAACCTACATTATGGGAACAAAATGTTGGCAATATCCGAAATCTTTTCTTGAGGACATTTTTTGGTCCCCATGAGGAAAACAGTTTATAAATCATACTAAGTGATGTTTTTGAAAATGCAAAAATGGGGGAAATAATAGAATATACAGTTTGTAGGCTACAGTATAAAAATCATTTTGTCTATGCAAAGTCCACATAAAACATGTAAACACAACGTGCGCGTGCATGTGTGTGTGTGTGTGTGAGAGAGAGAGAGAGAGAGAGAGAGAGAGAGAGAGAGAGAGAGAACTTTGGTGTGAACAAACCGATTCTGTAATTGTATCATTTTCTGATAACTAGGTCGACAGGGACGATATTCATAATTTAACTCGACATGAAGCAGATAAATCCGTATTAGCACATATCAAAACGGGATTACGTGATTTCACATCAGATTTTACACTTTTTACTCAGACAGCCAACACGATGTATCGATATTGGAATTTATCCCTGATGATATGCTTCTCTGTCTCAGTCATGTTCGTCGGGTCTGAGAACACAGGTGGGTTTACTGCTGTTGTGTTGTGTGTTTTGTTTGGAACGCTTTTCCCCTGAAGTTGAAAGCGCGTGCGGGATATCCTATAATTCCCGAAACCGTGACGTGACGTCAGAGACATTCTCGTCTGAACTTGCACACTTTGAGTTGTAGTTTGTTGTAATTTGTTGTTCTTATTTTACATTTTTTCCTCTTTTTCCCCTTCTCTTGGTCTTCTATTGTTTCTCTTTGCTTAAAATCTTAGAACTCCCTCCTCCGAAGAATCTGAACTTCCTATGGGAAACACCTTTCAGGCTTAGTTTGACATGGGAAGAGCCGGAGGATTTGGATCGTGGCTGTAAAGTGAACTACACTGTACATGTGTATAAATCGCAGGTGAGACACCTCTTCAAAGAAGATTTTTCGGTAGATACAATCGCGATAGAAACTCTGTGAACTATTTTAAGAATGTAAAATTATGCAGTAGCCTACTTTTCTTTACATCGCTATGTGGCCAGAGCTTATTCGTTTTAAGTGATCAATAATATTAAATATTTCTCACCATTTTTTAAAGAATTTAAAATGTATAAAAAATATATATCTTTTTATTTTCATCATTTCATTTTTTTATTGTTGGAGAAAGTGTGAACCTATCAGTTAATTTAAAGATTTAATAGGTTTTTGCAACATGTTATGGTCCCCATGAGGAAAACAGCTTATAATTCATACTAACTGATGTTTTTTGAAAATGTAAAAATGCAGAAATATTTCTGTGATGGGTAGGGTTAGTGTTAAGGGTAGAGAATATACAGTTAGTACAGTATAAAAATCATAATGTCTATGAAAAGTCCCTATAAAACATGAAAACACAACTGTGTGTGTGTGTGTGTGTGTGTGTGTGTGTGTGTACAAGTATCTTTGTGAGGACCTGTTTGAGTTTTAGACCATGGAAGTTCAGACCCTGACACACTTATAATGCAGGAAAGTTGTTTACTCAATTAAACAAGCCTGAGAGCCACAGAACAACCGCTGAACTGGCATTTAAGTCAATAAACTCAAAGTCTACGTTGGGTTTGTCATTTCCCCGTATATTACATGTTAAATTTAATTTTTCATTTACTGTATAAACCCCCAACCCTTTGCCTTAATGCCTTTAATTTCCTCTTGCGTTCCCCGTTGATTGTTGTGGTACAGGAAATGCAATGGACATAAATACGGCACTTAGTCTAATAATTCTGCCAAGTACTAAAAGAGCTAATTTCATTTACTTTTAAGAGCCCCACACCTGTCATTGTGTTTTGTGGTGGTGTGTTTTGTGTTTTCTAAGTAATTTGAAAAATGTATTTATTAGAATTGTTTTCACATTGATGTAAGTCATACCATTAGATTAGACTGGTGGCCGGTCTTACAAATTAGTCAGCTAATTTTTTTCTTCAAGACTGGTTAAATTAAATCAGTTACATAAAAAGGTAGATTGGTCTAGCCTGATCAAGACTGATTAGCCCTAACTAATTGCTAGTTGATCAGGCTTGTCTTAACGGCTATAAACAGAACTGTTAAGAATGTAAATGTGTACCTTGAAAAATAAAAGGATTTGGATAAAAGCGTCTGCCAAAATCATAAATACAGACGCGCATTATACACAATAACAAGGTTTGGAAAGGAAAGATGAAAATGCAAATGAAGTTGTGTAACTACATGATGTCGTACTTTTGGTTATGCTCGTGTGTAGTTGGAGCCAGTCTGTAGGCCTTTTAATTTAAACACAAACATTTCCTGGAATATATTTCACACATTTTATATAACCATCTTATGTTTTGGTGGATTTGTAAAGGATTTTTTTTTACTGTTGGGAAAGGAATAAGGGGAGGCTTTCATGAGAAACTGTGACTCATCTTTACTCAGTACGGAGGAATGCACGAACACAGCAACACACAATGAAAGTACAAAAGTGCTGTATTTTACGGCAGTAATAATAATACTAAAATCCACTTTCACCAACAGAACTGTTCTTACAAAGGAGGTCCCAATAAGTCCTATAGAGCCTCACACCTGAGCCATAAAGTGAAAGTCTCCAATAAGAATGGACTGTGTATCAGTGTTTCAACATACCCTGAAAACTGTGGAGACAGACTCGAGAGTCGATGGACGACCATTATCTTACCTCCTCCTCCAGGTACTCGCCACGATAGCAAACACTTTGTCCTTTTTTAATCATTCAATGTTGATACATTACCAGTGGACTCAATTATGATCATGACCATTATGTGTATACAGTCTTTGGTGCCTTAGGTAATTAAATGAGTTAATGTTTATACAGTATGATATCCTGTTCTTAGAATTAATGGATGTTGGAATGTCCCATTATAAATTAATTAATGTTTTGGAATTAATGGATACGGATTGCAGAATCCTTTGATTCATTTTACCAAAGAAGAAAGTCACAAGATGAACAGTTTATTTACAAAATATGAATGGGTTTGGAATGACATAATAAATGATGTCTGATTTAAAACTTGTGGGTGAACTATCCCTTTAAGTCCATAATCTATAGAAGTCATATTCACTCTAAACTGTATGAAAATGAGCGTTTCCTGGTCTTTCCTTGAGAAAAGGGGATTCCAAGTGCACACAACCAGTGCATTATTATTGTAGCATGTTCTGTTTACTATCTTTAAATTAAATGATGTGATGTGATATAGACTGTATTTTGGCAATTTTGCTCCGTAAAAAAATCCCCTTATTGGTCGACCACAAATAGGCTGAATATCAGGTGAATAGCAGCACATTTTACTTTTATCGTTAGTTCTTCAGGTTTTTAGGAATAATGGCATCTGTTATACATCAGGGATTTTGAATCTTGATTTGAAATTTGCTAATTTATTTCAGTGAGGCTGGTGACGGACTTAAGCTGCGGATATTCCCACAGCAGGATGAAGTGCACTTGGAAACCTGGTGAGGATGTCCAAGACCTCAGTTTTTATTACTGGTATGTCAAATTGTTTAGTTTTTTTGCATATTTGCAAGTTCCTTGCGTCCATGAATCGTTTGTAAACTTGTGTGTTTCAGGCTACCTGTGAATGAGTCAATAATAAAGTGTACACCTGATGAGACGATGACGACTGGAGGATGTATCATACACAATGGGGATCTTAAGAACATGAAGGAAATATACTATCTGTTCAATGGGACTCACAATGGTTTTCCTGTAACCAACACGTTCGAGGGTGTACGTCCATCTGATTGCGGTAAACATGCACCTTTTCACAGAATTGGCTACTCAATTATGGCACATTATTCATGGTTTTCACCTGTCGTCACACTCATATAGGAACGCCCACCTGGAGGGCAAAACAAGGCTTTCCTCCATTGCTGCAAATGCTTTATATGATGAACAGATTGAATTTAGGCTTTCACGTTTCTTATTAATAGTCCACTTTTTTTTACATGAATACACTACCGTTCCTTTGGGGTCTGCAAGATTATTTAATGTTTTTGAAAGAAGTCTCTTCTGCTCACCAAGGCTGCATGTACTATATTTAATAGAAAATACAGTGAGAAATTATTACAATTTAAAATACCTGTATCATCAGAAAACCAGAAAGCTGATTTTCAGCTTCATTCCTCCAGTCTTCAGTGTCACAGGATCCTTTCAGAAATCATACTTTTCATACATACTTTCATATTTTTGTGGAAACCTCGCACTGACCCCAAAGCTTTGAATTGCCTGCAAGACATTTTTTTTTACCAGGTTTGTACTAAGTGCTAATGTAGCAAGACAGTGATATTAAATACTAAATTCAAGATGCACTTTATTGATGCACATACTCTATGCAGATGAACCCAGAATATAAACGTGAAACATTTCTCATTATTCGTTTTCCCTAAGATAAATATTATAAAGAAAACACTCACCCATTTAGTGTATTGCGTTCATATTGTATCTGCTCACCTATATAATATGCATCATCAATAAGTGGTCACTGTTTTAGTACATAAAGGCATTTTAAGTGTTTTTCACATGAAGTGTTTCACAATGTCCTGCTGTTTTTTAGCGATTGAAATTCTGCAACAAGTTCCCAAAACTGTTGTTCACATATTTTAGTTTTTCTTCTTTTGAGAGGTGATCTGAATATTCAGGTCCGTGCTGCAGTTTTATGGATGTTTTGCCCTCCAGGTCTTCGCGCCAGTCGCATGACTGAAAACTATGAATATCGAGAGTTGTCATTTTCACAACAGCAAACTATTTTTAACATTGATCACGTTGATGTGTGGTGTGACATTGAGTGCAACCTTTATTTTAACCTGCAAGAACTGCATTAGAGAATATGAGCTACATTTTCCAGTTTTTCTAATGTCAGTTTGCTTAAATAGACATACACACACACTAATGAATAATCTATTTTTCTTTTTTGGGCTTATTCTGCAGTGAAACTAAACAAACCTCGACTGACAATCCATAGAGTCGGGCAGGAGCTCCACTTTCAAACAAATGAATCAGATTTAAAAGAGTTTGACAAAGACTGCTACAGTTACCAGTACACATACACCAAGTGC
Organism: Abramis brama; assembly: GCA_022829085.1. Lineage (NCBI taxonomy): Eukaryota > Metazoa > Chordata > Actinopteri > Cypriniformes > Leuciscidae > Abramis > Abramis brama. The sequence continues at coordinate 5,243,446 of CM040788.1, read as the reverse complement.
AATGAGGTAAACCCTGTTCTGTACTTTTATGTTTAATAATACAGGATCAGATTCTCTCCATTCTCACTACAACTTTCAATACAACAACTCTTCTGATGCTTACGACTCTAGCAGAAGTGGAAAATTAAAGTGTTTATTTAAACAATGCAGTGCGTGCCGAGTCACATTTCAAGCATTATTTCAGCAGAGCTAATATTGCGCCATGTAGTGGAGCACATAATGACATGTTAAACAAGATCCATATATTTATTTCTACCTACATATCTCTGTTGTGTTTACAGAATGTAACTGCAAACGGCGAAATTAAATATAAAGTGCAGTTTGACCCCGCCTGCAAGTACAGAGCCAGAGTGCAGATCCTCTTCTCAAAAAGTTGTGGTTCAGGGGGGAGTGATCCGAGTGACGAGGTGGAATACAGTACGTCTGGACCTACCCACTTCACATTTTGCACGTCCAATTTGCTCCCCTGAAGGTGCAGACTGTGACGCCAGATGACGTCTTTTTTCCAACGTCCTTCGAACGTCCGGTATGACGTCGACAGGACCTCTATTTAAGGGCTAATTGCAGTCCAAATGTGGTCATTGTGGACGTCATTTCTATGTCAATTATAAACTCATTTCTTACATAGTTTTTATACTGCTTCTTTGCTCTGAGCTAGGTGATATATCGCGTGACATTGTTATACGCATCTCGTCAGTAAAGCCGGTTCCTTGATTAGTAGTAAATCGCCATCACCTGCTTTCAGATGGAGCGGCATTTACACAGAGCCGTAGTTCACTGACAAGCTGAGCCATATCGCATTAATTATCGCAACGATACGTCCGTGATGCGCATAGCCAGAGCCGTCGCATAGACTGTGCGAACTGTGCAACCGCACAGGGCCTCGCGCCACTAGGGGGCCTCGCAATCCTGCTGTTTTTTTTGTCCCCACCACTTTTTAAAACATCTCGCGCCACGAATGTACCAATTCTACAAATAAATAAAACATCTCCAGTACATCTCCAGTTAACTGGCAGAGCATTCATTTCGTTCGTTTTTTAAATAAGAGATGATCTAGCGCTGAAATGTGTTTTTTAAATCAAGGGATCAAAGTGCTCATTGCCGCTGCTGCTCGTGTGTATGGCAAGCCATTTTAACATTTAAAAGCAAATTTTGACTATCCGGAATTAACATTGTAGATATCAACAATGTCTTTCTGACTAGTCGTAATTACATTTTGGATAGTTGGAATTGTCATTCAAGATATCTGTAACGTAATTGTGACTAGTCGAAACGACAGATAGAGATATCTGTAATTCAGTTTTGACTAGGCAAATCTGAATTACAGATATCTGCAATGACGTCATTGAAAATGACATTCAACTCGTCACACATCTTAAATGACAATTGCAGATATCTGTAATTCAGTTTTGACTAGGCAGAATGAAAGTTAAAGATATCTCAAACGTCATTATGACTAGTGCAAATTATTGTGCATGACATTGCTCTATTTTACATATCCATTTCCCCTCCCCACCATAATCAAAGAAAAAGTGGGTTAATTTCTTTATTTCTATGAATGGAAGAAGAAAGAAGCAGGCATGGCGTTGGCTGTAATCGAAAAAAACACCAGAAAATGTTTTTTATAGCCTATACAAAAAAAAAAAAAATAATTTACAATGCTGTTCATGTTCATGCTTAAAAGGTTGTTGTTGCCGTAAGATTTATGCGTGAAAAAGATTCACACTAATTCACTTTAATAAAGATGCTTACATGCATGCTATTCTTGAAAGTACAATAACATTAACTTCCTTAGATGAGAAACAAAGTACTTAGTTCAGATCAGTTCTTATTTTTTATTTTATTTTTTCAGTTTGAAACAGCATGAAAAAAGACGATTAAAAACTCTGGTTGCTCCGACATGGTGCTAATCAGTGCTAATTAAAGTTAACAGTTAACAGGTGCTATGTGATTTGATGATTTGAACACGCTCTGCTCCCGCCTAAAGTGTGATGCATGCATACAGATATCTGCAACGTCATTTGGCCTAGTCAAAACTCTAATTCAAGATATCTGTAATTACATTTTGACTAGGCAGAATAAAAGTTACAGATATCTCAAATTTCAGATATCTCTAATCAAACTTAATTTCAAGATATCTTTAACTTGATAATAGATATCTACAATTAAATTATGACTATCCCTAACTCCAGTTTGAGATATCTACAACGCCATTTTGACTAGACATAACTCCAGTTACAGATATCTACAACGTAATTTCGCCTAGTCAAAACTTAATTTAAGATATCTGAAAAGGAACATGTAGATATCTTGAATTGAGGTGAATTAAAGATATCTTGAACTGGAGTTATGACTAGTCAGAATCTAATTGAAGATATCTCAAACTAGAATTACAGATATCTACAATTCAGTTGCAGATATCCGTAATTCACATAGTGGATATCTGCAACTGAATTGTAGATATCTGTAATGATAAACCCCATTCAAATGAATGGCAAAAGTGATGTCATTTGTCCTAGGAAGAATGTCTTTGTGGATATCTGAAATGACAATTATGGATAGGAAGAATGTAGTTGCGGATATCTGAAATGTTCTTTTTGACTAAGCAAAACTGAATTAAAGATATCTGCAACACATATCCAGTCTAGCTTTTACATGTTAAAATGGCATGCCATACGTGTGGCTCGCGCACACGCCGCACTGTCTTCACTCGGACGCGCGCTTCAATCCGTTGCGGATACTCTATTCGGTCTGTTGAAATCACAAAACATAATGCATACAAACGTGTCCCTGCTTGATATACAACCACTAATGAACATAATCGGTTTTGATGAAAAAAAAAAAAAACTGAGTGCGGATTCGAACCCAGAACCTCTGACACGCTTGGCGAAAGTTCTACCACTGGACATAGATATCTCATCTGTATAAAATTTTGTTAGAAAGCTCCCAGAATTATTTTTCTTCTTTAAAAACAAATTGGGAATTAGAGCTTAAAAAGAAGTTTAGTGAAAAAGAATGGTTAATTCTGTGTACTGATTTGACCTTACCACTGAGTGTGAACATTAAAGTTAAAGAAACTAACTATACATTTCTGTATAAATACTACATAACTCCAGTGAAGCTTAATAAATTCAATGATACAAACTCTCCTATGTGTAGAAAATGTGGAACTGAGTTAGGAACATTTATGCATTTATTTTGGTATTGTAAAGCTGTTTTTTCTTTTTGGGAGAAGATTCATAAAGTAATTCAAGATATATGTACAACTGTACTTTTGAGCTATGCCCTATATTATATTTACTGAATTATGATATGGAAAATAAGTGTCCCTTTATAAGAAAATGTGTGTTTACAATGTTTTCTTATTTTGCTAAAAAATGTATACTTACTGCATGGATTTCCCAGTCAGGACCCAGATTGGGTCAATGGCTGGAGCAGATAATAGATTTCTTGCCCATCGAAGAAATTACAAGTAAACAGCATTCAAGACTGCAAGAGTTCCAATCTATATGGGCCTTAGTACTAAATTATATAGAGACTATAAAATGATAAACTCAAATGGAATAATGGATAACCCACAGACTGTGGTAGTGTAGATTCTTCTATTTCTTCTATTTTTTTTTTTCTTCTGGTCGATATACTTGGTAGTATTTTCCTTGATTTTTTTTGTGATTGTATTGTTTGTGTAATACAGGGTTCCCTCTAAACCAAATGTCAAATTCCCTGACTTTTCCCTGACTTTCACTGACTAAAAAGATGAACTTCCATGACCTATAATGAACGGCAAAACAGGCCGCTGTTTTGCGGACCACCGAGCAGACAAAAAACAGCCACCTGTCCTAACCTGACATGACAAAGCTACAAGACGACAAAATCAATCATAAATCACAGCCAATCATAACTGCGCGTGTTGGCTCTGTTCGCAAAAATCGCTGCAAAGATGCTTTCCAACAGGTGTTTTACCATTCGTTTTAAAACTGTGGACCTATTTTTCCAAACGCCTCACACCCGTACATTCTTCCGTTGAGAGCTTGAATAATAGACACTCCAGCCCAGTTTCCGGCGGCGGAGTAATACCGTACCTCACAGCACATCCAATACAAGTCAATGGAGTTGACTAAGATAAAACCTGTTGGAAAGCATCTTTTGCAGCGATTTTTGTGTGAGCATATCAGTGAACACCCCTGACCACTCGGTGAGTTTCACGTCTTTGTAAACGAAAGTTTAATGCGTTTTAGGAAGGATTGTTCCAGTGCCCATAGGCAGCCATTCTTTAGGTCGGGGGGAAAGCGAAAGAAACCTAAAGTCCTCGGGACAGCAGCACGTGTCCAAATTTTAATCTTAACCGTTCTATTTCATCAGAAACGATCTGTAAACAGGGCTTTAAGTGTAAAATACCGAACTTGTCCTTTAAGCTGAGACGTGCTCCACTGTGTCTCACACTGCCGTCACTGCTGGGGGTGGGAGCGGCTTCATTAGCTGATTGTGGTTCTCTTGGAGCTATATGGGGAGGCTGCAGTAGAGCACTGATGGGCACTTGGGCCAAAGATGATGCTCCTGTCGGCTTCATACGAGTAGCATGCTTCTTGCTGTTTGCGTGGCCTCACCCATATTTGATAGCTCAATAGTAGTTTTACAAACTTTACATTTAGCTTTTCTGTCATCTACTTTTAACACCCAGTTAAAAGAAATTGTTCCTTTTGTAGCCAAAGCGCTTGAAATTTACATTTTCCTGGCATGTTTGCCTTAGTCGAATGCAGTCACCTGTACCTGTTAACTAAGTGATTTCCAATTGAGCAGGAAGGGAATAAATATGGCGCTCAAAATAGCCTAAGCACAACAATACAGAAAGATGTGTGAAACAGCGCGATAAAAAAAATCGGTATAGAAAAATTACATTTTGATAAATGTAAACTAAAAACTAAAACTAAGTTTGTTGCTTTAAACTAAAATTTAAAGCAACAAACTAAATTCCCTGATATTCCATGACTTGGACAAAAAATATATAAAATTCCCTGACTTTCAATGTCTGGAATAGACATTTTAAAATTCCATGACATTCCAGAAATTCCATGACCCGTGGGAACCCTGCTTTTCACACGCTCTCACGCACAGAAAAATCGCGAAGCAAAGAGGACACGGACACCGACAGACTAGAGTAGGTTACTTTATGATATAAAAAAATCTCAGCTCTCAGATACTGTCAATTTTATTAGCCTACGAAATTCAAACAATAAATACCGTTTTGGCGCTTGTAAATGTTACGTGACAGATCCCTAGTGCACGTGAACCGATCATCTATACTAGCTAATAGTAAAAAAAAACACGAACACTGTTGAAAGATACTACACTGTGACTTTAGAACCATGACTTTAGAATCGAAAATGTAATCGAATCGAGGATTTGGAGAATCGTGACACCCTTATTATTCAGTAGGGTTTGTGGCCATTTAAAACCCTACTTTTCACAATACGTCTTCCAGAGATGTTTGTCAGAAGGATTTTATTGGAAAAAAACGTCAGGGGTTTATCGGTTGAATGTTCTAGAGCTTAAAGGCCATGTTGCAGGTTTTTTTTTTCATTGAATTTGTGCAGTTTACTTGTTGGTAATAAACATTTAAACTGTTATCCATTGTATTTTATGTTGTTGGGTATCACAAAACGGAATATAATACGAAAAAGTAGGTACTATCTTACAGCGGCTTGCAATTCTCCTTTCCACCACAATGCATTGCATTACGTCACGTTGGGGAGAGAATTTAATAAAGCCCGCCTTGAGAGCACTGAGAGTGACTAGAGAGACGAGTAACTTAGTAGACGAGACGAGAGTATTCAGATAGCGCAGAAGATTATAGATAAATAGATAAATACATAGACATAGATAGACAGACAGATAGATATAGATAGGCTAGTATAGAGAGAGATAGGCAGACAGCCAGATAGCATAACGTTAGCATAGATAGCTAGCAGCTAGATAGATAAATATATAGAAATATATAGTAGGTAGATTGACAATGGTGAACTACTGTGTTTGTGCTGAGTGTAAAAACTCTGGATGCTGAGTGAGGCACGTCACATCTGGTCGCGGGGTGAGCTCCTCGACCAGCGACCAAAACGCACTCACTTCCCTACAGCACAAGCTTTCCAACGCAGTTTCCATGGGACGGCACCGCCAGCGCCCACACAAGCACCTGCCAAACACAGCGGCAGACACGCGGCGGCTACGTTTGCAACAACATTTTCACCGGAGGAAGAGATAAACGCTAAGAAACACCCATATAGCTAGCATGATGCCTTCTATTTCTAGATGACAAAGACGAAGTTTACCAGTACTACGCGATACTTATCTGAACTAACGTCATAATCACTTCTACTAGATATAAAGAAAACGTTGATTTTTCACTCGGTGCTATTCAATGACAGTAAAACAAAAAAGTGCCGTTAGTGCACTGCTGCTCGTAGACAATTTTTTACAGTCTATGGTAGACTAGCTCCAGTGCTCATTTCTGCGTTGCTAAATTCATTCTCCTCGGACCATGCATTTAATTATTTATTATTTATAATTAAGTATTTATGACATTGTGGTGGCGTTCAAGTGCGTTTAACTCGTAAATACGATCTATACGAGATGGCTTGAACGCACCATAATGCTAGGCTTTCCTCCACTTCTCCCCAACGTGACGTCATCACCGAAATGCATTAAAAAAAACGTTAATACCAAAAACGTAAAAAACTGGTCTTTAAGACCATTTTTATGACATTTTAAAAATGATATACATATCTTGAGTGATTTATGTACCCATTAATCGACAGTGGTGGTTAACCTGCAACATGGACTTTAAAAAAAAAATCATTAATAAAATGTAATTTGGCATCAGTCGGTTCTTTATTACAAAGTAGAAAGTAAAGTGGTACTTAAAAGGGATAGTTCACCCCAAAATGAAAATTCTGTCATCATTTACTCACTATCACATCATACCAAACACAAGAATCTTGTTCAGCTTTGAAACAAATTATTATTATTTTTTTTTATATGTCATGGACCATCCATCAAAAGTCTAGACAATCAATATTTAGCTTCAAGAAGTACATAAAGATATAGCTAATCCATATGAATAAAGCAGTTTTATACAAGCCTTCCAACAAGACACAGGCTTGATTAATAAATTCAATTGAGAAGCTTGAGATAGCACAAACTGAGGTCTGTATCAAGCATTATATGTGTCAAGCAAGCACAATTGAGCTTCCCTTTAAAATATTTGCATTACATGTGTGCATTGTTGAATATATATTATGTGAATAAAAGACTAAATTAACTTACTTTCTGAAGCTTGAAAATAAAAATTTCCTAGACTTTCAATGGATAAAATATGACAAAAATGATTAAATATATTATTTATTTATTTTTCTTAAGGTGAACAAAATTATGGTTTTGGAACATGAGGGTGAGTAAATCATGACAATTTTCATTTTATTTTTAGGTGCACTATCCAAGTCATGCATTTATGCTAATGACAAAATGATTTATGCTAAAAGGATAAAGTATTCCTTAGTAAATATAATGTAGTCCTGACATGTGTCCTACCTTGTGTGTCTTGAAATCATCAGCTGACTCTTCCTTTGAGATAGTATGTCAGGATCATAGTTCTAATGACATCAATGCCATTTTTGCACTTGAAGGCAAAACACAAAATGATGGTAGTGTAACACAGTTAAGCAACATTTATTGAGTTTATTTTTATGATTCATAAGACAACTTTCAATGACTGCAAACCTAGCATTAGCAATTACCTGACACCTTTATACAAAATCCAAGGCAAACTTCAGGATAAGTGGAAATATAACACAAATTATTTATTTTTTTATCCATATTAAGAAAGTATACTATAGCTAGAATATTCAAGAGTCAAGACTTCACTGGTATTCTTTTTAAAGCTGTAGTCTACGATGTTGAAAATCGGTCGAGAAAGCCTTTTAAAAAAAAAAAAAACTCATCCCGCCCCTCCACACACACCCCCCTCCCCTCTGTGCTACCTGATCCCTCCCACCGGGAAACGACCTGAACAACGTCACTCAGTCAAGCCATGATCACCGGTAGTAAACATCAGCGCATCTTGTTCAAATTCCGATCGGCTCGAACAGAAACCCGCTAGGCCTACTGAAATATATTCAAGCACTTCAAGAAATATAATTACTTTGACCCGTGATAGGCGATGCTAAACGGCTAACATTCCAATGCCGACCGGCAGCATAAGCATGTTGTCAGACTGATAAAAAGCTATTTATGTAACACCTCACACCATAAAAGTATAAATAAATGCTTACCTGCTCAACAAAAAGTCAGCCGTGTCAGCGTAGTTTTTTTCGGTTTGTTTTTTCTCCATTGCTGAGCTGATGCTACTTTGCTAGCTACCATAGACTGTCAGCTGCTTGTCCGCGAAATTTCATGTCGCAGGAGGGGGGCGGGGTGGGGTACGGTGGGGTGGAGACGCGAGCGTCAAGTGGAGCGGGGGATTGGATGAGAGCAGTTGACCAATGTAAGCTGTCCGGCCGGACAGCTTACATTGGTCAACTTCTCTGCAGCTGTACACCCAATAGAGTGAATGGATTTTTTTCATTCTTTTTTCTCTTCATATTGTTAGGATTGTACTGTAGAACCATAACCAGCATCTAAACGAGGTTATTAATAATTAACAATTTTTGAAATCGTAGACCATAGCTTTAAGTAATACAAAGTTACTCTGAATCATAGACAGACTGAAATTTAAGTTGAAATTGAACTCTGCCATTAGGGTCTAAATAAAAAATGGTGGCACACTTCATTACATCAAACATCATTATTACAATCAGTTTGTTCAATGTGAATTCTACTTACTTCGTTTTAGGCTCATAGTATTGCATCATCTTGTTGACATTGATATCACACCATCCCTCGCTGCCTTTACTCTGAAAAGATGTATTTCAAAAGTATGAAAACAACTTTATTAGTGTGGGTTTCAAATTAGAAAAAGTGAGAAGCAAATAACAGTCTAAAATGTTAACTAATGTTGTTAGCAAAACAGCCATCATAATCGGTCCTCGAGCCACTTGTTCACCCGAGACTTCGGCTGCTTTAGTAAATTTAACGTAATAAGCATCACATGGATATGCTAGATCAAATTGACAAAACAGATCATAAAACGATTAACAAAAAGTTTAAACATTGTAATGTAGTGAATGGGTGGGTTTGCGTTAAGTTACCTGTTGTTTATGTGGTGTGAATGACGGTTAGCTGCTAACGTTAGAGATGTGGAAGATGGTCCGTCCGTCAGCCGGGTTTTAAAATAATAATAAAAAATCGCGGGACTTGTTTGTCCGTGTCCAACTGTGAGAAAGCACACAAAATATTTATTAATTTCCCACTGACAAACTGTGGTGTAAAACATATTTAACACTTGCCGCTGATAAGTTAACTGTCTTTGATGTAATGGCGCGTTGGCTCCGCTTCTTTGCTAGCTAACGTTAACGTTCTGTACATTAGCGTTACTGGGATGGTTAACCTTCAGATAGAGAAGTACGACAATAAGACATAAAACGTTCAAATGTGCTTTAAATGGGGATAAAGAAGTTCGAAATGCTTACCTGTTATTTTTCTTGACCGTTAGCCGTCCTGCTGTGACCCGTGAGTGATGTGAGCGCGCAGTGGGGGATGGGCGCCTGGGCAAACGACTGCCTGAGAGAAAATGCGCGCGTTTTTTTTGTTGTTGTTTTTTTTGCTTCTTGTGAAACACTCCTGGATAATATTTTGCCATGAGTAAAAGTAGTTAAGGCTTAATGTATGCTTAATATGAAATATATTTATGTATTTACTATTGTTTATGTTTTTATTTGATTAGCTTTTAGTTTAGTTATAAAAGAAAACGGCATAATGAGCCCTTATGCTATAGCCTCAGAGAAAATTATTTAAAAGAAATTAGAAATCATGGAGTAAATTAAAACATTTTTAAAATATTTTGTGGTCAGGCATAGACTTGATTGGAACTTGTTCTATTAAAATGAAAACATCAAGTTAAGCCAAAGAGTAACCGTTTCAAGTCAGTTGAACATGATGCAATAGTGTTTGAACATTAAACCTGATACAATGGTGTTAAATCAAAATGAATGGTTTAAACAAAGTGAACAACATCAAAAAATCTAAATTTTTTTGAGTGAAGGCTGGACTTAGGACACAGCCCTGGGGGATGCCGGTATTGAGAATAATGCTAGAGGAAGTGTGATGGTTAATCCTGACCCGCTGAGGTCTATTGGTGAGGAAGTTTCTGATCCACTGGCAGAGAAGGTCTCCCAGACCCAGTATTTGTAATTTGTTAATCAATTTGTCTGGGTTGATGGAGTTGAATGCAGAGCTGTAGTCTATAAATAACATCCTAACATAGCTGTTGGGTGTTTCCAAGTGTGTGAGGGCTGTGTGCAATGCTACAGAGATAGCGTCATCAGTGGATCTGTTGGTCCTGTATGCAAATTGATGTTGATCGAGATCAGGAGGAATGCAGGCCTTGATATGGGGCAGTACCAGTCTCTCAAAGCATTTCATGATCACTGGCGTGAGAGCCACTGGCCGGTAATCGTTCAGGCTTGTGATAGCTGAGGTTTTGGGTACAGGGATTATGGTGGCGGTTTTCAGACAGGTGGGGACTATGGCTTGCTGTAAAGACAGGTTAAAAATGCGTGTAAATACTGGAGCGAGCTGGTCAGCGCATTGCTTCAGCACGTGTAACCTGTTTATTGACTGATCTGATCTCAGTTTGATGTGTTTATTCCTCAGACTCTGTCCAGTGTTGTGGTCCTACTGAAGCTGTGATCCGATTGGTCCTCTCTGCTCTGGTGGGCGTGGCTACTGTCATTATTGTGGTTTATGACATCAGATCCAGAAGAGCTGACGGAGATCAAGCTCATATTCACACATCAGGTACATGATTGATGATGTCATTTCTCACAAACTGATTTTGCATGTATAAATATCTGTGAGATTTATTAATGTATGGCTTTTTATGTTCATCTTTTTCAGGAAGTATCGAAATCTAAAGCAGAACACTGAACTTTAAAGGTTCTTTTTTTCATAATGAATACTGATGATTATTTGAGTTTGTGCTCTCTTTCAGTGTCAGATTTTAACAGTGTCACTTTATTGTTTATATTTCACTTTATTGTTTATATTTCTCTCAGATACAAAAATAATAATGAATAGAGACACAGATCTCACTTTACTACTGCTGTATATTTGACATGTATTTTCTTGCCTTTATCAATAAAGTTTCTCACTCTGAGGTTCAAGAGTGTCTCATGATTTATTCAGAGGAATACAAACTTTTTGTATATTTTAAATATTTCAGCAGTGTACCATATATATATTACAGTCTATATAATTCTCCACTATTACAGTCAATCAAGAACATTTAGTGTCTTCATCAAATCATTCACTTTTTCTTTTTTTTTCTTTTTTTTTAGCTCAGCCCAAAATAATGCAACAAGTAAATAAACATCTATACAAAGCTCAGCTGTTGCACAAACATAATGTGAGTGACTGTCTTCAGGTAAATGATGTGGAGTGTGTTTGCATGTTGATCAGATCTTCAGTGTGTGAGAGTGTTTATAGTGCTGTGAGTTTAACACTTCATCAGTGACACACACAACAATCTTCATCAACATGACCTTCATCATCATCTTCATCTGGACTCTCACAGCGTTTGCTCAAGGTTTGTGGAGCACAAGTTTGATATTAATTCATTTCTTCAAGTATATTGTCAAAGTTTTGAGTGTATTTTCTTCTTGTTGTGTTTCAGAGTGTAGAGGACAGATCACCGTCACTCAGAGTCCCTCAATAACAGCAGAACAACCAGGAGGAACTGTGAATATCAAATGTAAAACCAGCAGAGATGTATACAGATGGAGTGATGGGGATGAAGGTTTATTCTGGTACTTACAGAAACCTGGAGAAACTCCTAAACTCCTGATTTATTATGTAAAAAAACTCCAGTCAGGAACTCCATCTAGATTCAGCGGCAGTGGATCTAACAGTGATTTCATTCTGACCATCAGTGGAGTCCAGACTGAAGATGCTGGACATTATTACTGTCAGAGTTATCACAGTGGTTCAGTGTTCACACAGTGATAAAGAGTCGTACAAAAACCTCCGTCAGTCAGAGTCACAGTGACTGAACTGAAACTGCAGCTGCTCAAACACTTTCACACACACACACACACACACACACACAACAGTGAAGAAACGACTCAATATGATCTTATTGAACATCACTTTCTGGAGCTTCATCAGTTTTTGAACTTTTTCAGAAGTCATATTTGTCTCCTGTTTTCTATTACATCCTTCATCTAGAAATTCAGTTACTTTTGATTTTCACTTCAGTGGATATTTTTCAATCCTTCACCACATTTTTGATTTTCTGCATTTATGATTTAATATATTCTTCTGTCTAAACTGCATCATCAGAATCATAAACATGTTCAGCTTGAGCAGTTTAATAAGTCTGTTGATTTATTAAGTTAATCCCTCATAATTCAGATATTAACAGCATCATATAAACATCCCTCAATTTCAGAGCAGATAATAATAATTTATATTAATATCTATGTATGGAGGAATTAGCAATAATATAAACATTTTTAAAAAAATTAAAGATACCCAACAGGTCCTGTCCTCCATCAAAAACAGCATATGCATGTCACCATATTTATTTAAATGTATTTTATAAACATGAATAAAAGTGAAGATGTTTCTATGATTTGTGACTGTAACGGTCATCAGTGAGAGTGTCCAGGATGACCATCAGAGGGCGCTCCACCTCGGACAACACCACACATCCACAGACTCCATTCCCCATAATCCTTAGTTCAGACTATCATCCACACTCACATTCACCTGTGTCATTACCTTGTTTAACTCACTCTATAATAGCCTGGTTTTCACATTCATTCCCTGCGAAGTCTTCAAGTCTTCCCTCTGTTCAATAAAACTGCATTTGGATCCTCAACTTTCGTGTCTCAGAGCAGTTCGTGACAGACGTGACTCTCAATCAAACTCAGTTATTCAGTGACTGACAGAGACTCGTGTGTGTGATGATCCTCATGTCTGTTCATAAACTGCAGGAACAGACATGGATTTGGTGTGAAATTTGGGGATTAACAGCGACGTTTCACTCCAACTACAGTAAAAAGTAAAAATATTCTCAAAGTCTCTCAGTGAAGTTTTGGCTCGCTTTCGATGCTTCAGTCTATAATCCATTGAATAAAACTATTGGTTTTTTTGCTGCTAAGAGAACCGACGGCCAGTGCTGCAAAGTTTCTGAAGTGACATTACATATAAATGCTGGATTCACTCCGCATGGATGTGACATGTTACAATAATAACACATTAAAGCAATGTAAAGGCAGACTAATAGATTCTTAGAAAAATACTCGTACCAAAATATATATTTTTTAATTCTATTCCAATTATTGGTAAAAGTGATGACATGTAAATAATGTTAAATGTCTCACTGTTGCTCAGGTTTAAATCTGCACTTTACTAAAACCTTCAGTGATTTGAGTCTGGATCCGGATCTGCTCACAGCAGATATTCAGATTAATACTGAAGTTGGTCTTATAGATGTATTCAGAACTGAATTGAATGATAGCATTTTTAACATTTTGACTTTTGTAGAATATCAAATATTATGAAAAACATTAATTTTACTCTGTTCTCACTTCAGTGATTGTGTTTTGTGTCTGTTAATGAGTGACTGTCTTCAGGTAAATGATGTGGAGTGTGTTTGCATATTGATCAGATCTTCAGTGTGTGAGAGTGTTTATAGTGCTGTGAGTTTAACACTTCATCACTGACACACACAACAATCTTCATCAACATGACCTTCATCATCATCATCTTCATCTGGACTCTCACAGCGTTTGCTCAAGGTTTGTGGAGCACAAGTTTGATATTAATTCATTTCTTCAAGAATATTGTCAAAGTTTTGAGTGTATTTTCTTCTTGTTGTGTTTCAGAGTGTAGAGGACAGATCACCGTCACTCAGAGTCCCTCAATAACAGCAGAACAACCAGGACGAACTGTGAATATCAAATGTAAAACCAGCAGAGATGTGTACAATGGAGATAATTTATCCTGGTACTTACAGAAACCTGGAGAAGCTCCTAAACTCCTGATTTTTGCAACAAAATACCGTCAGTCAGGAACTCCATATAGATTCAGTGGCAGTGGATCTAACAGTGATTTCACTCTGACCATCAGTGGAGTCCAGACTGAAGATGCTGGACATTATTACTGTCAGAGTCGCCACTTGATCATCAGTAGCTATGTGTTCACACAGATAAAGAGTCGTACAAAAACCTCCGTCAGTCAGAGTCACAGTGACTGAACTGAAACTGCAGCTGCTCAAAGGAGGATCTGAAATAACATCATCACACTTGCACAGAAAGAGATTTTGTGACACATTTGAGATCTGTGTGATTTCAGTTTGCCCTAGTTGCCGCCTTTTAGGGTAGACTGGGTACAGTTGAGACATAGGTACAGTTGAGACACCTTTAATAACTTGCGTTCGCAGCAAGCACAAGTTGTGATTTTTGCTGTGCACATGCGCATTAGTGTCCTCTTTGTTTGTGGGAAATTTGAACAGTGGACGCATCTCCGATCCGAAAATATCGGGTAAAGTTTTTTAAAGTAGGACGTTCACTTCACCATGCACTCTCCACAATGAATAGCTTATTATCCCTATATGACTGTTAAACGTAACTGGTATCACCACAAACTTTATTCTGTGCCCTAAAAACTGGCATATTTCATGGTATTGTGTCATGCAAGGTAATTGCAAAATCTAGAGAAATGTGCGAGGTGGCCAGCGGGGTATAGTTGAGACACACGTGTACCCCGAGAGCTCTATTAGGAAACACACTGTTTAATTGTTCAGTGTTATGATAACAGATTAAAGGTCGTAATTAGCCAGCATAGGACGCAAATGAAAATAAAATGTGATATTTGTGTTATTTAAACTGTGTATTATTAATAAATATTGTTTAATATCTTGTTCCTGCTTTATCAATTTTAACCAGTGCTAATTTAAATAAAATGAATGAATATAAATGGTTGAATAAACAAAAATGTTGCCCAATTGTTATTTTCTTTATTTGTCTTTATTTTTTATATTTACAATGAATGGTAAGTTGTCTTTACATCATTAAAAATGGGTGTGAGACAAGGTTGAGACAAAAAGCACCTTATTTTTATTAGGTAATTGTGGAAAATATAAACTACTTGTGGGTATTATTGATTGATAATATCTTTGTCTACAAGCTAATGAAATGTCATGTGGCATGCCATGTGGAAATTCACTTCTTTTCAGTATCTATTTTTGTGTGAAAAATCAAAACGCAAAAAGTGTCTCAACTGTACCCAGTCTACCCTATTAGCCTGGATTTTTAGGTCGGGAAGTTCGTTCTGGACTCGATCCGTTGAGGAGCTATTATGCCCGAACAAAAATTGTTCGGACCAATCAGATTGTCAGGGCGGGCTTTATACGATGATGGACAGATGAGCAACGTAATCATCTACGTCACCAATGAGCGCTTGGGTTGAATTCGTTAACAACAAAGACGACAGCCGCTGGAGAATTGAGATTTCACGAGTTCACACTTACAAATAAGTCAAATAGAATAAATGAATATTTGACGTGCTGTCCGAGGAGAGGCTCCTCGGTATTCGGCCCGAACCCAAAGTACCACCCCCGTATTCCTGGCTGTGGAAGAACAAGCCGAGAGTGAGTGGAGGGATGCAGAATACTGTAAAGGAATGTTAGGTGAGTTGACAGAGTGAATATATGTTTCCTCTCATGCTGATAGGGTAGACATGGTGTTTGATGACAAGTTGATTGGATTGATTATGTGAACGTGCTCCTGCCGAACTTTGTTTATGAAACATTATGTGTAGATTACGCCATCGCGTCTGTTATAGAAGATATCGACAGCGCATTAAAGGAACACTCCACCCATTTGCATTAAGCTTTGCAATGTTAGAAACCCAGTCATACTATTGAATGGTCATGCAACATTTTCTCATTTTCCCCTGAGACGAGAGAAATCTGTATTTACCTCTTTACACTTCCTCCTACTACAATGACGCAAAAATCGTCATTTTGCGTCATTGTAGGAGGAAGTGTAAGAGGGGGGGATTTCTGTTAAGACTACAAGCACTAGTTCCCACCCTTTCAAACCCGCCCATAGGGGGTTGGACCTAATGCGCTAACAGACCTATCACAGATCAGTGCCAGTGCGTTTGATTTCACCGGCAGAAACCTGCATGTCCGGCCGTCGAGATCGTCCAAAATGTCCGGGATTCGGCTTTGCTTTCTACGGTCGCCATTCATTTTTTACATGCACACCTTTTGTTTCAATCTAACTGAATTCATTCCGATTAGTGAATCTGAATGTAGTGTTTACATGAACGCTAAACAAGTGATCGGTTGATGTGCGTTTTACCATTGCTAAGAAAATACCCGCTCCTCAATGAGAGATAGCCCACGAGACCGGCGCGTCTCACAGGCGCCGCTCATCAGTAATCACGCCACCGGCTTTTGCGTTCTACAGTCACCATTCATCATGTTTACTGTGGCGAGCAGGACGAGGCTAGGGCCGCGGGAGAAAGACGCGAGGCCGGTGGCGTGATCGGTTGATGTGCGTTTTACCATTGCTAAGAAAATACCCGCTCCTCCGTGAGAGATATGAGACCGGTGCGTCTCACAGGTGTCGCTCATCAGTAGTCACGCCACCGGCCTCGCGTCATTCTCCCGCGGCCCTAGTCTCGTCCTGCTCGCCACAGTAAACACAATGAATGGCGACTGTAGAACGCAAAAGCCGAATCCCGGACATTTTGTGCGATATGCGATCTCAAAAACCCGGGCAGACTCACGGAGACTACTAGAAACTTAGCTTAGCTTTATTGTTTACAACTGCTCTCTAACCGGTAGGCGTGGCTTGGGAGTGGCCTCGTAGAGCAGCGAAACAAGTGCATTCTGGGAGTTGTTGTCTTTCATCCACATGAGCCAAAAATACATTTTCTGGCTTTTCTCAGTCTAGAAAGCTCCAAATTCAAAAATAATTTCACATTTCTTCTACATAAATGACCCAATTTAAATACACATTCATCTTTCCAGAGGTGGAGTATCCCTTTAATTTTAAAAGAGGAACAGAGAACCGCGATCAAGGCATTTGTCGATCGGAAACATGAATGAAAACTTACTCCGTTGCTCTGATTGGTTGTAGGTCTATCCAATTGAGTGCAGAGGCATTTTCCTTCCTGATTCGGTTGAAACACGCCCCATAATCAAAGCTCAATGGAGCAGTGTCAGACTCACATTCTGACTAGAATCTGAGTATGACGACGTCAGGCTAGCCTTTTATTAATAGATCTTAATAATATTCCATGATTATTTCATTTGACCATCCTAACATGTAATTTGTTAACTATGCACTGTATTCTGCTGACAGTAAGAGTTTTATATTAGCTTGCGGTTTTAATTATAACCTTGATCAGTCAGTTCAGTTTAGACACGCCTCTCCCTCCTCTGCACCAATCAGAAGCCTCTGATAAAAAAGAGCTAGATATTAAGAATTTATTTTTGTGCTTTTAACTGAATTTTTATTAACTGAGACTCTACAGCGATCTGTCAGACACATTAACCCTCTGGGGTCTAAGGTGTTTTTGGGGTCCTTGAGATGTTCTGACATGCCCTGACATTTGTGCTTTTTTCAGTTGCTTATAAACATATTAATGGCAAATGTGTAATTACACTCTATTTAGGACAAACAGGGCTACCATAATATGTGAGCAACATGTATGTACATGTTTGTATTTTTGAGAGAAAAATGTTTATGCATGGTTATTGAAAAAAATAAAAAATAAAGTTTCTGAAATAAGGCCACAAAACACATACTAAATATGTGTCCACAAGACTTTTGACTAATGGATGTCGTCGCCTAGAGTTTTTTCTTCAAAATGATCTGAAAATCATCCTGCCCAATCATTCACATAAAACAATACATTGATTTCAATTTTGCAAGACACTTTCTGTTTGGAAAGGCAATATGCGAGTGGGCGTCAACGATCCAACACCATCATGCATATTGAGTAGTTCACACCTGAGGAGACAATTGGGCCCGCATACTTAATGAGCCATTCATTCAGGTGTGTCACTGAGCCACAAGAAAGAATGCAAGAACAATATGTGTGTGTATATATATATATATATATATATATATATATATATATATATATATATATATATTCTACCAAATTGGTTCACAGTTGGAAGCATCTCATTTTTTTTAATTTTTCCACAAATTGTGCTTGCAAATTGTATAATTTCCAAGGAAAACATGTCTAGTAATTGTGCAGTTAATTCTCATACTGTATTTTCAGTTTTGGAATATGTATCCTCTCCCCAAATTTGTCACTAATAAAACACAATAAAAATTATTTAAAGAAAAGGCTTATATTTACCTTTTAATAGTTTGTTTACATCTACCTTGTAAATATATTTTTTATTAAAAAGGTTACAATTACAACAACAATTCAAGTGTAATCTTTCTTTGTAAAAACTAAAGTAGGCTATACATTTTATCATACATATTTCAAAGTTAAGGATTCATTACTTTGAATATAGCCTAGGCTACATTGGAACAAACACATAATAACATATTATTTGATTACTTTATTTTTGACAAAACATACTATATTTAACATATGAGCAAAAATTGGCAAACAAAAGCTTATTTGAGGTGGCAGATATTTTACAGTAAAAATGTATAATCTATCCAAAACTAGTCAACGAAATGTTGTCTTTCATATGTCTGTAACATAGGTCTTTCGTTTTTATTATAAGAAATATAAATGTTAATTTGCAGTTTAATACGTTGCTTATACAAATACATTTTATTTCAACATATTTCAGTCGATTTTTACTCATCTAGCAATAGCCTACAGTTTGCTAAAAGCGGATCATTCATTCACACACAGAAACGCGATTCAAATTTAAACCGTCTTTTTGCGAGTTGTGGTAAACAGCACGCATCTCTGCCGCTCATTCATTCACACACAGAAACGCGATTCACTTGAGAATGAAAAAAACTTACTACAGTATTCCATCGCTCAGGATCCCTTGCTCCTCGAAATACCAGCACTTCTGAGGTACATTTTCCATTATTATTATTACGATAGTATTATTCCTCACAGCGCTGCGAGACGGTGTAAACAAGTACAATGATCTGATTAAACTTGATGTGTTTTCTCGAGCTGATATGGGGGCGTTCACAGTTTGCATGGATTGCCTCATTTGCGTTTGAATAGTGCGCGCTCTCCGTGGGCGGGATCACATTAAAAATAATGAGCTGAGATGAGAACGACTGACATCTCTCTCTTTTCATACATATTACATAAACTTTGAATATTTGTTTTTTTATATAAATTACTTCATTCAAAAGAAGAGAATTCAAGCTTCATGCCTGTGTGTCTGTATGCCTGTTTGACTGAGTATTCGCTGAGTTATTGTTCATAACTGAACATAACTGTTATTGTTCGTTTCAGAATTGACTTCACTGACAGAGAGAAAGCAGAACTCGCATCATGTTTATTTTTCTTTATTTGGCAAAAAGCACAACACTTTGTTTTTATTGTGAGTATACACAAAAATAATACACACTTAACAGGATCGATTGATGTATGAAACTGGTTTGTAAGATCAAAGTCAACAGAGTATTTTGAATCTCGTTTGAACTGATAAGAAAAAAAGCAAGCAGATCACGCTGGCGTGATTGTCGACCCCAGGGGGTTAAAGAGACACAAAACGGTATTTATTGTTTAAATGTCTTTAAAAAATGACTTAATTTGAAAGGTGAGACTTTGTTTCATATCAAAAGTAACCTGGTCTGTCCTGTCTGTCAGTGTGTTGTCAGTTTCTCTGCTCCGCGATGTGTGTCACTGCGTGAGAACATGTGTGGCGTGAGAGCGGTGTCGCTTATCGGACATAGCAACAGTAACTAAAGGGGGCGGGTCTTTGCGAACGGTCAATTCAGACTCTGGAATCTGGATCCTTCGAAGGCCGTGAAGGTCGGACTGAGTGTTAAATGTGAAATGTGAGTGTTGTTTCACGGGAAATGAAGACGCATTTGAAGGAGCCTTTGAATTGAGACAGATTTCGTCGAGCCGCTGTGACACAATCGGCCTTCGAAGGATGAAGTCTTTGAATCTGTAGAAAAAGCTGAAAGAAACGCTGAAATCACATACTCTCTTGAGTAGATACTTATTTTGAACTAGTAATTACTTCACGTCCGCTAATAAAGTCAGTTCTATATAGTATAAATGAGTGTGTGTGTAATCCAGACGTACATTCGCCATGTTGACATTATCATGTGATCTACCAGGGTCAGCTGCATCTCTTCACTGTCATTCACAGATCCTCTCCTGTGGCCTCATGGGATAGTAAAGTGTCCGTCGTATCACACTTCAGAATCTCTCCAAAAGTAGTCGGACATCCGAGTACTTTTTGCTTTTATGTGTGTTGTCAATTCGGAAATACTAATTTTGTCACATACTGTTTTTTGCCTACTATATAGAAGAGAAGATGTGATTTCAGATGCAGCCATTAACTTTATCATCTGATTTAAACTCCCTCAGAGCTGCTCTATGAAACTGGACAATCAGTCACTGTAACCTGTAAAACTAGCAGTGATCCAAACGATCTGAGCTGGTACCTGAAGAAGCTCCTAAACTCCTGATTTATCGTGTAAACACCCTCCAGTCAGGAACTCCATCTAGATTCAGTGGCAGTGGATCTAACAGTGATTTCACTCTGACCATCAGTGGAGTCCAGACTGAAGATGCTGGACATTATTACTGTCAGAGTTTCCATTGCAGAACAGATTCTGGTAATAGTTGTGAGGGTGATCCAGTGTTCACACAGTGATAAAGAGTCGTACAAAAACCTCCGTCAGTCAGAGTCACAGTGACTGAACTGAAACTGCAGCTGCTCAAACACTCTCTCTCTCACACACACACACACACACACACACACACACACACACACGCACACACACACACACACACACACACACACACACACACACACAGGAACTACATATGCTCAAAACTGACTTATGACTGAAATCATCTCTATTATGATCAGTCCTGTGACAGACGAGTTTGACTCTAACATGTTCAGAATCAAATAAAACTGAGTGTGTAAATTTATATGAAATCAAACAAACAATAATTGTGTCATAAGTTGTTTTGTTTACAGCTACACTAAAGTAATTGTAATGTCATAAAGTTATTTTTAAGTAGCTCCTTCATCTCAAGCTTATAATGAATTTATTACTCATCCCTCCATCAGCAGAAGTGAAAAAGTAAAAAAAAAACTCCAGTCAGGAACTCAGTGGAGTCCAGACTGAAGATGCTGGACATTATTACTGTCAGAGTTTCCATTGCAGAACAAATTATTATTATAATTGTAAGGGTGATCATACATTCACACAGTGATAAAGAGTCGTACAAAAACCTCCGTCAGTCAGAGTCAGTGACTGAACTGAAACTGCAGCTGCTCAAACACTTTCACACACACACACGCACACACACACACACACACTACTGACACACAGAGGACAAACACAGTAACTACACATGTGTTCAAAACTGACTTATGACTGAAATCATCTCTATTATGATCAGTCCTGTGACAGACAAGTTTGACTCTAATATGCTCAGAATCAGCGAAAACTACAAAACCTGATATAAAATCAAACAAAAATATTACATTTTTCCAGTCTTATAGTTTTTTTGTAGATTATATTGCACACAAATCTTATTCTAAATTCATATAAAGTCATTGTCTATCATAAGTAACATAAAAATGTTTTTGAGCCTTTTTCAAGTAACTCCATCTCAAACTAATGAATTTATTACTCATAACTCATTTTAGCAGAAGTGAAACTGCTCCAGTTCAGAGCGTTGAACCAGTAAAAGAGTGAAACTGTGAGTTTGAGGTGAAAATCTCATTTGCATTGTCAGGTTTAGTGATTGTGATGGTCTCAGAATAGAGCAGCTCGTCTCCAGTGACCATGTTCAAACCCCAAGAGCTTCATTTCACATTTACTGCTGAATGCAGCTGTTCTCAACTATTACAATTAGGGGTGTAACGAGACCCTTATGTCACGATCCTGAACTCACAATACCATATTATTGCCATACTCCATCAAAATGGTAAATTTGGTTTAACATTGTGTGTGTAAATGAATAGGCTTGGACTTGGTGCTGATAACCCAATGCAGGACAATAGAGACACCAGAATAACAATATTCATGATTCTGAAGCTGAAAATACTGAATTATTTCAGACGAATATGCTTGATGTCTCTGACTAGATATATCTAAAATAATGTAGGCCACTTTTTACTGGTAACATCAGACATTTGGCATTATCAGGACCCACAAATATTCCCCCATTGCATTATTATACATTATATTTAACATTATATACAGTAGTTTAATGTAGTAGTGACACGAAAACCCTGTAAACTTCCTAAACTTTCATTTTGGGTGAATAATATGATACATATTGTCACTATCCACTGTAATTATTGTTCCACCCCTAATTACAATCAATCAAAAGCCGCTGAAACTTTAGTGCAGGACTTTGAAGGAACGACACACTGATCAATGATGCAGTCCAACACAAATGTGCGCTTGCGTTCAGATGAAGCTTTATTGAATGAACAGCAATGGCAGCACATTGACAGACTGCTTCAGTATTGAGCTGTAAATCACGTGACGCTCAGATACGCTGGTCTTCACTGGAGAAACATCAGCACTCGGAGCTCTTGAGGAACGAGGCCTCGTGAGCAGCTCCGGCATGTGTTCCTCTGCAGACGAAGCGCTCTGCGGCTTCCCAGCGTGCTTTGCTGAGGCTCAGGACGCTGCTGCGACTGTAGAGACTGTCCCGCTCGCTCTCTGCGCTGGTCTGAACCCCCTCGGTGACCTCTGACCCGTCCAGCGTCCAGCTCACCGTCGCCCCCTGTGGAGAGTAAGAGCTGAGCAGGCAGAGCAGAGCGGGGGGTCTCCAGAGATCAGCAGAGAAGAGGGAGACAGCAGAGACACGGAGGGAGACACGGAGGGACCCGCTGGACACACACACACACACACACACACACAAAACTCAATTATTCAGATGGTAATGCAATAAAAATCACAATCATGTCATCATTTCACTGTAATTCCACATTGCTCCAATTATTCATATACCATATACACACTATCCTGAGTAAAATTTTAAAATATTCTCCATTAGCTAAATTATTATTTACTATTAAGAAATGTACACTGTAAAAAAATATTGTAACTGCTTTAAGACTAAAACTGCTACGGTAAAAACCTGTTAAATGGTTAATGGTAAGTTCAGTAAAATATAGTTAAATTGAAAGTTTTTGATAGTAAAAAGAACAAGTCTGGGGATCACGACTGCCTTTGTAGATTTTTACAGTGTATCAATTATAAAATATGTAAAAAATATAAATCAGTTCTCTGAAGGAAAATATATGCTAATTTGTTCTTTTCTGAATTAAGTAAAATGTTTAAACATCTCCATCTATTGTAAATTGATCATTTTATTGTGATCATTTATTATAAGATTTAGTAAACTAATTTATTATGTCAATATAATAGTTTGTATTTTGAAAATATTAGGCTAATATAAACATTGTAATAAAATAAACGTTATACACTCAAAAACATTAAGCCTTTTTAAGATTAACGAATTTCAGTACAACTCCATTAAATTGAATAGAATAATCCTTAAATATTATTTATACAATTAATTAATCATTTTAAAAGTGTATTAAAATAGTTTATGTGATTCGTATTTATACATTTAAAAAAATGAAAATATGTTTTTTTAACTCATTTAAAATTCTTAATATTAAAAATATGTAAGGATTATTCATTTCAGTTTGATGGAATTTTACTATAATTGAAATTTGTGAATAAGATGTGAAATGTATAAAGGTCATCAATAATATATTTTTGTAATATCACCTAAATTACTAATAGGCTACTGTTGCCAAATGTTCTTAAATAACCTTAAACCTGCTTTTAAACACACACATCATATGTTTTTATTAGATAATTGAAGAAAGACTTACTTCTGATCACCAGTTCAGTTCCTCCACCGAAAGTGAACCACAGTGTTTCATTCTAGTGAAAGAGTCGTACAAAAACCTCCGTCACACTCAAACGAACACACACACACACACACACACACACACACTGATGTGAGACTCAGATCTTCTCAACATCAACCATGATTGATCAAAAAAGAGCCACAAAATCTTCATCTAAAAAATAGTCCAAAGAATTAATCTTAAAAATAAATACTTGATATTGAATGAAGGCTGAAATCCTTTGTTTCATAATCAGTCCCGAAATACATTCATCACATTTACAAACACATGTGATTTAAACTCTGCTAATTCTATTGACCTGCTTTATAATGAAATCTTCAGCCAGATTTAGATGGTCATTCTCTATTGGATGACCTTTGACCTGTTATACAGTATCATGGATGATATAAATCTGCAGCACAGGTATTAAATTCTCTCAGCATCAAAGTCTGAATGAAACTGATCATTAAAACAGTGTTTAGAGCGAGAAGATCGACCCAAAATAACATGAAGTAAATCATGAGTTTCTGTTTCTGAAAATGATACACAGAAGTTTATTAGCAAAGACACTAAAAGACAAAACAGTGTTTCTTCTGTCTTCAGGGAAATGATGTGGAGTGTGTTTGCATATTGATCAGATCTTCAGTGTGTGAGAGTGTTTATAGTGCTGTGAGTTTAACACTTCATCACTGACACACACAACAATCTTCATCAACATGACCTTCATCATCATCTTCATCTGGACTCTCACAGCGTTTGCTCAAGGTTTGTGGAGCACAAGTTTGATATTAATTCATTTCTTCAAGTATATTGTATAAAGTTTTGAGTGTATTTTCTTCTTGTTGTGTTTCAGAGTGTAGAGGACAGATCACCGTCACTCAGAGTCCCTCAATAACAGCAGAACAACCAGGAGGAACTGTGAATATCAAATGCAACAGTGATTCACTTAATGGAGATCATATATTCTGGTACTCACAGAAACCTGGAGAAACTCCTAAACTCCTGATTCGTATGGTAAACACCCGTCAGTCAGGAACTCCATCTAGATTCAGTGGCAGTGGATCTAACAGAGATTTCACTCTGACCATCAGTGGAGTCCAGACTGAAGATGCTGGACATTATTACTGTCAGAGTACACACTGGATCAACAGTATAGGTGTGTTCACACAGTGATAAAGAGTCATACAAAAACCTCCGTCAGTCAGAGTCACAGTGACTGAACTGAAACTGCAGCTGCTCAAACACTCACTCACAAACACACACACACACACACACACACACACACACACACACACACACACACACACACACACACACACACACACACTCAGTCAAGTTATTCATAGATATTAAATGAAACATAAAGCATTCATTGAGTTTTTAACTTACTAAATACTTTATCTTATCTCTTTATCTTAATACATTTATCTAAAACTATATCTATAATTTGTCTGCATGTTCTTGTTTCATCATGAATCTGCAGGAGTGTTCATGCTCCACTGACTGAAGTTTACTTATAAAATGTGAGTTAAAGCCCTGATCTAATGAAAGACCTGAAACAAAAATGACAAAAAATTGACATAAAAACATAAAGTTACAATTATATTTTATTTATTGACTGAACTGTAATAAAATCATGCCTGAATGATAAAGCACACACACAGTCTTGTATGAAAGGCAGAAAGCAGAGCAGATGCAGATGTTCAGAATACGGTTCACAGTCGAGACTTGATTATTAAATTATTTAAAAAGGAAATATCATTGAGTTTCAAACTGCCAGAAAAACTCAATCAAGTTCCACTTTCAGTCGATGCAGAAACATAAAGACTGTTGTTAGTAAATGTGTCATCTTTGATATTCTCTGCAGTCTCAATATCCAGTTTTATTGAACAAAACATATAAATTATACAATTTATTGTTTTAACAAGCAGAAAACGAAGACAAAAACTAATTTCAGGTCATCAAGTGTTAGTTTTACATACAAGAATCAACTGAAAACGACAAATAAGAGTCTAAAAGAAACAGCATTAGAAATAGAAGAACTGTGTTTCTCTGTAATGTTTGATTCACTTTATCAGCTTTAACTTTCAAAAAGTTGATCTGAATGTTTTTAGAGAAGAGTTTTCACAAAGCATTGTGATCACTAAAGCCATGAAAGTTAAATAGAAGTTATATTATAGATTTGAAGTGTCATTTTCATGATCAACTTCACTGAAACTCGCTTTGTTAAAAGCATCAAAGATCAGATGTGAAGAAACACAAGAACTGAATTCACTACAATTTAAGACTCTGAATAAAACCTTAAGCAAACTTTGTGTGTCACATCCACTATAACTTTATAATTAATGAAAATTAATTTCTATAAACCTTTTTACTCCTGAAGTATCAGACAGAGCTGATCATTAAGAGGAAATACTATTAAGAATATAAATGCCAGTTTGGAAATATTGCTGTTCATTTTAAGTGGTGCCAAAATACCAGCCAAATGTTATTTTCTTTCAATGTATTTTTAACCCTTTAGAATTGAATTATCTTTGAGGAAGAAAAGAGCTGAAAACTCGTCAAATCAAGTAAATGTCAGAAATGATTATTTCTAGTTCAGTGGATGAAAAAAAGATCCTTTGACAATGAAAATCATCTTTACAGTTTTGACGAACATTCAATGTGTAATTGCACAAAAATATATATCTAAAAAAATATGCTAAAAGTGAATCCTTTCTACAAGGTATTTAACAGTAAGCTGTTGTATTAATAATCTTAATATGTGATGATTTACTGCATCAGTTTGGAGCCGCTGCTGAAAGTGAACCAGTGAAATAAACGAATAGATCATCAGAACAGAAACCTCCTGAACGCTTCACTAACTGAACTTCAGATCAACAACAAACACATCAATGCAGAAACTCACTGACTTCCCCTGCTTTATGAAGATCATCATCACTGAATTACTGAATTTATTAAAGTGAACATGTTTATATCATGTGTGACTCTCAATCAAACTCAGTTATTCAGTGACTGACAGAGACTCGTGTGTGTGATGATCCTCATGTCTGTTCATAAACTGCAGGAACACACATGGATTTGGTGTAAAATTTGGGGATTAACAGCGATGTTTCACTCCAACTACAGTAAAAATATTCAGATTAATATACTGAAGTTGGTCTTTGATGTATTCTGTAATTGTTTGTATTATACGTGTCTGTTAATGAGTGTCTGTCTTCAGGTAAATGATGTGGAGTGTGTTTGCATATTGATCAGATCTTCAGTGTGTGAGAGTGTTTATAGTGCTGTGAGTTTAACACTTCATCACTGACACACACAACAATCTTCATCAACATGACCTTCATCATCATCTTCATCTGGACTCTCACAGCGTTTGCTCAAGGTTTGTGGAGCACAAGTTTGATATGAATTCATTTCTTCAAGTATATTGTCAAAGTTTTGAGTGTATTTTCTTCTTGTTGTGTTTCAGAGTGTAGAGGACAGATCACCGTCACTCAGAGTCCCTCAATAACAGCAGAACAACCAGGAGGAACTGTGAATATCAAATGTAAAATCAGCAGAGATGTGTTCAGGGATAGTGATGGGGATGATATATTATTCTGGTACTTACAGAAACCTGGAGAAACTCCTAAACTCCTGATTCGTTATGTAAAAAAACTTGAGTCAGGAACTCCATCTAGATTCAGTGGCAGTGGATCTAACAGTGATTTCACTCTGACCATCAGTGGAGTCCAGACTGAAGATGCTGGACGTTATTACTGTCAGAGTGCACACAGTGGTTATGTGTTCACACAGTGATAAAGAGTCGTACAAAAACCTCCGTCAGTCAGAGTCACAGTGACTGAACTGAAACTGCAGCTGCTCAAAGGAGGATCTGAAATAACATCGTCACACTTGCATCTGAAATAAAACCATCTAAATTAATCTGACACTCTTAATAATTATAGAGTTCAGAAAGAGATTTTGTGCTCTTATAGATCAGTGACACATTTGAGATCTGAGTGATTTCAGTTTGCTCTATAGTTGCCGCCTTTTATTAATAATAGATCTTAATTTTCATAATACTCCATGGATGTTTCATTTGACCATCCTAACATTTAATTCCAAGTGTTCTCGTCTGATAAACTTCAGGTTGAGCCACTGTAGTCACTTGGACTATTTTAACGATGTCTTTACTAACTTTTCTGGGCCGGCAGATGAAATTACCTAGAAGCCTATGAAGGAGTGAGACAGCTCTCAGATTTCATCAAAAATATCTGAATATTTTTATTTAATATAAAATATATATATTACTTTATATCTTAATTTTTGATTTTCTGCATTTATGATTTAATATATTCTTCATTCTAAACTGAATCACCAGCATGTTAAATATGTTGAGCAGTTTAATAAGTCAATTGATTTATTAAGTTCATCCCTCATAATGCAAATATTAACAGCATCATATAAACACATCCCTCAACTTCAGAGCTGATGATAATAATTTATATTAATATCTATGTGGAGGATTTAGCAATTATATAAAATTTTATTCAAAAATTAAAGACCAGATTACACAAGGTGTCCTCCATCGAAAACAGCACATGCATGTCCAGCCTGGTCTCATTGTTAATACGTAGGTATTAAAGTTTTTTACGATTGCTGTGACAGATTTTTCAATACTTTTAACAATTTTCCAAAACTCTTAACACAGTTAGCACTACATCCGTCTGTGTAAGCTATACTATTACAGTTTTTCTCATTTGCTAAGACACACTAAATGAAACTGGGATCCGCTTGATCTTCATCATCACATTATTAGCACAGCAGAAGTCTTCTCTTGCAAATGTTTTAACACTTTTTCATTTGTTTCACACATTTTTCACACCCTTTGTCAAAACAGTTACCACAGATCTCATTGAAAGACCCCGAACTCTATTGGATTCACTGTATTGAACAAAAGGAAAACATCTATTCACAGCTGATAGAAAGTACTTGCATAATTATAAATCTCTATGCACCTGTGTGAAACTCATTTGCACAACTCTTCAATCAGCAATCAGTCCTCATCCATCTATAAAAGATGCCACCTCTGTGTTGCTATTTGCAAACATGGATCAAAGAGGCCATAGAGTAAGAGGCCATGGCAGAGGGGCCCGAGGAAGAGGAGCCTGTATGCGTGGTGGAGGAGCTGCAGCAGCAAGAGGACAAACTCGAGCTCAAGTTTCAAATGAAATTTGAGCAACCATTATTGACCATGTCATCAATCATGGCTTGTCCTTTAGAGAGGCTGGACAAAGGGTCCAGCCCATTCTGAGTCGGAGCACTGGCATCTATTGTCAGGCTTTTTCTGAATGAGAACAGGTAATTCACAGTGTTACTGTAATGTATACCACTATGTATTTCAGCTTTACTGTATTGCCCTGTTAGCAGAACAAACTGTGTCTACAGTAATGCAGATGTTTTATCAATCCCATATGTGACTGTCATACAGTAATGTCAATTTTGACATGCTTTTTGCCTTTACTTTATAGGATCCACACATTACCACACACTGGTGGCAGAAGATATTTAGTATTGAACAGGAGTCTGCCATTGTAGATATGGTAGTGGCAAACAATGTAATCAGACTGAGTGAAATCCAGGCAGCAGTAATTGCAGATCAGGGAGCATTTAGAAATATAAACAGTGTGAGTTTGGCAACTATAGATCGAGTCCTTAAACAAAACCATGTCAGAATGAAGCAGCTGTACAGAGTTCCATTTCAAAGAAACTCTGACATCGTAAAGGAGGCACGATTCCAGTATGTGCAGGTACAGATTTTTTTATTGTAATACCTTGTTTACCATAGTTCCATGCGACTGGAATACTGTAATTTGCTTTATGAATTTGCTCTTTTTCTTAGAGAATAATGGAGCTTGAAGTTGAAGGGGCACATCACAAATTCATTTTTGTGGATGAAGCCGGCTTCAACCTCTGTAAAGTGAGGAGACGCGGAAGGAACATCATTGGGCAGAGGGCCACTGTCACAGTGCCAGGTCAGAGGGGTGCCAATATCACCATGTGTGCTGCCATCTCCAATGATGGGGTCCTTTGCCACATACCAACCATTGGCCCATACAATACAGAATGCCTCATCACATTTCTTGATTCATTGAAAGAAATACTGATTCCACCCGAAGAGAGAGAGCTGTTGAGGCCTGGCATGACTCTGTATGTCATAATTTGGGACAATGTGGCTTTCCATCACTCTCGCCTTGTGAATGAATGGTTTGCAGCACAGCCTCGTATTATGATGCAATTCCTTCCTGCATACTCCCCTTTTCTGAACCCAATCGAGGAGTTCTTCTCTGCTTGGAGGTGGAAGGTGTATGATCACCGGCCATATGAGCAGATGCCCCTCCTGGAGGCAATGAATGCTGGTTGCCTGGCAATAGGTGCAGAGGACTGCCAGGGATGGATACACCATGCAAGGAGGTATTTCCCTCGGTGCATTGCAAGGGAAAACATTCAGTGCGATGTTGATGAGAACCTGTGGCATAATCGTCAAGAACGAATGGACTAAATGTGAAAGATAAAATCTTTTTTTATTTTTTTTTAAAGGTATTTCCACCCATAAGTTTCCTTTGGTAGCTTTTTTTTTTTTTTTTTCAGTATCCATTTGAGTTTGTAAAGTGTCATATTTCATATTGATGGCTGTATTTTGTATTTTGTTGTCCATTGTGTATTGATTGATTGAAAGAATAAATTAATTTGACCAAGTTGTGGTGTTTGATGGAAATATTTGCTTATGTTGCATGCTTTTAATGTTTTGTGAGTGTTGGAGCATTTTGCTTACAAAATTATTGGCCATTGAGCTTCAGTTTTATCCTGTGTGTTAACTGCTTTGAAAATGTGATGTCAGAGTGGGCAAATGTATTTAAGCAATTGAGAAACTGTAACACATTTCTTGTTGCTTTAACACAAAATGCATTCAATAACACAAATTTAAAATGCTTGAACTTTTACACACGCTCAAACAAGACCAAAACAATAGATTTTTACTGCCAAATTTGCCAATGCTTTAACACTGTATGTCAGAACAGATAACACCATGTTCTAAACCTAACCTTACAGGCTGAAGTCAAGGTAAACAGCTGTTCATATTGTGAACTGAAACACAAATATATCCCCTGTATTTTATTCTATTGTTACTGAGAAACAGCTGATTGAATTATGCAAATAGATAATTCGAAGATGACTTTTTATTTTTTATTCTTCTGGTGCTTTTTCTGTTCGTATATTTTGTATTTTCACATAATACAGTTTTTTACGATTGCTATGACAGATTTTTCAATACTTTTAACAAATTTCCAAAACTCTTAACGCACCAACACACCTAAAACACACAATTGGCAAAACGGTTAATTTCATGCTCAAAATCACACATTGTAAACTAAACTCCAACACTAATTTTCAAAATACAATAATACACTAACACAATACACTATGTCTACCAAAACATTAACACATGTTCTCTTCCACCAGGAACATTTAGTCAATCATAGCACAATGTCATAAAAACACTAACATCAGATGGAATTACAGAAACTGCATTATTTTATATGTGTCAGGTATGCCCACAACAGACAGTATATTGTATTGATCATAGATTGTGTTTTGCACTGCAGTTTCTTTTGAAGTCTCTCTACATTTTTGTTTTGTTTGTAATGTAAATGCATGCATTTTGTTGTTGTTTTTTTTGCAGCAGAAATTCAATACAACAAAATAAATTACCCTTCTTGGAGTAGCTTTATAGAATGTATGGTTTATGAAAAAAAGAAGACAGAGACAGTATTGCTGCAGTAACGGCTTTATTTTCAACAGGACATTTCTGCAAGATAACAAAAATATGCAATATAGCTGCCATTTACAGTATTACTGTATGTGAAAATACAAAATATACAAACAGAAAAAGCCATCTTCTAATCTGCCCGGTCTTCTGCATTTGTCCACATGTTCTCATCCACATCACACCTGATATCTTCCCTGGCAAGGCATCTTGGGAAGAATATTTTACAGTAACATGCCTTATCCACCCCTGGCAATGTTCAGCTGTGATGTCTTGGTATGCAGCATCTTTTGCATAAAGGAGGGACATTTGGTCCTGTGGACTATGGTCAAAAACCTTTCATCTCCAGGCTGAGAATACTCCTCAATGGGGATGAGGAAAGGGAAGGGGCAAGGAAAATGGACATCATCCTCTGATAGGCGTCAAACCAGGCTGTGACTAGACGGGAATGGTGGAATGCCACATTGTCCCATATTTGCATAACTTCAATCAGCTGTTTCTCACTAGCAATGGAATAATGTGAAAATACAAAATATACGAACAGAAAAAGCACCAGAAGAAAAAAGAAAAAGAAAAAAAAGAGTCATCTTCTAATTATTTGCATAATTCAATCAGCTGTTTCTCAGTAAGAATAGAATAAAATACAGGGGATATATTTGTGTTTCAGTTCACAATATAAGCAGCTGTTTACCTTGAGTTTAGCCTGTAAGGTTAGGTTTAGGTACCCCTAAAACGTCCATATGTGACGATTCGGGTTATGGGTAGGTTTAGGTATGCGTTAGGGTACCGCTAGGAAGCGCTGCTGGTGCGCTTATGTCTTCGTCTCATATGGACGTTTTAGGGGTACCCTTTTCGTCGTATGTTGCCGTTTGGTCAAGACCCGTCAGTACGTGACGTTTTGGGGTGAGACCGGGTTGGTTTAGAACATGGTGTTATCTGTTCTGACATACAGTGTTAAAGCATTGGTAAATTTGGCAGTAAAAATCCATTGTTTTGGTCTTGTTTGAGCTTGTGTGTAAAAGAAGTTCAAGCATTTTAAATTTGTGCTAACTGTATGCATTTTGTGTTAAAGCAACAATAAATGTGTTAATAGTATAGCTTACACAGACAGATGTAGTGCTAACTGTGTTAAGAGTTTTGGAAAATTGTTAAATGTATTGAAAAATCTGTCATAGCAATCGTAAAAAACTGTAAATGGCAGCTATATTGCATATTTTTGTTATCTTGCAGTAATGTCCTTTTGCAAATAAAGTCTTTATTGCAGCAATTCTGTCTCTGTCTTCGTTTTTTCATTAACCATACATTCTATAAAGCACTCTGAGATGGATCTTTTTTTTATTGAATTTCTTCAGCAAAAGATCTAAACCCAACAAAACAAAAATGTAGAGAGGCTTCAAAAGAAACTACAGTGCAAAACACAATCTATGATCAATACAATACTGTCTGTTGTATAAGGGCATACCTGACACACATAAAATAATGCAGTTTCTGTAATTCCATCTGATGTTAGTGTTTTTATGACATTGTATGATTGACTAAATCTTCCTGTTGGATGAGAACATATGTTAGTGTTTTGAAAAATTATTTGATTTTGAGACATGTTTGCAGTGTTTTGGTAGACAAAGTGTATTGTTGCTAGTGTATTATTGTATTTTGAAAATTAGTGTTGGAGTTTAGTTTACAATGTGTGATTTTGAGCATGAAATTAACTGTTTTGCCAGTTGTGTGTTGTAGGTGTGTTGGTGCGTTAAGAGTTTAGTACATTAAGTATTGAAAATTAAGTATTTTTATTGAAAAAATTAGTATTGAAAAAATTGTCATAGCGATTGTAAAAAACTGTAATACGTAATTTTCAAAGATAGAAAACGTACTTTTTTTGTAACATTAACGTAACATTATACCGATTTTACAGCTAAAAAACGTAAACTATTTACGAATATTTCATGTCATGAAGATATCTGTATAATTTCCCTTTTACCATTTTATAGATTATAAATGATCCCTTAACCCTACTCCCACACCTAAACATACCCATTTTAAAGACAATATTAAAAGGATAAAATGTTATGGACAGATATGTGTAGGGAAATGGCAGTTTTATTAACAATATAGCATTAAAAGATAGTTTGAGCCACTAATCCTACCCCTACCCCTAAACCTAACAATTTCTGAAAACTACGTAGGCTACAATTATAAAGAAAAACAACAGACAGACACGTATAATCACAATAATTTATTTATTGAGAAAATGTCAAAACCGGTACCAAAAGTCGTTCACATGACGATGTGTCGCAGATGAATATCAGATGATGTCACTAACGACGTCACTCGCTTCTAAAACTTGTCTGTCGCCATCTTGAGTACCTGATTCACGTCAGTCGCAAAGGAACTAGCTAACTATGCAGTCAATATGTTGTGCGGTGGGGTGCAGCAACAAAAAAGGAGACCCCAAAATATCCTTTTACAGGCTAACGTTACCTCAGGACGAAAAAAGACGCCGTAATTTGCGGGTGGGACATGTCCCCACCACTTTTGAAACATCTCGCGGCACGAATGTACCAATACAAATAAACAAAACATCTCCAGTTAACTAGCTGAGCATTAATTTTGTTCGATTGTTAAATAAGAGGCAATCTAGCGCTGAAATGTGTTGTTTCTGAAATCAAGTGATCAAAGTGCTTGTTGCCGCTGCGATCAGTGGCGCGGATACTTTGTTTGTTTGTGGCTCGCGCACAGTCTTCACTCGGACGCGCGCTTCAATGTGGAGAGACTCTCTATTCGTTCCGGTGAAATTACAAAACAAACTGCACACAAACGTGTCCCTGACTGATATACAACCACTGATAAACATAATCGGTTTTGATGAGAAAAAAAAAAACTGAGTGCGGATCAGAACCCAGAACCTCTGACACGCTCGGCAAAAGTTCTGCCCCTGGACCATTTGATACACGCTTAAAATGGTTGGATCAACATATTATATCATTGAATGCCAGAACTGGTAGTTCAGTAGCAGCGGACAGAGGCTGGAAGTACGCATCTGGTATCGCGTAGGGGTCACACCCTAACAATATTATTTTTTGAAAGTAGCGTTTCTTTTCATGGCAGTCGAGGTGCGAAATGTTGTCTTTCGTAGCCATTTACTGTATCCGTATGAAGCTGTAAATAGTAGCAAGCTAGCTAGTTAATGCTTGTAAGTACCATAAATGCATAGACAGTACTCGGTAGGTACTCAAGATGGCGGCAGTCAACTGGAAAAAGAGCGGATGACGTAAGAGGTCACGTGACTGATATTCATGTAATAGTTTTGTATGAGGTAAAGTTACAGATCAGAATTTAAGTTATTAATCCATGAAAATGTTAATCCGGTTTTGGTTCGCTGTTCGCTCGGCGCGCGCGCGCTTCTCCATTTCAAATGTAGTACACAAACTTAAAACTGGTGAAACTTAAATTCACCACCAGCGCGGGATTTGACGTTTACAGTCTCTGCTGAGAAATGGAGATGAAGATCACTGGATAAAGGGCTGAATTTGGATCTGTTTCTTGCAAACAACGTATGGATTCTAAATATTTGGATTACATCAAGCTAATAAAATTGATGTCTTTTGTGAATTTATGTTGTGTTTTAGTGTATTATGGCCTATAGGAGAAAACGCCTTTTGTGTCTCACGGTAAATAAACCAAATATTACAAAATGGTTAAACGATTAAAGAAGGTATTTTTAAGGTTTTAAAGTGTATTCTTGTTTAACACCATGTAGGCTAATCCTCCGAAACGAGTTTGCAGCAGAAAGCACGAACAGAGCGAAATGTTATTATTTATGAGTAATGTTATTATATGAGTAACGTTAACGTTAAACTGTATTAATAAATGCGACTGAAAATTTAATTGATAAGACAATTGAATGCAATAGAGTCAAAACATTAAAGTCCACATGAAATCAAAATTGACCATATTTACTTTGTTTGCCTAAATTGATCGTTTTGTGGTGAACAATTCATCCATGCAAGTCAATCCACACAAAAAAATGTTTTAGCTTCGTAATCTTTAATCAAAATCTGAAAATGCTCAAGGTTTGTGGAGCACAAGTTTGATATTAATTCATTTCTTCAAGTATATTGTCAAAGTTCTGAGTGTATTTTCTTCTTGTTGTGTTTCAGAGTGTAGAGGACAGATCACCGTCACTCAGAGTCCCTCAATAACAGCAGAACAACCAGGAGGAACTGTGAATATCAAATGTAAAACCAGCAGAGATGTGTTCAGATACAGTGATGGGGACGACGGTTTAGCCTGGTATTTACAGAAACCTGGAGAAGCTCCTAAACTCCTGATTCGTTTTGTAAAGAAACTCTACACAGGAACTCCATCTAGATTCAGTGGCAGTGGATCTAACAGTGATTTCACTCTGACCATCAGTGGAGTCCAGACTGAAGATGCTGGACATTATTACTGCAAGAGTTATCATTACATCAACAGTAAAGATGTGTTCACACAGTGATAAAGAGTCGTACAAAAACCTCCGTCAGTCAGAGTCACAGTGACTGAACTGAAACTGCAGCTGCTCAAACACTTTCACACACACACACACACACACACACACACAGCCATGTTTATGTGATTTGTGAGGACATTCCATAGGCGTAATGGTTTTTATACTGTACAAACTGTATATTCTATCCCCTTACACTGCCCCTAACCCT
Organism: Abramis brama; assembly: GCA_022829085.1. Lineage (NCBI taxonomy): Eukaryota > Metazoa > Chordata > Actinopteri > Cypriniformes > Leuciscidae > Abramis > Abramis brama. Next base: position 5,206,692 of record CM040788.1, on the reverse strand, counting down.
AAACCTACCCATCACAGGAGACATTCTGCATTTTTACATTTTTAAAAAAACACTGCTTAGTATGTTTTTAAAGCCATTTGAAAAGTGAGGACCCCCAAAATGTCCTCATAAGTCACGTATTTTCCAGAGTGTCCTCATTTGCAGGTGTGTTTTCATAAAAATGTCCTCAGTTGTCATGAAAACAAGTACACACACACACACACACACACACACACACACACACACACACACACACACACACACTAAGAAAAGCAATATGATCTTATAATAAGCAATAATATTATTATATTAAAATAATATAAAAGTTTGAGCTTCGTCAGTATATGACAGTTTTGATCATGATTTTTCTTGAAGTCATTTTTCTCCTGTCATTTGTGAGGAAATTCAGTCACGTTTGATCTTCACTTAGTGGATATTTTTCAATCTTTCACCATATTTTTGTTTTTCTGCATTTATGATTTATCCTGCATCATAAAGATGTTCTGCTTGATCAGTTTAATAAGTCTATTATTTTAAGTTCATCCTTCATATATTAACAGCATCACAAAACACTCTCAATTTCAGAGCAGATGAACATTTATATAATTTTAATTAATATCTTTACATAGAATTTTAAAATTAATTTTGAAATGAAAGACCAGATTATAAAACAGGTGCAGTCCATAATCAAAAAATAATAATAATTTCCTATTTATTTTATACTTATTGTGTAATTTAACAGTGCTATATATAACAGCTTTTTCAAACATTGGATCAATATCAACATTTCATACTGATGTTTTTTGTCTGCAATTGAACACATCCATGTACAGTGGAAATATATTTATAGTTAATTTTTTATATTAAAGATTAAAGTTTGTTTATGTGTGAATATAGTGTGGGTTGTGATGAGCCAACATAGAGTTCACTGTAGAGACCGTCCCGCTCGCTCTCTGCGCTGGTCTGAACCCCCTCGGTGACCTCTGACCCGTCCAGCGTCCAGCTCACCGTCGCCCCCTGTGGAGAGTAAGAGCTGAGGAGGCAGAGCAGAGCGGAGGAGTCTCCAGAGATCAGCAGAGAAGAGGGAGACAGCAGAGACACGGAGGGAGACACGGAGGGACCCGCTGGACACACACACACACACACACACACACACACACACACACACACACACACACGTGTCAGACATGGTCATGTTGTAGAAATCACAATCATTTTATCTTTATAGAAATTCCACAAAACTGCTTTCATTCATAAACCACAAATATCCTGAATTCAGTTTAAAAATATTCTCAGTTAAATCAATATTCACTAGTACTAAAAAATGTATCATGTAATTCTAAATATAAATCAGTTCTGTAAAGTAGACATGATATACAGCGAATCTCACAGTAATTTGATATTTTCTGAATAATCTTTTCATTATTAATTGTATTTTGAAAAATTCTTAAGACTCTCACAATCATAATTATCAGCAAATTTCTGTTCAAATGATGAATTTTTCAAATCTTTCTATTTGTCTGATGACGACGCCTAAAAAATATAATTATTTTATCCGTATAATCAAACTTTTGTGTCATGGATTTCAAAAAGTATTCGCAGTTAAATTTACCAAGAATTATGGACACAATTATGTACTTTAAAAAAAAACTGTATATGACAGAAAATATAACAATATTACAAACTGCATTCAATATAATATTACAATAATATTGCAATCAACATATTAAAAAAACATTGAATGTTAGCAATTATAATATATGAAATTACTCATGTAAAAAGACAATTTAAAAAAATATGAAATATGCTTTGAAAAAAAAAAGATAAACGTGATGAAATCTCACGCAAGTGTTTTTTGTAAAATAACAGACAAATTTAAAGAAATTGTGAAACAATCAAATTCGCCATGAAATATTGCAGTTAATTTTTTTAAACTCTTTTTAAACTTTTTTTTTATTTTGTTACCAAATGCTTGCTAAAATAACCTAAAAACAAAACAAATAAAATAAAATAAATAATTTTTTGAGAATTTAGTTCCTCCACCGAAAGTCCACCACAGTGTTTCATTCTAGTGAAAGAGTCGTACAAAAACCTCCGACACACTCAAATGAACACACACTCCAGCAAAGAGACGAACGACACACACACACACACACACACACACACACTGATGTGAGACTCAACTGCAGATCTTCTCAACATCAAACATGATTGATCAAAAAAGAGCCACAAAATATTAATCTAAAAAATAGTCCAGAGAATTAATCTTAAAAATAAATACTTGATATTGAATGAAGGCTGAAATCCTGTTTCATAATCAGTCCCGAAATACATTCATCACATTTACAAACACATGTGATATAAACTCTGCTAATTCTTGACCTGCTTTATAATGAAATCTTCAGCCAGATTTAGATGGTCATTCTCTATTGGATGACCTTTGACCTGTTATACAGTATCATGGATGATATAAATCTGCAGCTCAGGTATTAAATTCTCTCAGCATCAAAGTCTGAATGAAACTGATCATTAAAACAGTGTTTAGAGCGAGAAGATCGACCCAAAATAACATGAAGTAAATCGTGAGTTTCTGTTTCTGAAAATGATCCACAGAAGTTTATTAGCAAAGACACTAAAAGACAAAACAGTGTTTCTTCTGTCTTCAGGGAAATGATGTGGAGTGTGTTTGCATATTGATCAGATCTTCAGTGTGTGAGAGTGTTTATAGTGCTGTGAGTTTAACACTTCATCACTGACACACACAACAATCTTCATCAACATGACCTTCATCATCATCTTCATCTGGACTCTCACAGCGTTTGCTCAAGGTTTGTGGAGCACAAGTTTTATATTAATTCATTTCTTCAAGTATATTGTCAAAGTTTTGAGTGTATTTTCTTCTTGTTGTGTTTCAGAGTGTAGAGGACAGATCACCGTCACTCAGAGTCCCTCAATAACAGCAGAACAACCAGGAGGAACTGTGAATATCAAATGTAAAACCAGCAGAGATGTGTACAGGGATAGTGATGGAGATGATTATATATTCTGGTACTTACAGAAACCTGGAGAAGCTCCTGAACTCCTGATTCGTTATGTAAAAACCCTCCAGTCAGGAACTCCATCTAGATTCAGTGGCAGTGGATCTAACAGAGATTTCACTCTGACCATCAGTGGAGTCCAGACTGAAGATGCTGGACATTATTACTGTCAGAGTTATCACTACATCAACAGTAAAGATGTGTTCACACAGTGATAAAGAGTCGTACAAAAACCTCCGTCAGTCAGAGTCACAGTGACTGAACTGAAACTGCAGCTGCTCAAACACTTTCACACACAAACACTAAGAAAAGCAATATGATCTTATAATAAGCAATAATATCATTATATTAATATATTATAATAATAAAAAAGTTTGAGCTTCGTCAGTCTATGACAGTTTTGATCATGATTTTTCATAAGTCATTTTTCTCCTGTTATTTTCAGTCATTTGTGAGGAAATTCAGTCGCGTTTGATCTTCACTTAGTGGATATTTTTCAATCTTTCACCATATTTTTGTTTTTCTGCATTTATGATTTTTCCTCATTCTTCTTTCTAAACTGAATCACTGCATCATAAAGATGTTCTGCTTGATCAGTTTAATAAGTCCATCGATTTTATTAAGTTCATCCTTCATATATTAACAGCATCACAAAACACTCTCAATTTCAGAGCAGATGAACATTTATATAATTTTAATTCATATCTTTACATAGAATTTTAAAATTAATTTAGAAATTAAAGACCAGATTACCAAACAGGTGTAGTCCACCATCCAAAATAATAATAATTTCCTATTTATTTTATATTTATTGTGTAATTTAACAGTGCTATATATAACAGCTTTTTCAAACATTGGATCAATATCAACATTTCATACTGATGTTTTTTGTAATTTAACACATCCATGTATAGTGGAAATTTGTTTATAGTTAATTTTTTATAATAAAGATTAAAGTTTGTTTATGAGTGAATATAGTGTGGGTTGTGATGAGCCAACATGTAACTCATAAAGATGAAATCTTATTAACAAACTGACTAATGAATCCATAAGCACAGGAGAAACTGCTCCAGTTCAGAGCGTTTCAGTTGAAAATCTCATTTGCATTGTCAGGTTTAGTGATTGTGATGGTCTCAGAATAGAGCAGCTCGTCTCCAGTGACCATGTTCAAACCCCAAGAGCTTCATTTCACATTTACTGCTGAATGCAGCTGTTCTCAACTATTACAATTAGGGGTATAACGAGACCCTTATGTCACGATCCTGAACTCACAATACCATATTATTGCCATACTCCATCAAAATGGTAAATTTGGTTTAACATTGTGTGTGTAAATGAATAGACTTGGACTTGGTGCTGATAACCCAATGCAGGACAATAGAGACGCCAGAATAACAATATTCATGATTCTGAAGCTGAAAATACTGAATTATTTCAGACGAATATGCTTGATGTCTCTGACTAGATATATCTAAAATAATGTAGGCCACTTTTTACTGGTAACATCAGACATTTGGCATTATCAGGACCCACAAATATTCCCCCATTGCATTATTATACATTATATTCAACATTATATACAGTAGTTTAATGTAGTAGTGACACGAAAACCCTGTAAACTTCCTAAACTTTCATTTTGGGTGAACGATACGATACATATTGTCACTATCCACTGTAATTATTGTTCCACCCCTAATTACAACCAATCAAAAGCCGCTGAAACTTTAGTGCAGGACTTTGAAGGAACGACACACTGATCAATGATGCAGTCCAACACAAATGTGCGCTTGCGTTCAGATGAAGCTTTATTGAATGAACAGCAATGGCAGCACATTGACAGACTGCTTCAGTATTGAGCTGTAAATCACGTGACGCTCAGATACGCTGGTCTTCACTGGAGAAACATCAGCACTCGGAGCTCTTGAGGAACGAGGCCTCGTGAGCAGCTCCGGCATGTGTTCCTCTGCAGACGAAGCGCTCTGCGGCTTCCCAGCGTGCTTTGCTGAGGCTCAGGACGCTGCTGCGACTGTAGAGACCGTCCCGCTCGCTCTCTGCGCTGGTCTGAACCCCCTCGGTGACCTCTGACCCGTCCAGCGTCCAGCTCACCGTCGCCCCCTGTGGAGAGTAAGAGCTGAGCAGGCAGAGCAGAGCGGAGGAGTCTCCAGAGATCAGCAGAGAAGAGGGAGACAGCAGAGACACGGAGGGAGACACGGAGGGACCCGCTGGACACACACACACACACACACACACACATTCATGAATGATCATTTGATTTTAAATATACAAGTTACATTTTAAATGATCCACAGAATGAGTTTGAAAAACATTGTCCAAGTAAATTGATGGTTATATTGTGATGTCGTTATAAGATCTAGAAAACGAATTTAAATGATCATTTCAATATTAATTGTATTTTGAAAATATTCTGTTATTCAGAAACTCACAATCATAAACATCAGCAAATTTGATAGTTTAAACTGTTTAAATGATTCATTTTCAAAATGCTCTTCAACTGAGTTTCTTTTTGTCTGATGAAAATTATAAAAAATTATATTTATGTTGTTCACATTATACAACTTTTGTTTCATGCGTTTGAAAAAGCCCTTAATAGTTACATTTACCAAGAATTATAGAAAAAATTATATATGAAGAAATTATTGAATAGATTTTAAAGTATCTGCAGTCAATACATGAAATGAACTAAATGTTAGCAATATTTTAAATATTCATGTAAAATGAAATATGACATTTAAAATAGCTATACAAATTATAAAATTTAATAAAAAATGAAATAAATAAAATACTCATTTGATTTTTTTCAGAAGTTACAGAACATTTTAATCTCAATAAAATTTTTAACAACATTGTCCACATGAAAATTGATTAATATATTGTGATTTCTTCATAAGATTTTGAAATCAATTTTAAATAATAATTTCAATATTAATTTGTAAAAATATTCATAAATTTTGATACTCACAAAAAAATCAATTGTAATTTTCAGCAAAGTTTCAATATATATTTTAAATTCTGCTGTTAAGACACTTACAATCATAATCATCAGCAAACTTAACAGTTTAAATTGTTGATTTTTAAAATGCTTATTAACTAAATATCTCTTTGTCTGATTACACAAACATTTTATTATCACTTTTATTATTACTTTTGATGCATTTAAAAACCCTTAATTGTTTAATTATAGACAAAATAGATAGATATTTATATCAAGAAATAATTGAATATATCATAAAATACTGCAATCCATAGGCTACATTAAAATACAATCAAATGATAATAATTAAATTATTAATGTAAAATTAAAAATAACATTTAAAAACAATATGAAATATAAACTTAAGTAAATAATAAAATAGTTAAATGATAAATTGCTTTTCCAAAACATATTAATAAATGAATTATCTTGTTGACAAATAAGATCATCTTATAGATGTTTTTACGGTTCATTCCTGGCATTTTAAGATCATCACTAAGAATTATCTTGCTGAAATAATGTAAACATAAAATAAAATGAATGAATTAAATTTTCTTATTAGAGAACATTTTTATAGAGAATTGAAAAGACTTACTGATCGTCAGTTTAGTTCCTCCACCGAAAGTGTACCACAGTGTTTCATTCTAGTGAAAGAGTCGTACAAAAACCTCCGTCACACTCAAATGAACACACACTCCAGCAGAGAAAGAGACGAACGACACACACACACACACACACACACACACACACACACACTGATACACACTCTAAATGATCATATGTTTCTCAAAGCATTTTAATAAGTGTTGATGACCTGTGACCTCTGGAATGACCTTTGCCCTCTCATGGAGTTCACAGTGAAATACTTGTTTCTTTTAGTGATGAAACTGTCATTTGATTCATCAGAAAGTCTGAACTCTGAACCAGAGACTCGTGCAGAATAAAGAAGAAATGATTTCTAAACTCCTACAGAAGTGAAAACACACTCCACTGGATCATGAGAATAAAACACATTAAAGGCCACAAAACTGGATCAGTTTCTTCTGCATGTGTTCATTTTCATGTGTGTTTTCCTCCAGCTGGTTTTTGCTCAGAGAGTCACTTTGCATCGGCACGTGTTTCAGCTCTCCGAGTGTTTATAGCCTTCAGACTCACACACTTTATAACACACTGCTGTTTACCACGGTACAAACCCAACACACACCATGAATCTCTTCAGCAGCTTCATCTGGATTCTGACCGCTTTTATTCCAGGTAACAGAAGTCAAAGCTTGTCGTTTCTGAGTCTTTAATGTTCATGTCATTTGATGAAACTCATATAATGTTGTTGTCAACAGCGTCCAGAGGAATCACTGTGACTCAGCCTGAAGTTGTGAATGTTTCTGAAGGACAAAACGCCACTATAGACTGTAAAACTGATACTGGGATATTTAGCTATGCTTTAGCTTGGTATCAGCAGAAACATGGAGAAGCTCCTAAACTCATCATTACTGGAGTAAATGATCTCTATGATGAGAGTCTCAGTCGATTCAGTGGGAAAGGAGAAGAAGGTGGAACAGATTTCACTCTGACCATCAGTGGAGTCCAGACTGAAGATGCTGGACATTATTACTGTCAGAGTTTCCATGTCACCGACAGTGACTATGTGTTCACACAGTGATAAAGAGTCGTACAAAAACCTCCGTCAGTCAGAGTCACAGTGACTGAACTGAAACTGCAGCTGCTCAAACACACACACACACACACACTCAACAGTGAGGATATTTTCATTGGTATTACATGAAATAGAAAGCATTCATTTCAGTTTTTCACATGCTACTGTAAATATTTAAATTAATCTATAACACTCTTTATCTTATTAAATGTATCTAACACTAAAGGTTCATGATTTGTCCGCATGTTCGTGTTTCATCATGAATCTGCAGGTGTGTTCATGCTCCACTGACTGAAGTTTACTTATAAAATGTGAGTTAAAGCCCTGATCTAATGAAAGACCTGAAACTAAAATGACACAAAGAAGAACTCAAAAATACAAATATATTTTATTTAATGACTGAGTTTTAATAAAATCACACACACACACACACACACAGTCTAGAATGAAAGGCATAAAGCGGCGCAGAAGAGCGACTGAAGCTGATGTGGAGTTAAAGGCCATTTCCTTTATATCTGGTTTTCTCCAGTTTAAGCGTTAGAGAGTTAGTGTATTTTTATTGTACTTTTCTTTATTTTTGTAGCTTAGTTAGTTTCTCCCTAATAGTCCGAGGGTTTGTGTGTGTTGTTTTGGCCTTGCTCCCTCTTGAAGTCTTGAAATCCTCCACATTTGTAGAATAAAACTAGTGTTTGACATTGAGTTGTTTTCGGCCGTTGTTAAAGCTGGTGTTGAACTGAAGCTCGCTGTCTCCACACATCACTCCATCTATTATAACTTTATACTTCATTTCTACAAATATAAACCTTTTTACTCCTGAAGTATCAGACAGAGCTGATCATTAAGAGAAATACTATTAAGACCATAACCATCTTTACAGTGTTACTGACAAACATTCAATGTCTCGAATTACACTCAAGAAGAAACTGAACAAACTGAGAGTGCGTCTTTTCTACAGTCAAACCAAACATTCAGACACCAGATATATCATTTTGTATATTTTTTTACTAGTGTGTGCAGGACACTATAGTTCATTTATGTAAGTGAGGATAGCAAAATAAAGTAAACTGTGATATATTATACCCAAAACTTCTTCATAAAGTGATTACCAGTAAATTTTATTTAAAAAAATTGGGACCAAAAATGATTCAGACACTTTGACCTGAACATGTTTTGCTCAAAGTTTTCTGACATTATCAAGATGAATTTGTTCTGCCACAGTTTAACTTTTGCCATATTTTAATAGCATTTTTCTAAACTATAGCGAATAAACTGATAATGTGAGAAATGTTGAAGGTGTCTGAATACATTTTGGTTTGACTGTATATAGTTTTATAAAGTATATCATCATCAGTTTGGTGCCGCTGCTGAAAGTGAACCAGTGAAATAAACTAATAGATCATCAGAAGAAAAACCTCCTGAACGCTTCACTAACTGAACTTCAGATCAACTGAGTCTCACATCTGTAACATCTTTGGGGATTAACAGCGACGTTTCACTCCAACTACAGTAAAAATATTCTCAAAGTCTCACAGCAGATATTCAGATTAATATACTAAAGTTTGTCCTGTAGATGTATTCAGAACTGAATGATATAATTTTTTTAAACATTTTGGCTATTGTAGAAGATGAAATGTTATGAAAAAAATATATTTTTTACTCTGTTCTCACTTCAGTGATTGTGTTTTGTGTCTGTCAATGAGTGACTGTCTTCAGGTAAATGATGTGGAGTGTGTTTGCATATTGATCAGATCTTCAGTGTGTGAGAGTGTTTATAGTGCTGTGAGTTTAACACTTCATCACTGACACACACAACAATCTTCATCAACATGACCTTCATCATCTTCATCTGGGCACTGTTATACTGCTTTATACTACAAGGTGAACAGTTTATATTCTAAATAAATTATTTAAATAATATGATTTTAACACAGCTTTAAATTGACTAATAAATTAATAAACTTTATGGACTGATAAATGAATTGTTTTTCAGGCTGTAGATCTCAGATCACAGTGACTCAGACTCCTGTGAAACCTGCCAAACCAGGAGAAACTGTAAAGATGAGCTGTAAACTCAGTGTTGATACACGCTGCAGCCCGAGACCCTGTGTGTCCTGGTACTTACAGAAACCTGGAGAAGCTCCTAAACTCCTGATTTATCAAGCAAATGTCTGTCAGTCAGGAACTCCATCTAGATTCAGTGGCAGTGGATCTAACAGTGATTTCACTCTGACCATCAGTGGAGTCCAGACTGAAGATGCTGGACATTATTACTGTATGAGTGTACATGTCATCAACAGTAAACGTGTTCACACAGTGATAAAGAGTCATACAAAAACCTCCGTCAGTCAGAGTCACAGTGACTGAACTGAAACTGCAGCTACACACACACACACACACACACACACACACACACACACACACACACACACACACACACACACACACACACACACACACTCAACGGTGAAGAAACGACTCAATATGATCTTATTGAACATCACTTTGTTGAGCTTCATCAGTTTTTGACCTTTTTGATTGTAATTTTTCAGAATTCATATTTGTCTCCTGTTTCCTATTACATCCTTCATCTAGAAATTCAGTCACTTTTGATTTTCACTTCAGTGGATATTTTTCAATCCTTCACCACATTTTTTTTTTTTTTTTTGATTTTCTGCATTTATGATTTAATATATTCTTCTTTCTAAACTGAATCACCAGCATCTTAAATCTGTGCTTGATCAGTTTAATCAGTTATTTAGTCCCCATAGATCTGAACACACTTAATTAACATAAGATTATATCTAACCAGAGGCCACGACCATTAGAACTAAGCTGACTAACTTAACTACTTCTAATGGTAAATTTGTATAATTATGCCGTGGTTTCACACATACACTTATAATGCTCACCCTGTTTAGATTAGTCTATATATTGACTATGATGTGTTAGTCGGATCTCTGAAACTTCAGTCGGCGTGCTCCTCTGCTCCTCCTCGGCTGATGTCAGTCCGTTACTAACCTGAGTGTAGAGTTGTGCTGTTATGGACTTAATGTAATCTACCAGAGTTAATCATTTCAGAGTAAATAAGAATAAATCCAAATGTAACAATTAATTATTAGTCAGGTAAATGTGTCATGCCAATTACATAATCAATTAAAAGATAATCAATACAAAACATCAAATGCTCAGCGATAAAGAGTAAAAGATGCATAAACCTGACATTAGAAAAATACATGATGTCGAGTGTCTTGAGGACGTTCAGCATCACGGGCCGATCTTGGCTACAGAATCACCCGAGCCTCTTGAGGCATTTTCCTCCTCAGACCAAGACAGGAGTTTGCTTTGACTAGAGTTATAGACACAGTTCACACCTCGTCGAGGAACAGGAGGAAGTTTGGATGAAGGACCCATTAAACAAAGTGTGTGATGATCCTCATGTCTGTTCATAAACTGCAGGAACACACATGGATTTGGTGTAAAATTTGGGGATTAACAGCGACATTTCACTCCAACTACAGTCAAAATATTCTCACAGCAGATATTCAGGTTAATACACTGAAGTTTGTCCTGTAGATTTATTCAGAACTGAATTGAATTCTATAATTTTTAACATCTTGGCTATTGTAGAAGATCAAATATTATGAAAAACATTCATTTTTACTCTGTTCTCACTTCAGTGATTGTGTTTTGTGTGTTAATGAGTGACTGTCTTCAGGGAAATGATGTGGAGTGTGTTTGCATATTGATCAGATCTTCAGTGTGTGAGAGTGTTTATAGTGCTGTGAGTTTAACACTTCATCACTGACACACACAACAATCTTCATCAACATGACCTTCATCATCATCTTCATCTGGACTCTCACAGCGTTTGCTCAAGGTTTGTGGAGCACAAGTTTGATATGAATTCATTTCTTCAAGTATATTGTCAAAGTTTTGAGTGTATTTTCTTCTTGTTGTGTTTCAGAGTGTAGAGGACAGATCACCGTCACTCAGAGTCCCTCAATAACAGCAGAACAACCAGGAGGAACTGTGAATATCAAATGTAAAACCAGCAGAGATGTGTACAGATGGGATGATGGGGATGAAGAGTTACACTGGTATTTACAGAAACCTGGAGAAGCTCCTAAACTCCTGATTTATTATGTAAAAAAACTCTACACAGGAACACCATCTAGATTCAGTGGCAGTGGATCTAACAGTGATTTCACTCTGACCATCAGTGGAGTCCAAACTGAAGATGCTGGACATTATTACTGTAAGAGTTTCCATTGCAGAACAGATTCTGATAATGATTGTGAGAGTGACTATGTGTTCACACAGTGATAAAGAGTCGTACAAAAACCTCCGTCAGTCAGAGTCACAGTGACTGAACTGAAACTGCAGCTGCTCAAAGGAGGATCTGAAATAACATCGTCACACTTGCATCTGAAATAAAACCATCTAAATTAAACTCTTTATTAGATTATAGAGGTCAGAAATAAAAGCATACATTGAGAGAAACAACTAGACAAAGTCCACCAGTGTCCCTGCGCTTACAGAACAAAAATATATGGGAATATACTGCAAAATATAATGAAATATATTACATAATACATTTCCATATATGGGAAACTAGGGCTTATATTTTTCAATATACTGCAATATATGCACTGACAATGGCTATATATTATTAAATATAAAATATTATTAATTATTGTGTACATATATTGCACATACATGTTCCCATATGTATGTTCACACACACACACACACACATATATATATATACAGTATATACACACACACACACACAAATTCACGGATGAGTTACAACAGATTTCTAGTTCAGTATTACTGAATATAAAATTACATACATTATGGTACATACATATTTTTCAATATATGAAAAGCGGCAAGTCCTTATGTATTATTCAATATATTGTAATATATTAACACAATATTATTCTGTATATTTTCAAATATACTGTTAAACCATTTAATATATTGATCAGTCATATATGGGAAATATATTTTCTTTTCATAAGGGTGAGTCTCAGTGGTATTTGTTTTAAATTTCCTCATATTCATACTGAATAAAAATATGGTGGAAACTGACCGACTGACTGATCTCAGCACAGCTTTGAGATTTTGTGCTCGTAAGGTGATGATACACAGGGCAACTTTTTGAGCAATGTTGCTGTCAACGGGCAACCAGATGAGACACAGGGCCCACGACCGATCTAAATTATTCAGATATATATTTATTGCCCATTTTCAATGGGAAAGTGCCCAAGCAACAATCACTCGGCAAGATTGCCCAGCAACATTGCTCAAAAAGTTGCCCTGTGTATCATCACCTTTATAGATCAGTGATATGACTGAGATCTATATCAGCCGATCGATCGCCATATTGGATCTGTCAAACACAGTCAAGAGCAAGTTAACTCTCGACTGCATCTGAAGCCTTTTAATAAAGTTTCATGAGAACTATGAATATAATAGTTCTCATGAAACTATTATAGCCAGCGCTGCCAGCGCTGCTCTTAGACCTCGACTCTCATCCTGATGATCCAGCAGTTCATCCGCTCAAAGAAGAGGATCACTGACAGATGATGAAGATAATCACTGACCTCTACTGGCTCATTCCCTTCATAACAACCTTATTCACATGTATGAAGATCTATATCTGCAGTAGACATTAGCTGGCAGCATTTAGTTGATCATTAATAAGATAATTCTGCATATGGATATTGCTTATTGAGTTCTACATATAAACACAAAGCAGCGCATTCTCACCTCTGAAAGGTTTTCCTCAGTGGGTTTTACAGCAATATGCTGCAAACTGGTATTTCTTACCATATTATTTTAACACGCTGAAGACCTTTCTCAAACACAACACATGTCCCTATTTCATTTCTGGAAGCCGGGCTAAATGAGCAAGCACTGTTACTGCATTCAGATATCAAATACAGACATTAGAGAAAATGGAAAAAAACATTTCAGTAATCACACTGGTAACTTCTATAACAAAGTAAAATCTCCAGAGAAGTCATTCAACTCATGTGATATTTAAAAGGAAAAATATTGATTAATACCTTGATTATAATCAGTCATTACATATACATTGAAGCAGCAGTGGATTCCAATACACCGCCTTCACGGTGTATTGGAACACACACACACACACACACACACACACACACACACACACTCAAAACTGGCTTATGACTGAAAACTGCCACCATGTTTTTGAGCTTTTTCAAGTAGCTTTATATTTCCCTCAAAGTTTATCAAGATAATAATAAAGATATTACTCATCATAACTGTTCTATTAAAACTACTGACTCTATCACTCATCTCAATGCATTGTTAATGATTAAAACAATTTTAATACATTCTGATGACCTATGACCTCTGGAATGACCTTTGCAGTCTTTAGGAATCTTACTGGAGTCTCGGCGCGCTCCCGTCGTCTCGATCGTTAAATGTGAGGTGATAATCTGCAGTCGGCGACCCGATTTATGCCAGTCTTTCTCTAGTCTTTCATATCAAACATGTTTGATATTATCGCAAGTCGTAGCGTAGTCATAGTGACGTAAAACAATCAACAACCAATAAATTCATTCTAACATAAAACATAAAAAAACTTGGTTGAATGCATAGACTGTAAAAAAATGAGACAACACGCGAGGAGGCGGAGGCGGGCGGGAGCGAGCACAGCAAAGAGAAGGCAAACAAGCAAAGTGAGAATTCTTTCACTGCAAATGACTGCAATGACAAAAGCCACAGTAGCTAACTGTGAGCTGCTTAAATCACTGCTGAGCATGATGGGAGGAATTTGGTGGGAATAAAAAGCTAAAATAATCTAGTTGTAGTCTTGTAAATAGTGTCACTACAAGATTCAGTGTTTGTAAAATCTTTAGTGTGAGACTAAAAACTGTGAACCCAAGTCTTTAGATGTGAGCTGATAATCTTATAAAGTCTTTTCAAAATCTTTTCAAAGTCTTTAGGTGTACAGAAAGCATAAGTCTTTCCATAGGTATAGATGAGACCAGACGAAGGTGCCAGTGTGAAGTAACTGTTTGTATGAGTCCTAATGAGCATGTGCAGGTGATTATAATTGGTGTGATAATGATCTAGTGGGCGGAGCTGATGGGTCTGGTGCTGTGGATGGCTCTGAGACTGTGACAGGCCCTAATCATGGGACTGAGTCTGCGCAGAAGTGAGAGTGAAGTGGAGCCGCGGTATCAAGGTCCAGTTTACTGCAGAACAACTCATGTCAAATCATGGAAATGTAGAAATTAAAGTTAAAGCTCTGATCTCCTCCCGAACAAAGTCAGTTGGTGCCTCAGTGACTACTTTACTCAGAGAAGCCATCAGTCTCAGCTGTCAATCATGTCGTCACACGCCCGCTTTTATAGCATGAAATAGCTACTTAAAAACATGAACAACTGAATTTACATCAGCGTAACAAAAACTACCTAAAACGACAGAAACCATCATTCATTTGAAGTGTAAATTGATTGTTTAGTTTGTTACACATCCCATTCGATTACATGGAGAGGACGGGGTTAATGAGCTGTTCTGGGACCAGCCACCTGGAGGCGATCAAGACGATTGGCTTCAATTTTCAGGACTTGTGTGCAACTAACACTGAGGATGCGTCCGAAATTGGCAAACTTTTTTGAATTAGTAATTACTTCACACCCGCTAAAAAAGTACATTCTATATTAATGAATGTAGTATGAATGTAATCTGTTCGTACTATATTGGCCATGTTGTCATTATCATGTGATCTACCAGTGTCGGTTGCGTCGCTTCACTGTAGTCGGTCAATCTGGGGACTTGTACTGTAAATTCGGACATACTTCTTTTGCCACATTCTGCTTTTCACCCATATATAGCAGTGAAGTTTGTGATTTCGGATTCAGCTTAAACCTTTATTCTTTTTCTTCGCATTAACACAGTTTCTCACTAGAGCCTGAAGTGCTGCAGTTCCACATTATTGCATCTGTTATAGTGAGCAATTACTATGAGCTGAACACCAAGTATTGTATACTTCTCAGCACAACAGATCTGTACTGTGACGGACGGGTTTGACTCAAATATGCTCTGAATCAGAGAAAACTGAATGTGTAAACTGATATGAAATCAAACAAACCATATATTGTTTGTTTTGTACAATACACTATATGATAAAGTCAATGTAAGAAATATGTTTTTGAGCCTTTTTCAAGTAGGCCTAGCTATCATCTCAAGCTTATAATGAATTTATTACTCATAACTCATTTTAGCAGAAGTGAAACTGCTCCAGTTCAGAGCGTTGAACCAGTAAAAGAGTGAAACTGTGAGTTTGAGGTGTAAATCTCATTTGCATTGTCAGGTTTAGTGATTGTGATGGTCTCAGAATAGAGCAGCTCGTCTCCAGTGACCATGTTCAAACCCCAAGAGCTTCATTTCACATTTACTGCTGAATGCAGCTGTTCTCAACTATTACAATCAATCAAAAGCCACTGAAACTTTAGTGCAGGACTTTGAAGGAACGGCACACTGATCAATGATGCAGTCCAACACAAATGTGCGCTTGCGTTCAGATGAAGCTTTATTGAATGAACAGCAATGGCAGCACATTGACAGACTGCTTCAGTATTGAGCTGTAAATCACGTGACGCTCAGATACGCTGGTCTTCACTGGAGAAACATCAGCACTCGGAGCTCTTGAGGAACGAGGCCTCGTGAGCAGCTCCGGCATGTGTTCCTCTGCAGACGAAGCGCTCTGCGGCTTCCCAGCGTGCTTTGCTGAGGCTCAGGACGCTGCTGCGACTGTAGAGACCGTCCCGCTCGCTCTCTGCGCTGGTCTGAACCCCCTCGGTGACCTCTGACCCGTCCAGCGTCCAGCTCACCGTCGCCCCCTGTGGAGAGTAAGAGCTGAGCAGGCAGAGCAGAGCGGAGGAGTCTCCAGAGATCAGCAGAGAAGAGGGAGACAGCAGAGACACGGAGGGAGACACGGAGGGACCCGCTGAACACACACACACACACACACACACACACACACACACACACATGAATGATCATTTGATTTTAAATATACAAGTTACATTTTAAATGATCCAAAGAATGAGTTTGAAAAACATTGTCCAAGTAAATTGATGGTTATATTGAGATGTCGTTATAAGATCTAGAAAACTGATTTAAATGATCATTTCAATATTAATTGTATTTTGAAAATATTCTGCTATTCAGAAACTCACAATCATAAACATCAGCACATTTGATCGTTTAAATAGTTTAAAAGATTAATTTTCAAAATGCTCTTCAACTGAGTTTCTTTTTGTCTGATGAAAATTATAAAAAATTATATTTATGTTGTCCACATTTTACAACTTTTGTTTCTTGCGTTTAAAAAAGCCCTTAATAGTTACATTTGCCAAGAATTATAGACAAAATTATATAAGAAATTATTGAATAGATTTTAAAGTATCTTAAGTCAGTACATGAAATGTAAAACTAAATGTTATGAAAACTAAATGTTAGCAATAATAAGATTTTAAATATTCATGTAAAATGAAATATGACATTTAAAATGGCTATACAAATGATGAAATTTAATAAAAAATGAAATAAATAAAAAAACACTAATTTGATTGATTACAGAACATTTTAATCTCAATCTAATTTTGAACAACATTGTCCACATGAAAATTGATGAATATATTGTGATTTCTTCATAAGATTTTTAAATAATAATTTCAATATTAATTTGTAAAAATATTCATACATTTTGATACAAAAAATCAAGTTTCAATATATATTTCAAATTCTACTGTTAAGACCAACTAACAAAATATCTCTTTGATGACGCTTACACAAATTTTCTATTATTAAACTTTGGATGCATTTAAAAACCCTTAATTGTTAAATTTACTATTAATTATAGACAGA
Source organism: Abramis brama (assembly GCA_022829085.1). Lineage (NCBI taxonomy): Eukaryota > Metazoa > Chordata > Actinopteri > Cypriniformes > Leuciscidae > Abramis > Abramis brama. Next base: position 5,189,108 of record CM040788.1, on the reverse strand, counting down.
ATTATTTATATCAAGAAATAATTGAATATATCATAAAATACTGCAATCCATAGGCTACATTAAAATACAATCAAATGTTACCAATAATAATTAAATTATTAATGTAAAATTAAAAATAACATTTAAAAACAATATGAAATATAAATCTTAAGTAAATAATAAAATAGTTAAATGATAAATTGCTTTTCAAAAACATATTTTTATAATAAATAAATGATCTTGTTGACAAATAAGATTTTTTTAAGGTTCATTCATGGCATTTTAAGATCATCACAAATAATTATCTTACCGAAATAATCTAAAAATAAAATTTTCTTATTAGAGAACATTTTTATTAGAGAATAGAAAAGACTTACTGATCGTCAGTTTAGTTCCTCCACCGAAAGTGTACCACAGTGTTTCATTCTAGTAAAAGAGTCGTACAAAAACCTCCGTCACACTCAAATGAACACACACACACACACACACACACACACACACACACACACACACTGATATGAGACTCAACAGCAGATCTTCTCAACATCAGGATTATTGAACGTCTCATCGTCTCTAAATGTCTCTTAATGCATGAAAACTATTAAATCTAAATAAATAATATAATCTGAAAGACTCTGTGCTGATCTTTACACATCTTAACTGGGAGTTTGTAAATGATCATATGTTTCTCAAAGCATTTTAATAAGTGTTGATGACCTGTGACCTCTGGAATGACCTTTGCCCTCTCATGGAGTTCACAGTGAAATACTTGTTTCTTTTAGTGATGAAACTGTCATTTGATTCATCAGAAAGTCTGAACTCTGAACCAGAGACTCGTGCAGAATAAAGAAGAAATGATTTCTAAACTCCTACAGAAGTGAAAACACACTCCACTGGATCATGAGAATAAAACACATTAAAGGCCACAAAACTGGATCAGTTTCTTCTGCATGTGTTCATTTTCATGTGTGTTTTCCTCCAGCTGGTTTTTGCTCAGAGAGTCACTTTGCATCGGCACGTGTTTCAGCTCTCCGAGTGTTTATAGCCTTCAGACTCACACACTTTATAACACACTGCTGTTTACCACGGTACAAACCCAACACACACCATGAATCTCTTCAGCAGCTTCATCTGGATTCTGACCGCTTTTATTCCAGGTAACAGAAGTCAAAGCTTGTCATTTCTGAGTCTTTAATGTTCATGTCATTTGATGAAACTCATATAATGTTGTTGTCAACAGCGTCCAGAGGAATCACTGTGACTCAGCCTGAAGTTGTGAATGTTTCTGAAGGACAAAACGCCACTATAGACTGTAAAACTGATACTGGGATATATGACTGGGGTTTAGCTTGGTATCAGCAGAAACATGGAGAAGCTCCTAAACTCATCATTTATGGGGTAAATGATCTCTATGATGAGAGTCTCAGTCGATTCAGTGGGAAAGGAGAAGAAGGTGGAACAGATTTCACTCTGACCATCAGTGGAGTCCAGACTGAAGATGCTGGACATTATTACTGTCAGAGTTTCCATGTCACCGACAGTGACTATGTGTTCACACAGTGATAAAGAGTCGTACAAAAACCTCCATCAGTCAGAGTCACAGTGACTGAACTGAAACTGCAGCTGCTCAAACACACACACACACACACACACACTCAACAGTGAGGATATTTTAATTGGTATTACATGAAATAGAAAGCATTCATTTCAGTTTTTCACATGCTACTGTAAATATTTAAATTAATCTATAACACTCTTTATCTTATTAAATGTGTCTAACACTAAAGGTTCATGATTTGTCCGCATGTTCGTGTTTCATCATGAATCTGCAGGTGTGTTCATGCTCCACTGACTGAAGTTTACTTATAAAATGTGAGTTAAAGCCCTGATCTAATGAAAGACCTGAAACAAAAATGACACAAAGAAGAACTCAAAGATACAAATATATTTTATTTAATGACTGAGTTTTAATAAAATCACACACACACACACAGTCTAGAATGAAAGGCATAAAGCGGCGCAGAAGAGCGACTGAAGCTGATGTGGAGTTAAAGGCCATTTCCTTTATATCTGGTTTTCTCCAGTTGAAGCGTTAGAGAGTTAGTGTATTTTTATTGTACTTTTCTTTATTTTTGTAGCTTAGTTAGTTTCTCCCTAATAGTCCGAGGGTTTGTGTGTGTTGTTTTGGCCTTGCTCCCTCTTGAAGTCTTGAAATCCTCCACATTTGTAGAATAAAACTAGTGTTTGACATTGAGTTGTTTTCGGCCGTTGTTAAAGCTGGTGTTGAACTGAAGCTCGCTGTCTCCACACATCACTCCATCTATTATAACTTTATACTTCATTTCTACAAATATAAACCTTTTTACTCCTGAAGTATCAGACAGAGCTGATCATTAAGAGAAATACTATTAAGACCATAACCATCTTTACAGTGTTACTGACAAACATTCAATGTCTCGAATTACACTCAAGAAGAAACTGAACAAACTGAGAGTGCGTCTTTTCTACAGTCAAACCAAACATTCAGACACCAGATATATCATTTAGTATATTTTTTTACTAGTGTGTGCAGGACACTATAGTTCATTTATGTAAGTGAGGATAGCAAAATAAAGTAAACTGTGATATATTATACCCAAAACTTCTTCATAAAGTGGATTACCAGTAAATTTTATTTAAAAAAAAATTAAAAAAATGATTCAGACACTTTGACCTGAGCATGTTCTGTTCTGCTCAAAGTTATCTGACATTATCAAGATGAATTTGTTCTGACACAGTTTAATATTTTGGTTTGACTGTATATAGTTCTATACCATTTTCTAAACTATAGCGGATAAACTGATAATGTGAGAAATGTTGAAGGTGTCTGAATACTGTATATAGTTTTATAAAGTATATCATCATCAGTTTGGAGCCGCTGCTGAAAGTGAACCAGTGAAATAAACTAATAGATCATCAGAAGAAAAACCTCCTGAACGCTTCACTAACTGAACTTCAGATCAACTGAGTCTCACATCTGTAACATCTGTAACATCTGTAACATCTGTCCTTCTCTATCAGCAGATCAAGCCTCGTCCCTCAAAATTTGGTGATGAACAGCAACGTTTCAATCCAACTACAGTAAAAAAAAATCTCACAACAGATGAATATATATATATACATTAATACATATAAAATTGGTCTTATAGATGTATTCAGAACTGAATTGAATTATATCATTTTGTAACAGTTTGGCTATTGTAGAAGATCAAGTATTATGAAAAACATTCATTTTACTCTGTTTTCACTTCAGTGATTGTGTTTTGTGTCTGTTAATGAGTGACTGTCTTCAGGTAAATGATGTGGAGTGTGTTTGCATATTGATCAGATCTTCAGTGTGTGAGAGTGTTTATAGTGCTGTGAGTTTAACACTTCATCACTGACACACACAACAATCTTCATCAACATGACCTTCATCATCATCTTCATCTGGACTCTCACAGCGTTTGCTCAAGGTTTGTGGAGCACAAGTTTGATATTAATTCATTTCTTCAAGTATATTGTCAAAGTTTTGAGTGTATTTTCTTCTTGTTGTGTTTCAGAGTGTAGAGGACAGATCACCGTCACTCAGAGTCCCTCAATAACAGCAGAACAACCAGGAGGAACTGTGAATATCAAATGTAAAACCAGCAGAGATGTGCACAGATGGAGTGATGGGGATAAAGATTTATTCTGGTACTTACAGAAACCTGGAGAAGCTCCTAAACTCCTGATTCGTTATGTAAAAAAACTCGAGTCAGGAACTCCATGTAGATTCAGTGGCAGTGGATCTAACAGTGATTTCACTCTGACCATCAGTGGAGTCCAGACTGAAGATGCTGGACATTATTACTGTCAGAGTTATCACAGTGGTCGTGTGTTCACACAGTGATAAAGAGTCGTACAAAAACCTCCGTCAGTCAGAGTCACAGTGACTGAACTGAAACTGCAGCTGCTCAAAGGAGGATCTGAAATAACATCGTCACACTTGCATCTGAAATAAAACCATCTAAATTAATCTGACACTCTTAATAATTATAGGTTTCAGAAAGAGATTTTGTGCTCTTATAGATCAGTGACACATTTGAGATCTGAGTGATTTCAGTTTGCCTAGTTGCCTCCTTTTATTAATAATAGATCTTAATTTTCATAATACTCCATGATTATTTCATTTGACCATCCTAACATATAATTTGTTTACTATGCACTGTATTCTGCAGACAGTAAGAGTTTTATATTAGCTTGCTGTTTTAATTATAACCTTGATCAACAGTTCAGTTTAGACACGCCTCTCCCTCCTCTGCACCAATCAGACACCTCTAATAAGAAAGAGCAAGATAAGAATTTTTATTTGTGTTTTTACCTTATTTTTTTTTTAAATTAATTCACAAAACTATGAGACGGTTTTTGTAGGTAATTGAAGATTACTGTAATTCAGTGAATAAGTGCAGCGATACTCAGAGCTGGAGTCGAGTCTCGTGACAGAAGCAGATCCTCCATCATCACACACAGATGTGTTTAACCTGCAGCTTTAGTGCTGGATTTTACAGAGACTCTTTCTGCAAGTTTCATCGTTACGCGACAAGAGAGTGATTTGAGTGTAGAGCTGCTCCTTCATATTCAGCTACTCTTTAGTCGACTAGAAGAAGCTTGGTCGACCAAAAATTTTATTCGCCGGTTAGTCGCAGAAAAAAAGATCGTAAACGGCGGTTCTTTGTGGTAATTACAGTAGCCTACGTCAGGCAGGAAACCCAATCCTTTCTTCCATCGACCTTAAATATTTCTTATCTTTTGAAACATGTCAGTAGTAGCAATTGTACACAGCTGCTCGCTCTAACGTTAACCTAGATAAATGTGCGCTATTATTAGGCGCATCTCCAGTGTGTGTGTGGAGTGAGGAAGCTGAAGTATAGCGCTTTACTGACATGAGGCGCCGGCACAATTACCAGCATTGTTTCCTGATAACAGCTGAAACAACTTCAAATACTTCTTCATTTTTGGTTATTCAGATAAGAGTTACACATCATTCAAAACTAAATTGTCTACTTTTATTTGTGTAAACTCATAATAACAAGAAAATTGAAGAAAACAAACAGGAAGTGTTTTCTGCCGTCTCGTTCTCTGTGAACTGCAGCGTGTCAAAAAAATAAACTAAAACTCAGTGTATATTTGCCTCACAATCATGAGAAATATATCTATAGAAAGCTTGAAATGTCAAGCGATTGTCAACCAATTCAAGTTGAAAACAAATATTCCTAATATATGTAATCCGTATGAAATCCGCACTGTGGAGATTACGAGCATCATCGACTTAATCTCTGCAGCCGACAACACAGAAAACTATCAATAAACTATTCAAATGTTTAGACATTCTCCTTGCAGTTTTTTCAGGACACATTCATAATCATTACTTTTGAGGGTGCGCTGTGGCAAGCTTGATGCGTGCGCTTGAGCGCTGATTAGGCGATGTATTATATATTGGCAATTAAAGGCTCATTAAATTGATTTATATGGCTTATTAAAATACATGTGCGATTAATCAGCTAATGAAATGAACGACTACTAGTCGACTTGAAAAATCTGTAGTCGAGGGAATCTCTACTTGAGAGAGTGAATGGATGCGTCCCGATTCAGAGTCTGCATCCTTCGAAGGCCGTGAAGGGCCGAGTGTGAAATGGGACGGTCTCTATAGAGGATTGTTCTTGTCGCCTAGCAACAGTGACAGTTAATGAGTGACAGTAGCATTTGTACTAAACTTTTTTGAAAGTTATATTAAACTGTCTGAAAACAAAGCAGGGTTCACAAACTGTCTAAATATGTTCACCATAATAATCCATTTCTCTATATAATAGAGTATAAACTATATATAATCTATATAAACTATATATAAAGATATAAGTCAACATTTGAACCGCTTTAAAGTTTTGTTTTATTTTTACATTTGAATCATTAGATATTTGAGTATGTTGAAACCCAATACTTTTAAAAGTATTGATACTTAAAAGTAATGAATACTTTTTCACAATACGTTTAAAAGTGTAATTCGGCAAAAAAAATCACCTTTTTGTCTACTCTTTTCAGGCTGTTTTTCACCTCTATATAGCAGTGAAGTATATTTCAGATACAGCCATTAACTTTATCATCCGATTTTAAAACACTGATTCATTCAGGAACTATTGTGTTTCCCAGAGTCTCTCTGTTTTATTCTACTGTGACTTCGTTTGGAAATATTTCAGTTGGCCGAACAGAAACAAAGTAACTAATATAAATGACTAAAATGTAAAATACTCAATAATGGATTCTTGTTCAATAAGCTGTTGTATAAAAGCAATATCACACTCGCTATCATCATGCTGGTCTAATATTCGGATATTCGGACTAAACATCGCTCTTGCTCGTCTGATGTTGCTTTATATCAATAAAGGATCATATTAACATGTGAAATCATGAAATGTTTATAAAGTCTCAATGAAAGCACATTAAACTTAAATCTGTGACTCCTGAAGCGTTTGCATAGAGTGTGTTTTACATGAGCGACACACGCTTCAGTGCTCTGCATGTGTTTATAACTCTGTCAAACATCAAACATGATCAACAACTGTTTTTCACTAGAACTGAACCTTCAACCTACAAAAATGACTTTCATCACCATATTGATCTGGACACTGGCAGTGTTATGTCGAGGTTTGTGTCAGTCAAGATTACAAACGTTATTCACTCGCAATCTTTGTGTGTGTTGTGAAGATATAAGGTTGTAAAAGTGTGTGTGATTTCTAATCTTTCTCTCTTGTCAGAATCTGTTGGGCAGGAGACAGTGACTCAAACTCCCTCAGAGCGGCTCTATGAAACTGGACAATCAGTCGCTGTATACTTTATCTTTATTACGCTGTATTTTTAACCCTTTAGAATTGAATTATCTTTGAGGAAGAAAAGAGCTGAAAACTCATCAAATCAAGTAAATGTCAGAAATGATTGTTTCTAGTTCAGTGGATGAAAAAAAAGATCCTTTGACAATGAAAATCATCTTTACAGTTTAGACAAACATTCAATGTGTAATTGCACATAAAGAAATATATTTAAAAAAAATGCTAAAAGTGCATCCTTTCTACAAAGTATTTAACAGTAAGCTGTTGTATTAATAGTCTTAATATGTGCTGATTTACTGCCATCATCAGTTGTACGATTACCACGGTTACTTGTCTCACCTCTGCTGTGTTTGATAGATTTTCACCTATTTCTTTTCATTCTTTAGTTGAGGTGGTCGGGCAGTTAAAACTTACAAATTGTAGCTGTGATGTTATTCCATTAGTTAAGCAGACTTTTGATATTATTGGTCCTAGTATATTGACTTTAATTAATAGAAGCTTTGAAACAGCAGTAGTTCCAATGGAATTTAAGCATGCTTTACTACAGCCTCTTTTGAAAAAAATGAATTTGGATCCAAATGTTTTATCTAATTACAGGCCTATTTCAAAATTGCCATTTTTATCTAAACTTTTTGAAAAAGTTGCATTAAACCAACTAGACTTTTCTAGTACAAAATGAGATTTTTGAAAATTTTCAGTCAGGATTTAGATCAAAACATAGTACAGAAACGGCTTTGTTGAAAGTTTTAAATGATATCTTGCTTGCGATTGATTCTGGTAGCTCAGTGGTTTTAGTTTTGTTAGATATTAGTGCAGCGTTTGATACCATTGATCACAATGTTCTAGTCTCCCGCCTAGAAAAGACAGTGGGAATTCGGGGTATGGCACTCAATTGGTTCAAATCATTCCTCTCTAATAGTTCGTTTTCAGTTAATTTTGGTCAACAACATTCAAAAGTGGCCCCATTGTCTAGTGGGGTTCCACAAGGATCCATTCTTGGTCCAATTTTGTTTTTATTATATATGTTACCTCTAGGTTCCATTTTTCACAAGCATGGAGTATCCTTTCATTGTTACGCAGATGACACTCAGGTGTATCTACCGTTGCGGAAACAGGACAAAAATTATTTTGAGTCACTAGTGAGATGTTTACAAGAAGTTAAATCTTGGGTGTCCGAAAATTTTCTGCATCTGAATGAAAGTAAAACTGAAATAATCTGGTTCAGGGCCCCTGACACTAAAAATTATTTTGATCTGGGTGAGTTAGCTCCTTTTTGTAAATCTGTAGTGAAAAACCTTGACGTCCAATTTGATAGTTCTTTGAAGTTTGACAAACAGATTAATTCTGTGGTGAAATCTTGTTTTTTCCATTTAAGATCAATAGCAAAGGTTAAACCGTTTTTGTCCTCCAGTGATTTTGAAAGGATTATTCATGCTTTTATTTCTGTACGACTAGATTATTGTAACTCGCTATGTAGGTGTCAGCCAAGCACTTCTGAATCGTCTTCAATTGGTTATAAATGCGTCTGCTAGACTTTTAACAGGGACTCGCAAAAAGCAGCATGTAACACCGATTTTAGCCTCACTTAAATGGTTGCCGGTGGAGTTCAGAATTGATTATAAATTATTGATATTTGTGTACAAAGCCTTGCATAATTTGGCCCCATCATACCTTGCGTATCTTCTTCATATACACAAACCTTCTAGGTCTCTCAGATCAGCAAATCAGATGATCCTAGACATTCCAAGGACTAGATTAAAATTGAGTGGTGATCGGGCATTTGCTGTGGCAGCTCCAAAGCGCTGGAATAACCTGCCTCTACATCTCAGACTGGCTCCTTCCTTAGGTTATTTTAAACAAAATCTGAAACTGCATCTGCTAGAATTAGCGTTTGGTTCAGTAGGTTAACTAGTAAGAGGCTCTTTTCAGATGTTTGTTAGTCATTGTTTTGTCTGAAAAAGAAACATTTTATTATGTAATTTTATTGTGTGACTGTACAGCACATTGGTCAACATCACGTTGTTTTAATTGTGCTTTATAAATAAAGTAAATGAAAAAAAATGAAATGAACATGACCTTCATCATCATCTTCATCTGGACTCTCACAGCGTTTGCTCAAGGTTTGTGGAGCACAAGTTTGATATTAATTCATTTCTTCAAGTATATTGTCAAAGTTTTGAGTGTATTTTCTTCTTCTTGTGTTTCAGAGTGTAGAGGACAGATCACCGTCACTCAGAGTCCCTCAATAACAGCAGAACAACCAGGAGGAACTGTGAATATCAAATGTAAAACCAGCAGAGATGTTTATTACAGTAGTCCTTATTATTTTTTATCCTGGTACTCACAGAAACCTGGAGAAGCTCCTAAACTCCTGATTTATTACACAAACCGCCTCCAGTCAGGAACTCCATCTAGATTCAGTGGCAGTGGATCTAACAGTGATTTCACTCTGACCATCAGTGGAGTCCAGACTGAAGATGCTGGACATTATTACTGTCAGAGTGAACATGTCATCAACAGTGTATTTGTGTTCACACAGTGATAAAGAGTCGTACAAAAACCTCCGTCAGTCAGAGTCACAGTGACTGAACTGAAACTGCAGCTGCTCAAACACTTTCACACACACACACACACACACACACACACACACACACACACACACACACACACACACACACACACACACACACACACACACACACACACACACACACACACACACACACTCAACAGAAACACATAAATTAACTTAATATAAATTTTTCAGCACTTCATTAATATTACTGAAGATAATAAGAAATTATTTTGATCATATTTTTTCAGTTAATTGTTGGTTTATTTATTCTGAATCTCATATGGTTGTTCATGTATTTTTATAAAGCATGATTATTTGTCCTTTCTAATCATACACTCATACTGTAAAGTGAATCATAAACATGTTGCTTGAATAGATTATTAATCATCTTCCATAAAGCCGCTGTTTAGATCATCATGTACAAGAGTCACAGATGAACTGATTCAGAGCAAAAAGAGCAGTGAAAGAGAGAAACCTTATTTAACATGATCAGACGCTCCACCGTCCCACAATCAGTCTGTCTGTGACCATTCACTGTTTTCTGGACGCATTAATTATGAATCCAGCGATGCGTCTGAGTCTCACATGAGCAGAAGACAGATCTCTCACAACACTTCAGTCTCGAGTCACACACACTTAAAACATTCATAAAGATGTTATTGCTCAACACTGAAATAAAGCGCTTCATTGTGTGGAAACTTCACTGTTATTTTTACAAGATAAAATACTGCAGTTTTACTGAGATCAGTGTTTCTGTTAGTCATTAGTTAGTTTAAGTTAGTTGTTGCTAACTTCAAACCCACATGCTAAAACAGTTAGCTATGTTACGGCTGTTTGCGGTGAGGATAGTTTTAACAGTTCATTAAAAATATTACAACCAAACCCTGAAGATGATTCCAGTTATCAATCACATTCCCTGTTAAGACAAAATCATGTGAGTCTTTTGTTGTGCATTGAGGGATTTATGAATATGTTTCCATTATAGTTTATGTGCATGTCTTCTTATCGGATAAAAACATTATCACCTCAATTGAGCACATACGATTTTTTGTGCACATTTTTAGAATTTATGATCATCTCGGCATTTCCATCCCACGTTTTTTTTATGTGATAGTCAATCCCAAAATTCACATAAAATAGGAGGATGGCAACATAGCTAGTGACTGAACTGTTGTGTGACAGGAACTGAGAACACACATGATCACACACACAAACACACACAGCAGTTGTTTTTGTGCTAAATTTGAAGTCCTTAAAAAATACAATAAATCTTTTGTTACTTAAAATTGTTGACTTTATTCAAAACTGATTATTCTTTGTTCTTCAGAAACATTCATACATTTAGATTGTGTGGATCTTATTTCAGCAAATTATCTCTCATTGTTCCGTCGATCCCCAGCCTGAGTTACAACAGGACAGGGTTATGTCTCAACAACGACCTCTTTGTGTTTGACAATAACTCACATAATCTGTGATTGGGTTGTACATGTCCAAGTGAGTTATATTTCTAGCAGACAAATGGGGATTTTGAGAGATATAGAACAAACAACCACTGAGTTACCGATGCTCAAACAACAGGTGTTTCTCTCCTCCGTCTCTCTGCTGAACGCAGCTGTTCTCCACTCTTACAGTCAATCAAGAACATTTAGTGTCTTCATCAAATCACTCATTATTGTGTTTTAGCTCAGCCCAAAAAACTGCAACAAGTAAATAAGCATCTATACAAAGCTGTTGCACAAACATAATGTGAGTGTTTCTTCTGTCTTCAGGTAAATGATGTGGAGTGTGTTTGCATATTGATCAGATCTTCAGTGTGTGAGAGTGTTTATAGTGCTGTGAGTTTAACACTTCATCACTGACACACACAACAATCTTCATCAACATGACCTTCATCATCATCTGGACACTGTTATACTGCTTTATACTACAAGGTGAACAGTTTATATTCTAAATAAATCATTTAAATAATATGATTTTAACACAGCTTTAAATTGATTAATAAATGAATAAACTTTATGGACTGATACATGAATTGTTTTTCAGGCTGTAGATCTCAGATCACAGTGACTCAGACTCCTGTGAAACCTGCCAAACCAGGAGAAACTGTAGAGATGAGCTGTAAACTCAGTAGAAGTACCTCATCTTGCAGCCCACCCTGTGTGTTCTGGTACTTACAGAAACCTGGAGAAGCTCCTAAACTCCTGATTCGTTATGTAAAAACCCTCGAGTCAGGAACTCCATCTAGATTCAGTGGCAGTGGATCTAACAGTGATTTCACTCTGACCATCAGTGGAGTCCAGACTGAAGATGCTGGACATTATTACTGTCAGAGTTATCACTACATCAACAGTAAAGATGTGTTCACACAGTGATAAAGAGTCGTACAAAAACCTCCGTCAGTCAGAGTCACAGTGACTGAACTGAAACTGCAGCTGCTCAAACACTTTCACACACACACTCTCACACACACACAACGGTGAAGAAACGACTCAATATGATCTTTTTGAACATTACTTTCTTGAGCTTCGTCAGTTTTTCACCTTTTTGATTGTATTTTTTCAGAAGTCATATTTGTTCAGTGGATATTTTTCAATCCTTCACCATTTTTATTTTTATTTTCTGCATTTATGATTTCATATTTTATTCTTTCTAAACTGAATCACCAGCATCTTAAATCTGTCCTGTTTGATCAGTTTAATCAGTTATTTAGTCCCCATAGATCTGAACACACTTAATTAACATATCTAACCAGAGGCCATTACCATAGAACTAAGCTGACCAACTTAACTACTTCTAATAGGAACTTTGTATAATTATGCTGTGGTTTCACACGTACACTTAGTTAGAATAATGCTCGCCCTGTTTAGATTAGTCTATATATTGACATTGCCGATGTGTGTTAGTCGGATCTCTGAATCTTCAGTCGGCGTGCTCCTCTGCTCCTCCTCGGCTGATGTCAGTCCGTTACTAACCTGAGTGTAGAGTTGTGGTGTTATGGACTTAATGTAATCTACCAGAGTTAATAATTTCAGAGTAAGTCAGAATAAATCCAAATGTAACAATTAATTATTAGTCAGGTAAATGTGTCATGCCAATTACATAATCAATTAAAAGATAATCAATACAAAACATCAAATGCTCAGACCAAGACAACACATCCTCAATGTGGAGAATCAACTTACAACAGGAGTTTGCTTTGACTAGAGTTATAGACACAGTTCACACCTCGTCGAGGAACAGGAGGAAGTTTGGACCCATTAAACAAAGTGTGTGATGATCCTCATGTCTGTTCATAAACTGCAGGAACACACATGGATTTGGTCTAAAATTTGGGGATTAACAGCAACGTTTCAATTCACCTAAAGTAAAAATATTCTCACAGCAGATATTCAGTTTCATATACTGAAGTTGGTCTTATAGATGTATTCAAAACTGAATTGAATTATATAATTTTTAACATTTTGGCTATTGCAGAAGATCAAATATTATAAAAAAAAATATTTTTTACTCTGTTTTCACTTCAGTGATTGTGTTTTGTGTGTTAATGAGTGACTGTCTTCAGGTAAATGATGTGGAGTGTGTTTGCATATTGATCAGATCTTCAGTGTGTGAGAGTGTTTATAGTGCTGTGAGTTTAACACTTCATCACTGACACACACAACAATCTTCATCAACATGACCTTCATCATCATCTTCATCTGGACTCTCACAGCATTTGCTCAAGGTTTGTGGAGCACAAGTTTGATATGAATTCATTTCTTCAAGTATATTGTCAAAGTTTTGAGTGTATTTTCTTCTTGTTGTGTTTCAGAGTGTAGAGGACAGATCACCGTCACTCAGAGTCCCTCAATAACAGCAGAACAACCAGGAGGAACTGTGAATATCAAATGTAAAACCAGCAGAGATGTGCACAGATGGAGTGATGGGGATGAAGATTTAGCCTGGTATTTACAGAAACCTGGAGAAGCTCCTAAACTCCTGATTCGTTTTGTAAAAAAACTCGAGTCAGGAACTCCATCTAGATTCAGTGGCAGTGGATCTAACAGTGATTTCACTCTGACCATCAGTGGAGTCCAGACTGAAGATGCTGGACATTATTACTGTCAGAGTTTACATTGCAGAACAGATTCTGATAATTATTGTGAGAGTGACTATGTGTTCACACAGTGATAAAGAGTCATACAAAAACCTCTGTCAGTCAGAGTCACAGTGACTGAACTGAAACTGCAGCTGCTCAAACACTTTCTCACACACACACACACACACACACACACACACACACACACACACACACACACACACACACACACACACACACACACACACACACACACACACACGCAGTGTTGGGCAAGCTACTTGGAAAATGTAGTGAGCTAGCAGTTACTCTACAATGAAGCTTCACTACACTGAAGCTACCACCCTGGAAAATGTAGCAAGGTAAGCTACAGGAACATGGCAAAAGTAGTTCACTACATCTGAAGTCTTGTTTGTTCTGGTTCGCATGTCACTGTCAGCTTTCTCGATCAGTCTCTTTGTTTCTGGTGATTCTCTGAGTTTTGGATTTCTCGTTCTGCATCTGTGAATTTTGTTCGGACTGATAACATGTGCTTTGACTCTGTCTGATATATGGACTATGACTGGATTATACTTGTAAATAAACTGCATTTGGATCCTCACTCTCTGAATGCTGTGTTTCCACCGTCAAATCATTACAACAGAAACTCACTTCAGCTGCTTTATTTGGGGATTAACGGTGACGTTTCAATCCAACTACAGTAAAAAAATATTCTCAAAGTCTCACAGCAGATATTCAGGTTAATATACTGAAGTTGGTCTTGTAGATGTATTCAGAACTGAATTGAATTATATCATTTTTAACATTTTGACTATTAGAGAAGATCAAATATTATGAAAAACATTTATTTTTACTCTGTTCTCACTTCAGTGATTGTGTTTTGTGTCTGTTAATGAGTGACTGTCTTCAGGGAAATGATGTGGAGTGTGTTTGTATATTGATCAGATCTTCAGTGTGTGAGAGTGTTTATAGTGCTGTGAGTTTAACACTTCATCACTGACACACACAACAATCTTCATCAACATGACCTTCATCATCATCTTCATCTGGACTCTCACAGCGTTTGCTCAAGGTTTGTGGAGCACAAGTTTGATATTAATTCATTTCTTCAAGTATATTGTCAAAGTTTTGAGTGTATTTTCTTCTTGTTGTGTTTCAGAGTGTAGAGGACAGATCACCGTCACTCAGAGTCCCTCAATAACAGCAGAACAACCAGGAGGAACTGTAAATATCAACTGTAAAACCAGCAGAGATGTGTACAGTGCTGGGAGTGTGTACTTTTTCAACTGGTACTTACAGAAACCTGGAGAAGCTCCTAAACTCCTGATTTATTGGGCCGACATCCTCCAGTCAGGAACTCCATCTAGATTCAGTGGCAGTGGATCTAACAGTGATTTCACTCTGACCATCAGTGGAGTCCAGACTGAAGATGCTGGACATTATTACTGTCAGAGTTTCCATTGCAGAACAAATTCTTATGGTGGTTGTGAGGGTGATGTAACATTCACACAGTGATAAAGAGTCATACAAAAACCTCCGTCAGTCAGAGTCACAGTGACTGAACTGAAACTGCAGCTGCTCAAAGGAGGATCTGAAATAACATCGTCACACTTGAATATGAAATAAAACCATCTAAATTAAACTCTTTATTAGATTATAGAGGTCAGAAATAAAAGCATACATTGAGAGAAACAACTAGACAAAGTCCACCAGTGTCCCTGCCCTTACAGAACAAAAATATATATGGGAATATACTGCAAAATATAATGTGATATATTACATAATACATTTCCATATATGGGAAACTAGTGCTTATATTTCTCAATATACTGCAATATACGCATTGACCATGGTTATGTATAAATAAATATAAAATATTATTAATTATTGTGTACATATATTGAACATGCATGTTCCCATACAAATGTAAATGTATGTTCACACACACACACACACACACACACACATTCACGGAATGAGTTACAACAGATTTCTAGTTCAGTATTACTGAATATAAAATTACATACATTATGGTATATTACATATTTTTTAATATATAAAAAGCGGCAATTCCTTATGTATTATTAAATATATTGTTATAGGCTATATTAACACAATATATTATTCTGTATATTTTCAAATTTACTGTTAAACCATTTAATATATTGATCATTCATATATGGGAAATATATTTTCTTTTCATAAGGGTGAGTCTCAGTGATATTTGTGAGAAAGGTATAAGGTGAGAAATGACCAGGACATTTTACAAATCCAGACCAAACGATGTTCTACGGCCATGTCCGGAATAAAGAGTAGCCTATCCATGTCACACAGTAAGATTTAGGATTTTGACCATATACCTCGCAGTCACAGACTGTATCAAGGTCAGTGAGTTATACTTATTGTATTTTGCCACAGGGTGTCACTGTGACCTCAACCCTTCGCCTTCGCTTACTCTGAGCTCGATTGCTATGTCTGAGGTAAACCACGCCCTCCTCATTACCCTACGCAGGAAGAAATGTAGGAAGAAATAAATGAAGAAATAAATAAATGTAGAAATACATAAATGTAGAAATAAATAAATGTAAAAATAAATAAATGTATAAATAAATAAATAAATGTAGAAATAAATAAAAGAATAAATAAATAAATATGGAAAAAAATATATACATAAATAAGGAAATAAATGTATAAATAATTATTTATTTTCATTTTTTTGCTTTTCTATGTATATATATTTATTTATTTATTTATTTATTTATTTGTTCTTTTTTACATTTATTTGTATATTTATTTATGTATTTATTTATTTTTAATATTGGCAGCTTTGGAATTCCATAGTTTAGTGTTTGTACTGCAATTCTGAGCGTTCTGTCTGTCATTCCCGTGTTCTTGGTTTTGATCTCTGCCTGTCCTTGGATTTTCCTTTTTTCCTGTGACCCTGCTATTGTTTGGACTGATTACTCTGTGTTTTTGACCTCTTGCCTGTTTTCTGGATTACGTTTTTGGATTATCCTCTGTTCAATAAAACTGCATTTGGATCCTCAAACTTCGCAGTTCGTGACGTGACTCAGAATCAAACTCAGTTATTCAGTGACTGACAGAGACTCGTGTGTGTGATGATCCTCATGTCTGTTCATAAACTGCAGGAACACACATGGATTTGATGTCAAATATGGGGATTAACAGCGACGTTTCACTCCAACTACAGTAAAAATATTCTCACAGCAGATATTCAGATTAATATACTAAAGTTTGTCCTGTAGATTTATTCAGAACTGAATAATATATTTTTTTAACATTTGGGCTTTTGTAGAAGATGAAATGTTATGAAAAAATATATATATATTTTTTTTTTACTCTGTTCTCACTTCAGTGATTGTGTTTTGTGTCTGTTAATGAGTGACTGTCTTCAGGGAAATGATGTGGAGTGTGTTTGCATATTGATCAGATCTTCAGTGTGTGAGAGTGTTTATAGTGCTGTGAGTTTAACACTTCATCACTGACACACACAACAATCTTC
Organism: Abramis brama; assembly: GCA_022829085.1. NCBI lineage: Eukaryota > Metazoa > Chordata > Actinopteri > Cypriniformes > Leuciscidae > Abramis > Abramis brama. The sequence goes on along the minus strand of CM040788.1, from coordinate 5,172,069 downwards.
ATCAACATGACCTTCATCATCATCTTCATCTGGACTCTCACAGCGTTTGCTCAAGGTTTGTGGAGCACAAGTTTGATATTAATTCATTTCTTCAAGTATATTGTCAAAGTTTTGAGTGCATTTTCTTCTTGTTGTGTTTCAGAGTGTAGAGGACAGATCACCGTCACTCAGAGTCCCTCAATAACAGCAGAACAACCAGGAGGAACTGTGAATATCAAATGTAAAACCAGCAGAGATGTGCAGAGATGGAGTGATGGGGATGAAGATTTACACTGGTACTTACAGAAACCTGGAGAAGCTCCTAAACTCCTGATTTATTATGTAAAAAAAGTCCAGTCAGGAACTCCATCTAGATTCAGTGGCAGTGGATCTAACAGTGATTTCACTCTGACCATCAGTGGAGTCCAGACTGAAGATGCTGGACATTATTACTGTCAGAGTTTTAATTGCAGAACAAATTCTTATAGTAGTTGTGTGGGTGATCGAGTGTTCACACAGTGATAAAGAGTCGTACAAAAACCTCCGTCAGTCAGAGTCACAGTGACTGAACTGAAACTGCAGCTGCTCAAAGGAGGATCTGAAATAACATCGTCACACTTGCATCTGAAATAAAACCATCTAAATTAATCTGACACTCTTAATAATTATAGAGTTCAGAAAGAGATTTTGTGCTCTTATAGATCAGTGACACATTTGAGATCTGAGTGATTTCAGTTTGCCCTAGTTGCCCCCTTTTATTAATAATAGATCTTAATTTTAATAATACTCCATGGTTATTAATTTGAATATCCCAACATGTAATTTGTTAACTATGCACTGTATTCTGCAGACAGTAAGAGTTTTATATTAGCTTGCTGTTTTAATTATAACCTTGATCAATCAGTTTAGACACGCCTCTCCCTCCTCTGCACCAATCAGACACCTCTGATAAGAAAGAGATAAGAATTTTTATTTCTGCTTTTCCCTGATTTTTTTTTTTAGAAAACGTATTCACAAAACTATGAGACGGTTATTGTAGGTAATTGAAGATTACTGTAATTCAGTGACTAAGTGGAGCGATACTCAGAGCTGGAGTCGAGTCTCGTGACAGAAGCAGATCCTCCATCATCACACACAGATGTGTTTAACCTGCAGCTTTAGTGCTGGACTTTACAGAGACTCTTTACGCAAGTTTCATCGTTACGCGACAAGAGAGTGATTTGAGTGTAGAGCTGCTCCTTCATATTCAACTACTCTTCAGTCGACTAGAAGAGGCTTGGTCAACCAAAAATTGTACTCGCCGGTTAGTCGCAGAAAAAAAGATCGTTAACGGCGATTGTTTGTGGAAATTACAGTATGTCAGGCCGGAAACCCAATCCTTTCTTCCATCGGCCTTAAATATTTCTTATCATTTGAAACATGTCAGTAGTAGCAATTGTACACAGCTGCTCGCTCTAACGTTAACCTAGATAAATGTGCGCTATTATTAGGCGCATCTCCAGTGTGTGTGTGGAGTGAGGAAGCTGAAGTATAGCGCTTTACTGTATGACATGAGGCGCCGGCACAATTACTTGCATTGTTTCCTGATAACAGCTGAAACAACTTCAAATACTTCATCATTTTTGGTCATTCAGATAAGAGATCATTCGAAACTAAATTGTCTACTTTTATTTGTGTAAACTCATAACAAGAAAATTGAAGGAAACAAACAGGAAGTGTTTTCTGCCGTCTCGTTCTCTGTGAACTGCAGCGTGTCTAAAAAATTAACTAAAACTCAGTGTATACAGTACTTGCCTCACAATCATGAGAAATATATCTATAGAAAGCTTGAAATGTCAAACGATTGTCAACCAATTCAAGTGGAAAACAAATATTCTCAGAATATGTAATCCGTATGAAATCCGCACTGTGGAGATTACGAGCATCATCGACTTAATCTCTGCAGCCGACAACACAGAAAACTATCAATAAACTATTCAAATGTTTAGACATTCTCCTTGCAGTTTTTTCAGGACACATTCATAATCATTACTTTTGAGGGTGCGCTGTGGCAAGCTTGATGCGTGCGCTTGAGCGCTGATTAGGTGATGTATTAGGGGAGAGCGGGGCACAAAGTAACGCTTTTTGACTTTCTCAGTTTGTGTAAATCTACTTATGGTTCAGAGTATTTATTTTTTCCCACATTAATTTCCCACATGTGTAGTACAATTATGTGTTTTTGTTTTATTAATACAGTATATACTTTTTTCTTGATATACCCCGAAAGAATGGAAGTGAAATGTGACAACATGCCCCATAGGTGGGGTACATTGTAACATGACATATGACAGCTTCAAATGTTATCTGATCTAATAAAAAAAATATACAAAACAAACTAAAATATTTTCTAAATAAAATACAATTAAAAATCTTTTTCATATAAAATAATGGCAATTTTTAATAATTAAATATAAACTCATTTTTGAGTTTTGACTACGAACACATGAAAACACAGCTATAGAACATAGTTCAAAACAAATAAATAATTAGTAATTTCTGAATATTGACTCTCAGTCTTTATTCACCTTTTTCTCACGTTTTCTCAATAAAATTAATAAAAGTATAGAATATAATAGCATATTTCTAATAGGGGCACATGGTAACGCAGTGTTACAACATGCCTCGCCTGCACAACTGGGATTTAAACCCTGCTAGTGTCTTCTGCTAGTTAGCGAAGCATTAAAGAACTATCTCAACTGTTAAATAACATCTTGGAGATTAAAATAATATCAGATTTGTCTTATTTTAAATAAACACAAAAAATAGAGATGAAAAATTAACTTAAGTAAGAAATTTACTTTTGCTATGGTTTAATAAATGTCTATGGATATCTTCCAAAAAAAAAAAAATTTTGGCGGAATTTTGTTTTCTATATAGTGTTGATATGGCAACTAGTAAATAAACAAAGTCTCGTCATCCAAGCATGTGCGGAAGTATTTAAAACAAGTGTGTTACAACTAGCCCCGTGTTAGGTTGTGCCCCGCGCTCCCCTATATATCGGCAATTAAAGGCTCATTAAATTGATTTATATGGCTTATTAAAAGACGCGTGCGATTAATCGGCTAATGAAATGAACGACTACTAGTCGACTTGAAAAATCTGTAGTCGAGGGAATCTCTACTTGAGAGAGTCAATGGATGCGTCCCGATTCAGAGTCTGCATCCTTCGAAGGCCGTGAAGGGCGGACCGAGTATGAAATGGGACGGTCTCTATAGAGGATTGTTCTTGTCGCCTAGCAACAGTGACAGCTGCCGTTGATGAGTGACAGTAGCGTTTGTACTAAACTTTTTTGAAAGTTATATTAAACTGTCTGAAAACAAAGCAAGGTTCACAAACTGTCTAAATATGTTCACCATAATAATCCATTTCTCTATATAATAGAGTATAAACTATATAGAATCTATATAAAACTATATATAAAGATATGTCAACATTTGAACCGCTTTAACCCTAAAACCGTATTCTGGACAAATGTGGGCAAAATAATTTTGATTTATTTTTAAAAAATACTTCCCTTGATCTGAGCGGTACAAGACTTGGCCACTTTTCCTAAGTTTGCCTCCTGAACACACACAATTTTTTTTGACTCAATTCTACAATGTTAAGTGGGTGAAAAAAAAAAATCCTTAATCTTGTATTTGGGTCAAAAATGGGCACCCATAGAAATGAATGGGAAAAAGTGAAAGTGAAAGTGAAAGTGACAGTGACAGTGAAAGTGAAAGTGAAAGTAATGTAATTTAGAGCAAAAACTGTAATTTAGAGCATTCTTCTTGTTTTTTTGTAAAAATAAATCAATAGATCCAATACAATGCATACACATACACACAAATGAAGGGCTGATCCTGTACAATATTCTCATCATGCCAAAAACTCACACTCAAAAAAATAAGCATAATTTACATAGAAAATATGGTACTTTTTGAAGTAAATAAATTCAAAAATACCCCCAAAATAAAAAAACACACGATAAATGGATAGACAAAATTTTATCGAAGACAGTGATATAACATTTATAATAAATAAAAAATAGGGTCACATCTGAGTCCTCTGTGCCCACATTTGTCCACAATTACAGAATTAAGGGCTATAAAGTGTATACGGTTTGAGGGCTACAGTTTTGTTTTATTTTTACATTTGTATCATTAGATATTTGAGTACGTTGAAACCCAATACTTTTAAAAATAGTGAATAATTTTTCACAATACGTTTAAAAGTGTAATTCGGCAATTTCTTTAAAAAAAAAATCACCTTTTTGCCTACTCTTTTCAGACTGTTTTTCGCAGTCATTTCAGATGCAGCCCTTAACTTTATCATCCGATTTAAAACACTGATTCATTCAGGAACTATTGTGTTTCCCAGAGTCTCTCTGTGTTTTATTCTATTGTGGCTTCGTTTGGAAATATTTCAGTTGGCCGAACAGAAACAGACAAAGGAACTGGCAATATAAATTACTAAAATGTAAAATACTCAATAATGGATTCTTGTTCATTATGCTGTTGTATAAAAGCAATATCACACTCGCTATCGTCATGCTGGTCTGATATTCTGACAAAACATCGCTCTTGCTCGTCTGATGTTGCTTTATATCAATAAAGGATCATATTAACATGTGAAATCATGAAACGTTTGTAAAGTCTCAATGACAGCACATTAAACTTAAATCTGTGACTCCTGAAGCGTTTGCATAGAGTGTGTTTTACATGAGCGACACACGCTTCAGTGCTCTGCATGTGTTTATAACTCTGTCAAACATCAAACATGATCAACAACTGTTTTTCACTATAACTGAACCTTCAACCTACAAAAATGACTTTCATCACCATATTGATCTGGACGCTGCAGTGTTATGTCGAGGTTTGTGTCAGTCAAGATTACAAACGTTATTCACTCGTTATCTTTATGTGTGTTGTGAAGATATAAGGTTGTAAAAGTGTGTGTGATTTCTAATCTTTCTCTCTTGTCAGAATCTGTTGGGCAGGAGACAGTGACTCAAACTCCCTCAGAGCGGCTCTCTCAAACTGGACAATCAGTCACTGTAACCTGTAAAACTAGCAGAGATCCAGAGTGCTGTTATGGTGATGGTGGTGGAAAACCCGCTCTGAGCTGGTACTTACAGAAACCTGGAGAAGCTCCTAAACTCCTGATTTATTTGACAAACCGTCTCCAGTCAGGAACTCCATCTAGATTCAGTGGCAGTGGATCTAACAGTGATTTCACTCTGACCATCAGTGGAGTCCAGACTGAAGATGCTGGACATTATTACTGTATGAGAGCACACTACATCAACAGTAAATATGTGTTCACACAGTGATAAAGAGTCGTACAAAAACCTCCGTCAGTCAGAGTCACAGTGACTGAACTGAAACTGCAGCTGCTCAAACACTCTCTCTCTCTCACTCACACACACACACACACACACACACACACACACACACACACACACACACACACCAGCCCGTTCTCATCCTAGGGCGTCATATACTGACGTTTTTGACATTTCGTCTACATCCAACGCACATGGCACCCTTTAGCGTCAATATGAGACGCAGATAGATATGGGCCAGAAGGCGCCTCCTAGCGGTCTAACCCTAAACCTACACCAGACCTAAACCTACCCATAACCGAACAAAGCTCTGTGCGTGTCATATTGACGGTAAAGGGTGCCATGTGCGTTCGATGTAGACGAAATGTCAAAAGCGTCAGTATATGACGCCCTAGGATGAAAATGCGTTGCACACACACACACACACACACACACACACACACACACACACACACACACACACACACACTCAACAGTGAAGAAACGACTCAATATCATCTTTGAACATCACTTTCTGGAGCTTCATCAGTTTTTGAACTTTTTGAGAATTCATATTTGTCTCCTGTTTCCTATTACATCCTTCATGTAGAAATTCAGTCACTTTTGATTTTCATTTCAGTGGATATTTTTTAATCCTTCACCACATTTTTGATTTTCTGCATTTATGATTTAATATATTCTTCTTTCTGAACTGCATCATCAGAATCATAAAATGTTCAGCTTGAGCAGTTTAATAAGTCTGTTGATTTATTAAGTTAATCCCTCATTATTCAGATATTAACAGCATCATATAAACACATCCCTCAATTTCAGAGCAGATGATAATAATTTATATTAATATCTATATATGGAGGATTTAGCAATAATATAAACATTCATTCAAAAATTAAAGATTACCCAACAGGTCCTGTCCAGGAAGTTTTATACAAATATGGGACCAAAAATGATTCAGACACTTTGACCTGATCATGTTTTGCTCAAAGTTATCTGACATTATCAAGATGAATTTGTTCTGACACAGTTTAATATTTGTCATATTTTATTACCATTTTCTAAACTATAGCGGATAAACTGATAATGTGAGAAATGTTGAAGGCGTCTGAATACTGTATATAGTTTTATAAAGTATATCATCATCAGTTTGGAGCCGCTGCTGAAAGTGAACCAGTGAAATAAACTAATAGATCAGTTTGAATAGATATAGAATAGATTTTGTTCGGACTGATAACACGTGCTTTGACTCTGTCTGATATATGGACTATGACTGGATTATACTTGTAAATAAACTGCATTTGGATCCTCACTCTCTGAATGCTGTGTTTCCACCGTCAAATCATTACAACAGAAACTCACTGACTTCCCCTGCTTTATGAAGCTCATCATCACTGAATTACTGAAATTATTAAAGTGAACATGTTTATATCATGTGTGACTCTCAATCAAACTCAGTTATTCAGTGACTGACAGAGACTCGTGTGTGTGATGATCCTCATGTCTGTTCATAAACTGCAGGAACACACATGGATTTGGTGTAAAATTTGGGGATTAACAGCGACATTTCTCTCCAACTACAGTAAAAATATTCTCACAGCAGATATTCAGGTTAATATACTAAAGTTTGTCCTGTAGATTTATTCAAAACTGAATGATATAATTTGTTTTAACCTTTTGGCTATTGTAGAAGATAAAATGTATATATATATAGACAATATATATTTTTTACTCTCTTCTCACTTCAGTGATTGTGTTTTGTGTCTGTTAAAGAGTGACTGTCTTCATGGCAGTGGTGTAGGCAGAAATTGTATTTTGGGCGGGCCAGTGAAAAAGTGAAGTTTTTAATAGTGAATAGAATAGTTTTTGAATAGTGAATAGTGAATAGTTTTTCCTAGGGAAAAAAATGACTTAAATAATAATTAAACCTTAGAGAGTAGAAAAAAGAATAGACAAACTGCAAAAACAGTTACCCCTTTATTTTGCAATATTCGGCAAAGGCAATAACAAAACACTGTCTAATCATCATGTTCAACCAACAGAGCTCAGTAAAGGCTGGACAAACCATCAGCATAGACAATAACCTGTCTATTTTATTCAGGCTAGTCAGCAGTGCAAAGCCAGTTCACCCAAAAATAAAGTAGGGTAAAAGTAAAAGAAATTCAAATAATGAAAACTATGAGCAGAGCATGGTTTGAAATAAATAACACACTCCCTAATTTCTGTTAAATCAACCATATACAATGCAATCAGCCTGGTGGAAATTAAGCTTTTGTGCCAAAAAATAGCAACTAATTTAAACTAAACAATGTAGGTTACACACCACTAACTTAAGGCAAGACACTACAGGTGAATAGGGTAACATTTTAAAATAATAGATATTACCATAAAACTTCCTCAGTTGATCCGGAGAATGACAAACAACTCATTTTGAGAAAACAGCATTTAAAGATTTGTAATGTAAAAAAATCATACTTTTTTTAGTAGAAACAACTATGCACACTATCTTATCAAATCATCAGCAACAACAATACAAACCACCTAAAACACATCAAAACTTATAACACAGCATTTATGGCCTTCAACTGAACAGAACCCCAGTCAAAACACACATCAAAATGTCAGAGCACGTCACATGATACTTCTGAACGAATCACGTTGTCAGAAATTGACATCAGCCAATGAGATTTCACGAGTTAAATGCCCCATTGTAATTTCACGATTGGTTGCTGATTAAAGGAAATTACCATATATGGATCCGACAGCATTGTACAGGGGCACGTTCAAGTTCAAAACCATAGATATCATATAATAAAGGCTAGATGTCTCGTGCGCGTTGCTGGCCAATGGAGGTCGACGTCCGCACACAGCGGCCATCTTACCACAGGGAGCTCGCTCACTCATTTAATGGTGCATGTACTTTAAAATAACCATAACTTGCTCAATTTTCTACCGATTTTCAAACGGTTTGGTTTGTTATAAACGTCTGAGATGTAGTTATGACACTGCATACATATGAATAATTATAACATACATGTTCAAGCATTCGGAATTATAGCCACGTTAATAACGTTTGTAAGAAACCAAACCGTTTGTAAATCCGTCAAGATTTCAGCGAGATAAGAGGATTTGTGTGCGTGCTGATCACTCACCTTAATTCACAGCTTCCCTGTGGCAAGATGGCTGAACAGTGATGGCGGAAGTGACTGCGCCATAAGACATCTAGCATTTATATATGATTTCTATGTTCAAAACGGTGTGCAACGTTTTGCGACGGTTTCCGGGTTGAACGTCATGTTTCCTGGAAACGGTGTGCACCGGTGTGCAACGGGGTTTGAGATGCGTTTTCTCTTGTTTGGTGGGTGTGTCAGAAGTGCAGTCCAATCAGCAGCAACATGTATATAAAGCACACGGTATTAAAGTGAACTCGCACAATGGGTTCAAGGAAAGTCATTTACAAATGTGTTCAATGCAGCTCGGTATACGCAACAACTGAGGATATTAGAAGACATGTTTGTCGTAAGTTTTATTGTAAAAATATAGGATATCAACATAATGATGTAGTTGTTTATATTTTTAGCTTCATTGCAAGTGTTTGACATTTGGTAGGCTATAGAAATAAACAATGGTAATTAAATTCCTAAAAATGAGAAAGAAAATACAGGGTATTAAAACAGTATGAACTACAAATAAAGTCAGTATGTGAGGCTAAATAGATGTGTTTTAGTCTGAATTAGGTAAGATGTGTGCTTCAGTTTCAGTTTCCACAATTCCCTTCACTCGATTGGGATGTTCTCTTTTGTTCTGGGCGGCAAGTGCAGTAACTGTAACATCGGGCATATTTTGTAGTATTAAACACATATTTATACCGACTTCATCAGGCTCCGAAAATTCTTCACAAAAAACACAAAGAATGGCCTTCTCAGCTGCCATAGTTGCAACTCTTGCGTCATCAGAACAGTGTGTTCAACCATAGACAGTGTTCAACGCATCACCAGTTGACCAGTGAAAAAACCCACAATGTTTTTGCCTGCCGTGTCTCGCCTTAAATCACTTCACGGGCAAAAATTAAGGAAATTAGTTAAACAACAGGCCTACCTTTGTTGTTTTCATTCTACAAAACAAGACGCAAGTGCCTGGGTTTATTGTTGAAAACAGAAATTATCTCATCATAGTCCAAAGAGTCACAGAGTTCTTTTTCAAATAACCTTTTGGCTAAAAAGCAGCTACCAAAATTAGCCCAGAGAGTCTATAGCAACCATAGCAACCAATTACGTTCCGGAGAGAGGGTTTCTACAACTTGCTTCAACAGTTCCATTTTATTCAGAAAACAAATTAAGCACACACACCAGTCAACAATAAATCAGGTTTATATTAATATATTTTCTTAAATACATTTGAATAATAAAAATAAACTAAAAGTGTATTTTGATCAAACTTGCCTGGGCGGGCCAGTGAGTAATGTGGGGGGGCCAGTGCCGCCCTGGCCCATTACTGGCTACGCGCCTGCTTCATGGTAAATGATGTGGAGTGTGTTTGCATATTGATCAGATCTTCAGTGTGTGAGAGTGTTTATAGTGCTGTGAGTTTAACACTTCATCACTGACACACACAACAATCTTCATCAACATGACCTTCATCATCATCTTCATCTGGACTCTCACAGCGTTTGCTCAAGGTTTGTGGAGCACAAGTTTGATATTAATTCATTTCTTCAAGTATATTGTCAAAGTTTTGAGTGTATTTTCTTCTTGTTGTGTTTCAGAGTGTAGAGGACAGATCACCGTCACTCAGAGTCCCTCAATAACAGCAGAACAACCAGGAGGAACTGTGAATATCAAATGTAAAACCAGCAGAGATGTGTACAGGGATAGTTATGGGGATGAAGCTTTACACTGGTACTTACAGAAACCTGGAGAAGCTCCTAAACTCCTGATTTATGATGTAAAAAAACTCAGTCAGGAACTCCATCTAGATTCAGTGGCAGTGGATCTAACAGTGATTTCACTCTGACCATCAGTGGAGTCCAGACTGAAGATGCTGGACATTATTACTGTCAGAGTTTCCATTGCAGAGGAAATTATTATAATGCTTGTGTGGGTGATTATGTGTTCACACAGTGATAAAGAGTCGTACAAAAACCTCCGTCAGTCAGAGTCACAGTGACTGAACTGAAACTGCAGCTGCTTAAACACTCACACACACACAGACACATACACACGCACACACACACACACACACACACACACACACACACACACACACACACTCAACAGTGAAGAAACACAAATATCAACTTAATATCAGTTTCTCAGCACTTTATTAATATAATAAAGATAATAAGAAATGATTTTGATAAAAAAAATTTTGATAATTGTTATTTCTCATTTGTTGTTCATGTATTTTTATAAAGCATGATTATTTTTTCTTCTTAATCATACACTCGTACTGTAAAGTGAATCATAAAGATGTTGTTGCTTGAATAGTTTATTAATCATCTTCCATAAAGCCGCTGTTTAGATCATCATGTACAAGAGTCACAGATGAACTGATTCAGAGCAAAATGAGCAGTGAAAGAGAGAAACCTTATTTAACATGATCAGACGCTCCACCGTCCCACAATCAGTCTGTCTGTGACCATTCACTGTTTTCTGGACGCATTAATTATGAATCCAGCGATGCGTCTGAGTCTCACATGAGCAGAAGACAGATCTCTCACAGCAACACTTCAGTCTCGAGTCAAACACACTTAAACATTCATAAAGATGTTATTGCTCAACACTGAAATAAAGCGCTTCATTGTGTGGAAACTTCACTGTTATTTTTACAAGATAAAATACTGCAGTTTTACTGAGATCAGTGTTTATGGGCGATCAGAGACATTTAAGGGGTTTTAGGATATATGATTTTATTTTATTTTAATATGAGACTTTGAATGTATCAGCTATTATTTTAATATGTGGATATTTATTACTGAAATTATGAAATATGGAAAACCTTTCCTAGGTATTTTATAGGCGCATTGCACTCTGTGAATTAGACAGAAATCTTTCTTGAAAAGAATCGAAAACCTATGAATCGTGAATTGAATCAGATCAAAATCTACATTTACTCCTCTAGTCCAGTCACACGTGATCTACCAGTGAAGAGTCTCATTACGTTATATAAGTCATACAAGTCATATAATCTACCACTCAAACTTCATAACGGTCTCATCCCTCCATCAGCAGAAGTGAAACTGCTCCAGTTCAAAGCGTTGAACCAGTAAAAGAGTGAAACTGTGAGTTTGAGGTGAAAATCTCATTTGCATTGTCAGGTTTAGTGATTGTGATGGTCGTTTTAATGACCATAAACATATTTTCAGGAGGAAAAGTAAAAAATGTCATCAAGATTATTTTCTGCCGAACTATTGTACATACATTTGACTTGCATAATCTAAAGTAGATATTTCTCTAGTTTAATTTGATGCTTTACACTCATGCTAACTTCAAACCCACATGCTAAAACAGTTAGCTATGTTACGGCTGTTTGCGGTGAGGATAGTTTTAACAGTTCATTAAAATTATTACAACCAAACCCTGAAGATGATTCCAGTTATCAATCACATTCCCTGTTAAGACAAAATCATGTGAGTTTTTTGTTGCGCATTGAGGGATTTATGAATATGTTTCCATTATAGTTTATGTGCATGTCTTCTTATCGGATAAAAACATTATCACCTCAGTTGAGCACATACGATTTATTTTGCATCTCGGCATTTCCATCCGACGTTTTTTTATGTGATAGTCAATCCCAAAATTCACATAAAATATGTGTGTTTGCATATTGATCAGATCTTCAGTGTGTGAGAGTGTTTATAGTGCTGTGAGTTTAACACTTCATCACTGACACACACAACAATCTTCATCAACATGACCTTCATCATCATCTTCATCTGGACACTTTTATACTGCTTTATACTACAAGGTGAACAGTTTATATTTGAAATAATTTGAATAATATAATTTTTACACAGTTTAAATATGTCAAATAATATATACTTTAAACTGATAAATGAATTGTTTTTCAGGCTGTAGATCTCAGATCACAGTGACTCAGACTCCAGTGAAACCTGCCAAACCAGGAGAAACTGTAGAGATGAGCTGTAAACTCAGTAGTGATGTAGCATCCTGCAGCTCGGGACCCTGTCTCTCCTGGTACTTACAGAAAGCTGGAGAAACTCCTAAACTCCTGATTTATGGAGCAAATGTCCGTCAGTCAGGAACTCCATCTAGATTCAGTGGCAGTGGATCTAACAGTGATTTCACTCTGACCATCAGTGGAGTCCAGACTGAAGATGCTGGACATTATTACTGTATGAGTGTACATGTCATCAACAGTAAACGTGTTCACACAGTGATAAAGAGTCGTACAAAAACCTCCGTCAGTCAGAGTCACAGTGACTGAACTGAAACTGCAGCTGCTCACACACTTTCACACACACACACGTTTTCTAATACACAAATCTAAACCTTCTTCTATAAATGTTTTCTCTCTCATAAACTTTCCCCTTACGAAAAAAAAAGTATACTTCAAGTTAATTTTATGAAGTATACTTGAGTAATGTTCAAGTATATTTTTAAGTATACTTTATAAGTATACTAATGTCAATATGTACTAGTAGTAAACTTGTAAGTGTACTATTTTAATACCGCTTGGGACTAAATTGGCCCACTTGAAGTATATAAAAGTATATGTTTAAGTGTACTATAATTGTAACAGTAGTAAACTTTAAGTACACAACTAGTTCATAATTACGTTTCTCATTTGTACTGCAAGTGAACTTATGGGTATACTAGTAGTTTACTATTGTAATACTTGTAGCAACTTTGAAGTATACTCTCAGTAAACTACTAGTTTAGTAGTTTTATACTACAAGTTTACTGAGAGTACACTAAAAGAGCAAAAATAATATATAAATGGTAAACTATAAGTATGATGTTAACTTCACTTAAAGAAAACTTGTAGTATAAAACTACTAAACTAGTAGTTTTCTTTTAATGTACTCTCAGTAAACTACTAGTTTAGTAGTTTTATACTACAAGTTTTCTTTAAATGAACTTAACATTATACTTATAGTTTACTATTTATATACAATTTTTGCACTTGCAGTAGGCCTATACTACTATGTTCAAATGATATTTTTTTTACTTGAAAAATACCTTTAACTGTACTTTAATTTTAAAAACATTTTATTAGCTTCATGCATCCTTTTTTATCAACACTTGAATGTCGGCAAGTTTCATAAAGAAAGGCAACATTTTAAACAAAATAATTGAGAAAATCACATTTTTGTCAAAGACTAAGTTACGCCTTGATCAGATTCAGAACGATGATCAAACACAGATGGAGTAAATCGAGTCCGACACCCCCACAGCTTCAGTCGTTTTTCCTTCATGGCCTACGCTTCATTTCATTTGGAAACATTAAGCAGTTTTGATTTACAAGCTGTTTAATGTTTGATGATCACATTATTTAACATTTGAGTAAGCAATCTTCTATCGCTTGTTTCAGTTTCTTCTTCTCCTGTATTTTGATCCGGAGATTCTGTACTAGAAGATGTGTCATATAGCGCCCCCTATCGTATAACAGTGAAAACATGGATAGCTGGAAAATTCAGTCAATGGTAGGGAAAAGTTGAATTAAAGTAAATTCCTATGTACACCAGTGGACTAGCCTACACAAAAATTCAGATACGCAGAATTAGAAACATATCTGTTTTATATCAATATTTTAATCAAAATTTTCAAACAAAGTTTCATAAGACTGTATATGAAAAACGATGTAAAAAAAGTATATTTAATAGGCTACTCGATCAAAAGAGTTAACACAACTACAAGCCAAGTATACTTTGAATAATTAAACTTTTAAGTGTATCTCGATCAAAAGATTGAGTACAAGTATAGGCCAAATATACTTGGACTTTTCTCTCAGTATAAGTCAAGTACACTTAGCCTAAGTGTAATTAAGTATATTTTTGAGAAGTATATAAAATGTAGACTGAAAGTATGCTTTCTTCTTTTTAGTTGAAAAGTATACTAATAGAACACTTGAATAAACTGTGTGTAATATTATGTTTTTAAAAAAGTATTTAATAAGCTACTCAATCAAAATAGTAAACACAAGTACAAGTCAAGAATACTTAGAATACTTAATTATACTTTTAAGTATATCTCGATCAACAAGTATAGGCCAAATATACTTTTCTGTCAGTATAAGTCAAGTATACTTAAGTGGAATTTGAAGTATATTTCTGAGAAGTACATAAAGTATATTTCTGAGAAGTATATGAAAAGTAGACTGAAAGTATACTTTCTTATTTTTAGTTTAAAATAAGTATACTTATAGCACACTTGAATAAACTTCTTTTTCGTAAGGGTCACCAGTCAGCAGAGCAAACACATCTGAAACCAGACCAAATGGACCTGATGGACTCATTTCTGTTTCTAATAATTTACCTTTGGCCACATTATGATTTCCGTATTTGGCGTATGATCAAAGATTTGTTTTTGTTTTTAAAATCTTCTCATTACTTTCACAGTAGGCATATACCACAGATCAGACAAGCAGAGATTGAGAAAGCTCAAGTCAACAATCTAATCAAATGATCTGGAAGTAATTAAATCCATGAATTCTTTAAAGGCTTATTTTAATAAGATGATGTTGTGTGAAAACAATGTTGCATACTTTCTGGTTTATACTTCAGTCAGTCCTCTACATCGTATGATCAATGAATTTCCATGACTTTTCCAATCATCAGCCATTTAAAAAAATTCTAACCAACAAAATATTTCGAGCAGAGCTTATGTCTTTGTTTTACATTTATGAACTTTTACCTTCTGCTCCTGATGGATTGTCTCTTGCTCCCCCTGTTGGTCACTGGTCTCATGTGCACCACGTATTTACAGTGCATGTGAATAGACATTTATCAACTTTATGCAGAAGAAATTAAAATCATACATGTCTGGAACAAACATATGAGAGTGAGTAAATTATGACAGGTTTTCATTATTATGTGAAATATCCCTTTAAGACTCTTCAGAGCCTCCTCTAGTTATAGACCTTAGAGAAACAAGTCCACAGCCATCTTTAAAGTTTTGTCATGACATTTCTATGGCATCGCTGTCTAAGAGTATTTAGCTGAAGTGGATTAACCTATTGTAGAGTTAACTAAAGTAGCCTAATCATGAGCATTTGAGTGGTTCATTCATAAATGCGTAAGATCTTACCTTCATGCTGTGGAAATACAAACCAGAAGGCATTTATTTTTAGACAGGAATGAAAACGAGGCTGTGAGGGATATAAGTACAGTGAGTTTAATGGATCGCACTGTTGTTTAACATACCGATTGTTCAGATGAGGAAACTTCTTTTCGAAAAAAGGCAGTAGATTAAAAAATCCTTCATATGACCTTTATATAATGCATGCCGTCCAAAATCACATACTTTCCTATCTACTAAATAGTCGGCAAAAAAAAAAAAAAACAGCATGTGACAAAAGAAGAACTCATAAGAGAGTTGGCAAAAAGTACCCGGATGACCTACTACTTCGTCACATGATAATGACAACATGGCAAATATGTTTGGATTATATTCATATTACACACACACACACACACTATATAGAATGTACTTTTTTAGCAGTCGTGAAGTAATTACTTGTTCAAAATAAGCACCTACTCAAGAGATTTCAGACACAGACCAAGTCTATCCCTCGTTTATAACAGCCTCGTTTTCATCTGTGTTAAATTCAATGGCGTCTAACCTGACTAAGGTCTTTTTATTTAGGGTCGTACCTTTAACTCTATTGTTGAACCGTTCAATGGCCCTGTTAGCCTGAGGGTAATAAACACTGTCTTTATGTTCTTTATTCCCTGTGTTTTCACAAAATCAGCAAAGGTTTCCTTCTCGAGAAATTTCAGAAGTTAATGATGAAGCAAAACCAACTTCTGGCCATTTGCTGAAATAGTCATTCAGTGTTATTGCAAACTAACAGTCAGTATCTCCCTTCTCGAGAGGTTGAAATGGGCCGTTTCGTGAACCCACTGGCTGCACTGGAGCTGTGAATGTTTTGGCCGATTTATCACTGGCCTGGCCGGTCACACATGCAGAGAGCAATACAACTCCCTCAGACACTGTTCGGTTCGCACCCATAGACTGTAAATAAAGATGGACGACGCACCTTCACTCTCTTCTATTGTAGAAATGCGAAGTCCCAATATGGCGCTGACATCTTGCGCTGATTTGAGAGCTGATTCTGCGCAGTCGTGAGAGTGAGAGTCCCGTCCACACTCCCGCAGAATCGGTTCGTCCAGTTCACAGCAGAACAACTTATATCGGTGTGAAATAAACAGATATGGACATGTAGGAAATTAAAGTTGAAGCTCCAAATTCCTCCTGAAAATCCCCCAAAAATGACTACTTCATTTAGAGAAGCTGTCAATCACAGCTGTCAATCATGGCGTCACATTCCTGTTTTTATTGCATCAAATAACTAAGACCAAACTCGCACCCCTCGAGCGCCTGTGAGACGAAAAACCACCCTTGCAACTTTGGGCCGCCGGCCGCAGCATCAGGAAGTATCGCGTGATATCAGGTCTCGCGATGTAACAAACTGCTTTACGGCACTGCACACATATACTATCTAAACATTTATATGCTAGCCTTCTGTGTATTATACATACCTCAGTGGACATGGCTCCGTGCGTTCGCCGGGTTCTTTGAAAACAAATGCACATGACCAGCGGGAGAAGATGGGACGAGCCAACGAATTTTGACGACAGTGTTGTCAAATATCTATTCCGAAGCTGTAGGGGGAGCTCTATAGAGAAACCCGCGAGCAAAAAGCGATTTTCTGGGCCAGCAAGTTATAATGCCTTATGCCTATAGAGGAGTGATCCAGCTCTCAGATTTCATCAAAAATATCTTAATTTGTGTTCCGAAGATGAACGAAGGTCTTACGGGGTTGGAACAACATGAGGGTGAGTAATTACTGACAGAATTTTCATTTTTGGGTGAACTAACCCTTTAAGATTATTGTGGGAGTATTTTTGTATTTTCAAAATACTAATTACTTGTATTTTATTTAAATACATTTTTCACATCAGTATTTTGTATTTTATTTTGTTACATTTCATGAGCCAGTATTTGTAGTTTGTAACAAAATAGTTTTTGATGTATTTGTGCCCACCTCTGGCCGAATCTGCCCGAGCAGACGGATATTAGTTTTTTATTACCTTCGCGCTCATGCGGACGCGTCGAGTATAAACAAGGTTTTACAGCTCAGCCACTTGTTTTTTCATATTTTTTAGCAAGTGGTAGATCTTGGTTTATATTTGGACTTTGGATGTGATCTTATGAAAAGGTTGGTGACCACTGCATAACGCAAACCCAGTCAAACGTTTGACTGCAGTATCTTCTATTCTATGCGCCTTATAATCCGGTGCGCCCTATATATGAAAACAGTTCTAAAATAGGCCATTCATTGAATGTGCGCCTTATAATCCGGTGCGCCTTATAGTGCGGAAAATACGGTACACCTCTATTATAAAGCAAAAACTAATCACACATGCATAATGTAATTGTACATATATTAAAGGATATTCTATCCTAATTTAAACACAAAGGGATGTTTGTGTGTGTGTGGGGGTGTGATGTCACGTAGCAGGAGAAAGTTTCGTTATCTCTTTGGTGCAGAGAGGAATGTTAGTTTCAGGTTCTGGAGTGTCTCTGAGATGCAGTGAGTGTCGTAAACACCCCAGGAGGGTGGTCTAGTCATAGACCAGGCGGCTCCAGTTAGTGACTTATATCTCAAAGCTAAAAGCTTTCCCCCAAAATTTAGAATGACAAGGTTTATGGAGTTTTTGTGTGCAGGGAAAACAGAATCATGATTCTTGCACATTCGTTACAATTAATAAAAGTGAAGATGTTTCTATGATGTGTGACTGTAACGGTCATCAGTGAGAGTGTCCAGGATGACCATAAGAGGGCGCTCCACCCCGGACAACACCACACATCCACAGACTTCATTCCCCATAATCCTGAGTTCAGACTATCATCCACATTCACATTCACCTGTGCCATTACCTTGTTTAACTCACTCTATAATAGCTTGGTTTTCACATTCATTCCCTGAGAAGTCTTCAAGTCTTCCCTCTGTTCAATAAAACTGCATTTGGATCCTCAACCTTCGTGTCTCAGAGCAACACGTGACAGATGCGACTCACAATCAAACTCAGTTATTCAGTGACTGACAGAGACTCGTGTGTGTGATGATCCTCATGTCTGTTCATAAACTGCAGGAACACACATGGATTTAGAGTAAAATTTGGTGATTAACAGCGACGTTTCACTCCAACTACAGTAAAAAATATTCTCAAAGTCTCACAGTGAAGTCTTGGCTCGCTTTCGAGGCTACATCTTATATAATCCATTGAATAAAACTATTGTTTTTTCTGCTGCTAAGAGAACCGACGGCCAGTGCTGCAAAGTTTCTGAAGTGACATTACATATAAATGCTGGATTCACTCCGCATGGACGTGACATGTTACAATAATAACACATTAAAGCAATGTAAAGGCAGACTAACAGATTAATAGGAAAATACTCGTAGCAAAGTATATTTAAATATATATATATATATTCCAATTATTGGTAAAAGTGATGACGTGAATAATATTAAATGTCTCACTGTTGCTCAAGTTTAAATCTGCACTTTACTATAGAAAACCTTCAGTGATTTGAGTCTGGATCGATATTCAGATTAATACTGAAGTTGGTCTAGATGTATCAGAAATGAATTGAATGATATAATTTTGTAACATTTTGACTATTGTAGAAGATCAAATATTATGAAAAACATTCATTTTACTCTGTTCTCACTTCAGTGATTGTGTTTTGTGTCTGTTAATGAGTGACTGTCTTCAGGTAAATGATGTGGAGTGTGTTTGCATATTGATCAGATCTTCAGTGTGTGAGAGTGTTTATAGTGCTGTGAGATTAACACTTCATCACTGACACACACAACAATCTTCATCAACATGACCTTCATCATCATCTTCATCTGGACTCTCACAGCGTTTGCTCAAGGTTTGTGGAGCACAAGTTTGATATTAAATCATTTCTTCAAGTATATTGTCAAAGTTTTGAGTGTATTTTCTTCTTGTTGTGTTTCAGAGTGTAGAGGACAGATCACCGTCACTCAGAGTCCCTCAATAACAGCAGAACAACCAGGAGGAACTGTGAATATCAAATGTAAAACCAGCAGAGATGTGTACAGATGGAGTGATGGGGATGAAGGTTTAGCCTGGTACTTACAGACACCTGGAGAAGCTCCTAAACTCCTGATTTATTATGTAAAAAAACTCTACACAGGAACTCCATCTAGATTCAGTGGCAGTGGATCTAACAGTGATTTCACTCTGACCATCAGTGGAGTCCAGACTGAAGATGCTGGACATTATTACTGTCAGAGTCGCCACAGCGGTAATGTGTTCACACAGTGATAAAGAGTCGTACAAAAACCTCCGTCAGTCAGAGTCACAGTGACTGAACTGAAACTGCAGCTGCTCACACACACACACACACACACACACACTACTGACACACAGAGGACAAACACAGGAACTTCACATGTGCTCAAAACTGACTTATGACTGAAATCATCTCTATTATATGGAAGCTGACTTTATATCTCGCAATTCTGAGAAATAAAGTCAGAATTGTGAGATGTAAACTCGCAATTGTGAGATAAAAAGTCGCAATTATCTTTTAAAATGTTTTATTTTGTGGCGGAAACCAGCTTCCATACTATTATGATCAGTCCTGTGACAGACGAGTTTGACTCTAATATGCTCAGAATCAGAGAAAAGTCTGTATATTAATATCAAATCAAACAAACAAAACTGCCACCATATGTTTCTGAGCTTTTTCAAGTAACTTTATCTTTCCCTCGAAGTTTATCAAGATAATAATAAAGATATTACTCATCATAACTGTTCTATCAAAACTACTGACTCTATCACTCATCTCAATGCATTGTTAATGATTATAGCAATTTTAATACATTCTGATGACCTATGACCTCTGGAATGACCTTTGCCCTGTAATGAAGTTCACAGTGACATACTAGTGTAGCAACTCTGTCATTTGAATCATCAAAAAGCCTGAAGCTTCAGACACATGAATAAATGTTTATGACTCGTAACATGGAAAAAATAAACACTGTTATGATTTATGAGCATCGTGTGTTGGAATCAAGCGGCAACATCCCTGTCTCTCTCTTGAAACCAACACGGAAGTGAATTAAACGGCAATTCATCAACTGGCCACTTGAGGCTGGCTGCAAAAGTGAGACAAATCTGCATCTCCCCCATGTTGAAATACCCAACTTTACAGCAGAAAAAAACATGTTTACAGTCAGTATCTCCCTTCTCGAAAGGTTGAAATGGGCCATTTTGTGAACCCCACTGGCTGCACTGGAGCTGTGTGTCACGGTTCATGAATTCACTGTTTTCTTCGTGTCTCGTGTATTTGTTGTTCTGTGTGTGTGGGTGTGTGTGAGTGGGCGTGGCTGCTCATTCAGCTGATCAGCGCTCCACCTGATCTCATTCCCCTCACCAGCTGCTGCCAGTTCATTCATCTATATAGACTCATCGCACTCTCCTTTCTTTGTCAGATCGTTGTTTTGGTGTCTTCAGTGTGTGTCGTCGTGTGCCATTCCAGTCCTGTTCCTGTTCCTGATCGTGTTCCTGTTCGGTGTTCCTGTTCTGTGTTCTCGTGGTGTTCGTCGCGTTGGATGTTCACTTCACTGGATTCACCGTCACCTGTCTTCACCATCACGCTGACCATCAAGTCCCTGCGCCACCAGCCCACCCGTGTATTTTGCCTTGTGTCTACTGACCCTCAATAAAAGAGTACTTGCAATTTTGCTTCCGCTTCATGAGTTATGACAGAACGATCTGACCAAGCGATGGGAGCAGCAAGTGGATCCTCTTCTCCTCTGGATGACTTCATCAGAGCCACCATTTCTCGGATAGAGGCCCAGGAGAGGACTTCTAATGAGTCGGGTCGGGCCATTCAAGCTCTCGTGGCGCAGGTGTCCGAGCTCACCCAGCAGCTACAACAACTACGAGCTCCCACTGCGCCACCACCCACACCGCCCGCTCCCCCAGTACCACCACCGAGCGTCTCCCAGTCAGAACCCCGCCTACCGGTTCCTGAGTCGTATAGTGGTGAGCCGAACTTTTGCAGAGCATTTCTAACACGCTGTTCAATGCATTTTTCTCTGCAGCCCAGAACATTTGCCACCGAACAGAGCAAAGTGGCGTTCGTGCTCACACTGCTGACTGGGAGGGCAGCTCTATGGGGGACGGCGGTGTGGGAGAATCAAGATCCGTGCTGTGCCTCGTTCCAGACACTCGCCGCCGAGATGAAGATGGTGTTTGACCGCGCGGTCGCGGGAAGAGAAGCAGCACGAACCCTGGCGGACCTCAAGCAGGGAGGTAAATCTGTATCTGATTATGCCATTGAGTTCCGGACCTTGGCGGCTGAGTGTCAATGGAACGAGGAGGCGCAGTGGGACTGACCGCGTCCTGAAGGAAATCTACGCCTTGGATTTACCCGCTACACTCAATGGACTTATTGATCTGGCGCTTCGCGTGGATTCTCGTCTCTCCCGAGTGGAACGGATGAAGTTACCAGCTCGGGCTTCTGCAGCCGCTGAGACCACGCAAGCCAGCGGCGGGGACGCGGTCAGCCCCGTCTACGATCACGAGCCCATGCAGGTCGGGCGAGCTCGGCTTTCCCGGGAGGAGAAGGAAAGGCGGAGATCCCAGGGCCTTTGCCTGTACTGTGGGACTGCTGGTCATTTCGCGTACAACTGCCCGGTAAAAGGGCAAGCCCGGCAGTAAATCTGAGGCTACTGTCGGGTGGGATCTCCGCTGAGAAGACCTCATCAACATCTACGCTCCTCCCGGTAAGACTTAGATGGTCAGCCAACACTCACGACTGTCTAGCACTTTTGGATTCCGGGGCAGAAGGTAACTTCATGGACTACACATTCGCTCACAAGATCCACGTTCCTCTGTTACCCCTCACCCACTCCATTGCTGTTCACGCCCTCAACGGTCAAGCTCTTCCTACCATTTCATTCACCACTGGACCCATTACACTCACAGTATCCGGAAATCACACAGAGACTACCTCATTTTACATCCTGGACTCCCCCCTTGCACCTATTGTTCTCGGTCACCCCTGGCTCATCAAACATAACCCCAAGATAGACTGGCAGCAGAGATCAGTGTTGGAGTGGAGTAGTTTATGTCATGAGTCCTGTCTTGTGTCTGCTTGTCCGTCTGTTGTTGTTTCTGCGTTACAGGAGGAGGCAGTGGATTTGTCAAACCTGCCCACGGAGTATCTGGACCTGAAGGAAGTGTTCAGTAAGTCTCGGGCTGCTTCTCTCCCTCCGCATCGTCCCTATGACTGTGCGATAGATCTACTGCCAGGTACGTCTCCGCCTAAGGGCAAGCTTTACTCTCTGTCTATTCCCGAGAGGGAGGCCATGGAGAAATATATTTCTGATTCTCTGGCATCCAAATTCATCCGACCTTCCTCTTCTCCAGCGGGGGCGGGGTTCTTTTTTGTGGGGAAGAGGGACGGTTCTCTGCGACCTTGCATTGACTACCGAGGGTTGAATAACATCACGGTAAAGAATACTTACCCTTTGCCGTTGATGTCTTCAGCCTTCGAGAGGTTGCAGGGAGCGTCGGTCTTCACAAAGCTGGACTTACGTAATGCTTATCATTTGGTCCGCATCAGGAAGGGGGATGAATGGAAGACCGCTTTTAACACCCCCAGGGGGCACTTTGAATATTTGGTTATGCCTTTTGGGCTGTCCAATAGCCCAGCGGTCTTCCAGGCACTCGTCAATGACGTGTTGAGAGACATGGTCGATCAGTTCATTTATGTCTACCTGGATGACATATTGATTTTTTCTTCGTCTCTCCAGGAACACGTTCAGCACGTCAGACGAGTGCTTCAGAGGTTGCTAGAGAATGGGCTTTTTGTCAAGGCGGAGAAATGCGCTTTTCATGCACAGTCTGTTCCTTTCTTAGGGTACATTGTGTCGTCTGAGGGGATGCGTATGGATCCTGAGAAGGTTAAGGCTGTGGTGGATTGGCCAAGTCCAGATTCCCGTAAGGCCCTACAGAGGTTTCTGGGGTTCGCCAATTTCTACCGGCGGTTCATTCGCAATTTCAGCCAACTAGCCTCGCCTCTGACCGCCTTGACCTCCCCCAGAACTACGTTCAGGTGGTCAGACGCAGCTGAGGCTGCGTTTGCCAAACTAAAAGGCTGCTTTGTTTCAGCCCCCATCCTAGTTACCCCTGATCCATCACGTCAGTTCGTGGTGGAGGTCGACGCGTCAGAGGTGGGGGTAGGTGCAGTGTTATCCCAACGTTCTTCTACAGACGACAGAATGCATCTGTGCGCGTTTTTGTCTCATCGTTTGTCCCCTGCCGAACGTAATTATGATATTGGTAACAGAGAGTTGTTGGCAGTCAAGTTAGCATTGGAAGAGTGGCGTCACTGGTTAGAAGGGTCGGGGGTACCTTTTATCGTTTGGACCGATCATAAGAATCTGGAATACATTAGAACCGCTAAAAGATTGAACTCTAGGCAGGCTCGGTGGGCACTTTTTTTCGGACGTTTTGACTTTACTCTCTCGTACCGCCCGGGCTCCAAAAACATCAAGCCCGATTCTTTGTCACGCATTTTTGACCATTCCGATCGCCCGTCTACTCCCGAGTGCATTTTTCCGGAGACCCTAATTATCTCCACACTCTCATGGGAGGTCGAATCGAAGGTCAGGACGGCCTTAGAAGGGGTAACGCCTCCGCCCGGTTGTCCACCGAACCGTTTATTTGTGCCAGAGGGATTACGGTCCAACGTCATTCAGTGGGGTCATTGTTCCAATGTGGCTTGTCATCCAGGAGTCAGTCGCACTACGTCCTTAGTTAAGCAACGATTTTGGTGGCCACGTATGGCTCGTGACGTTCACAGTTTTGTTTTGGCTTGCTCAGTTTGTGCCACTGGTAAGACTTCCAATCGACCCCCAGACGGGCTCCTTCAACCGCTGCCGATCCCTTCGAGACCCTGGTCCCATATCGCACTAGATTTTGTTACCGCCCTCCCACCCTCTCAGGGTAACACGGTAGTTTTGACCGTGGTTGACCGGTTCTCGAAGGCGGTCCATTTCATTCCCTTGCCCAAATTACCCTCAGCCAAGGAGACAGCGTTAACAGTCGTTAACCACGTCTTTCGGTTACATGGCCTCCCGACAGACGTGGTTTCCGACAGAGGACCCCAATTTGTGTCCAAATTTTGGCAAGAATTTTGTAGATTACTGGGTGCGACGGTTAGTCTGTCCTCAGGGTTCCATCCCCAGAGCAATGGCCAAACTGAGAGAGCCAACCAGGATTTGGAGAGAACGTTGCGATGTCTGGTCTCCAAAAATCCTTCCTCATGGAGCCAACAACTGTCAATGGTGGAGTACGCCCACAATTCGTTACCAGTATCATCTACGGGCCTATCGCCGTTTGAGTGTAGTCTAGGTTACCAGCCACCAATTTTTCCTAGTCTGGAATCTGAAGTCGCGGTCCCCTCCGCTCACGCCTTCGTCCAGAGGTGTCATCGCACTTGGACTAGAGCCCGCGAGACTCTACTCCAAGCGGGAGCGCGCACCAAGGCTAAAGCCGATCGCCACCGGTCTAGGCCTCCCGTATACGTCGTTGGTCAAAAAGTGTGGCTTTCTACCAAGAACATTCCTCTCCGTTCCGTCTCTAATAAACTAGCTCCCAAATTTATTGGCCCGTTCACTGTCACCAAGATCATTAGCCCGGTGGCAGTCCGCCTCAAACTCCCTCCAGTGTACAGGAGGATTCATTCCGCCTTCCATGTGTCCAAAATAAAGCCCGTGTTTCGTTCTCATTTTAATCCGCCTGTCCCGGTTCCTCCCCCGCCGCGTCTCGTAGAAGGGGAACCTACGTATTCGGTTAATCGTATTCTGGACTCAAGGCGGAGGGGACGCGGATTCCAGTACTTGGTGGACTGGGAAGGTTACGGTCCGGAGGAGAGGAGTTGGGTTCCTGCTAGAGACATCCTGGATCACTCTCTTATCGATGATTACAATCGACAGGTAAGGGAGTCTGGGGACGCCAGGAGGCGTTCCTAGGAGAGGGGGTACTGTCACGGTTCATGAATTCACTGTTTTCTTCGTGTCTCGTGTATTTGTTGTTCTGTGTGTGTGGGTGTGTGTGAGTGGGCGTGGCTGCTCATTCAGCTGATCAGCGCTCCACCTGATCTCATTCCCCTCACCAGCTGCTGCCAGTTCATTCATCTATATAGACTCATCGCACTCTCCTTTCTTTGTCAGATCGTTGTTTTGGTGTCTTCAGTGTGTGTCGTCGTGTGCCATTCCAGTCCTGTTCCTGTTCCTGATCGTGTTCCTGTTCGGTGTTCCTGTTCGGTGTTCTCGTGGTGTTCGTCGCGTTGGATGTTCACTTCACTGGATTCACCGTCACCTGTCTTCACCATCACGCTGACCATCAAGTCCCTGCGCCACCAGCCCACCCGTGTATTTTGCCTTGTGTCTACTGACCCTCAATAAAAGAGTACTTGCAATTTTGCTTCCACTTCATGAGTTATGACACTGTGAATGTGTCGGCTGATTTATCACTGGCCTGGCCGGTCACACATGCAGAGAGGATTGTGTGAACAAGATCATCCATTCGTGGCCAGCAATACAACTCCCTCAGACACTGTTCAGTTCGCACCCATAGACTGTAAATAAAGATGGACGACGCACCTTCACTCTCTTCTATTGGAGAAATGCGAAGTCCCAATATGGCACTGACATCTTGCACTGATTTGAGACCTGATTCTGCGCAGTCGTGAGAGTGAGAGTCCCGTCCACACTCCCGCAGAATCGGTTAGTCCAGTTCACTGCAGAACAACTTATATCGGTGTGAAATAAACAGATATGGACATGTAGAAATTAAAGTTGAAGCTCCAATTTCCCCCCGAAAATCCCCCAAAAGTGACTACTTCGTTTAGAGAAGCTGTCAATCACAGCTGTCAATCATGGCGTCATATTCACGTATTTAAACCATCAAATAACTAACTAAGACCAAACTTATTTAAAAAACGAACACTTAAACTTACATCAGCGTGATAAAAACCACCTAAAATGACAGAAAACATCTTTGGGAAAAAATTTGTTTGAAGTGTAATTTGATTGTTTAGTTTCCCTCGCGTCCCATTATAGACTACATGGAGAGGGCAGGGTTTATGAGTGATACTGGGACCAGCCACCTGGGGGCGATAGAGACGCTGGCCTAACTTTTCAGCACTTGTGCGGCGCACTTGTTCGCACCAGCCCCTGATGTCCCTCATGTGCCAGAAGGATGAGGCGTTCCCGCAGTGCAATATGAACAATCAAACGATTCGCATTCAGCTTCATGAGTTCACACTCACGCTTCATCAAAAGTAGTACCTTGATCTGGCAGAGTATAAAACAGGCGCTGGCCTTCCGTCCCCAAGCAAAGCAGCGAGACCCCTCGTCTGCGTATCTCCGGCCACGCATCTCCGTCATTATGAAAGACTTTCTGCCACGTCTCAAATGGATTCGGTGGCTCCCCACTGACAGTAAGAAACAGGGGTTTGCTCGGCACTGAAGCGCTCATCCTCATCCACAATCTGTGGTGTTTCCTCCCTTTTAAACAGACCACACTCCACACGGGGTACAATCATAGACTGCATAAAAAAGATGGATGATGCAACTTCACTCTCTTCCACTGTAGAAAAGTGAAGCTGCCAATGTCCCAATATGGCGCTGTCACAGTAACAGAAGGAGAAGACTCAGATCTAACGTAAAACAACAGTGTCTTAAACAGGAGGTAAACAGGTGAGCATGGGATTCAGAGTAGCAGGTTTGCACTTAGCTTTAACATTCACAGTTCTCTGTTGGTTGTAGTGCTGACTGGTGTGTGTGCAGAAGTAATGACAGATGAAGAAGGACTGAGGACAGGGAAGTTTCCAAGGTGAGTATTCGAGTCTTTCCATAGGTATAGATGAGACCGGACGAAGGTGCTAGTGTGAAGTAGCTGATTGTATGAGTCCTAATGAGCATGTGCAGGTGATTATAATTGGTGTGATAATGATCTAGTGGGCGGAGCTGATGGGTCTGGTGCTGTGGATGGCTCTGAGACTGTGACAGGCCCTAATGATGGGACTGAGTCTGCGCAGAAGTGAGAGTGAAGTGGAGCCGCGGTATCAAGGTCCAGTTTACTGCAGAACAACTCATGTCAGTGTGAAATAAATCATGGAAATGTAGAAATTAAAGTTAAAGCTACGATCTCCTCCCGAACAAAGTCAGTTGGTGCCTCAGTGACTACTTTACTCAGAGAAGCCATCAATCTCAGCTGTCAATCATGTCGTCACACGCCCGCTTTTATAGCATTAAATAGCTACTTAAAAAAACAAACAACTGAATTTACATCAGCATAACAATAACTACCTAAAACGACAGAAACCATAATTAATTTGAAGTGTAAATTGATTGTTTAGTTTGTTACACATCCCATTCGATTACATGGAGAGGACGGGGTTAATGAGCTGTACTGGGACCAACCACCTGGGGGCGATCAAGATGTTTGGCTTCAATTTTCAGGACTTGTGTGCAACTAACATTCAGGATGCGTCCGAAATTGCCAAACTTTTTTGAATAAGTAATTACTTCACGACCGCTAAAAAAGTGCATTCTACAGTATTAATGAGTGTAATATGAATGTAATCTGGACGTACTATATTGGCCATGTTGTCATTATCATGTGATCTACCAGTGTCGGTTGCATCGCTTCACTGTAGTCGGTCAATCTGGGGACTTGTACTGTAAATTCGGACATACTTCTTTTGTCACATTCTGCTTTTCACCCATATATAGTGAAGTTTGTGATTTCGGATTCAGCTTAAACCTTTATTCTTTTTCTTCGCATTACTCAACACAGTTTCTCACTAGAGCCTGAAGTGCTGCAGTTCCACATTATTACATCTGTTATAGTGAGCAATTACTATGAATTGAACACCAAGTATTGTATACTTCTCAACACAACAGATCTGTACTGTGACGGACGGGTTTGACTCAAATATGCTCTGAATCAGAGAAAACCGAATGTGTAAACTGATATGAAATCAAACAAACCATATATTGTTTGTTTTGTACAATACACTATATGATATAGTCAATGTAAGAAAGATGTTTTTGAGCCTTTTTCAAGGCCTAGCTATCATCTCAAGCTGATAATGAATTTATTACTCATAACTCATTTTAGCAGAAGTGAAACTGCTCCAGTTCAGAGGGTTGAACCAGTAAAAGAGTGAAACTGTGAGTTTGAGGTGAAAATCTCATTTGCATTGTCAGGTTTAGTGATTGTGATGGTCTCAGAATAGAGCAGCTCGTCTCCAGTGACCATGTTCAAACCCCAAGAGCTTCATTTCACATTTACTGCTGAATGCAGCTGTTCTCAACTATTACAATTAGGGGTGTAACGAGACCCTTATGTCACCATCCTGAACTCACAATACCATGTTATTGCCATACTCCATCAAAATGGTGAATTTGGTTCAACATTGTGTGTGTAAATGAATAGGCTTGGACTTGGTGCTGATAACCCAATGCAGGACAATAGAGACACCAGAATAACAATATTCATGATTCTGAAGCTGAAAATACAGAATTATTTCAGACGAATATGCTTGATGTCTCTGACTAGATATATCTAAAATAATGTAGGCCACTTTTTACTGGTAACATCAGACATTTGGCATTATCAGGACCCACAAATATTCCCCCATTGCATTATTATACATTATATTCAACATTATATACAGTAGTTTAATGTAGTAGTGACACGAAAACCCTGTAAACTTTTTGAATTTTTAACACAGTAATTTTCATTTTGGGTGAATAATACGATACATATTGTCACTATCCACTGTAATTATTGTTCCACCCCTAATTACAATCAATCAAAAGCCGCTGAAACTTTAGTGCAGGACTTTGAAGGAACGACACACTGATCAATGATGCAGTCCAACACAAATGTGCGCTTGCGTTCAGATGAAGCTTTATTGAATGAACAGCAATGGCAGCACATTGACAGACTGCTTCAGTATTGAGCTGTAAATCACGTGACGCTCAGATACGCTGGTCTTCACTGGAGAAACATCAGCACTTGGAGGTCTTGTTGAACGAGGCCTCGTGAGCAGCTCCGTCGTGTGTTCCTCTGCAGACGAAGCGCTCTGCGGCTTCCCAGCGTGCTTTGCTGAGGCTCAGGACGCTGCTGCGACTGTAGAGACCGTCCCGCTCGCTCTCTGCGCTGGTCTGAACCCCCTCGGTGACCTCTGACCCGTCCAGCGTCCAGCTCACCGTCGCCCCCTGTGGAGAGTAAGAGCTGAGCAGGCAGAGCAGAGCGGAGGAGTCTCCAGAGATCAGCAGAGAAGAGGGAGACAGCAGAGACACGGAGGGAGACACGGAGGGACCCGCTGAACACACACACACACACACACACACACACACATTCATGAATGATCATTTGATTTTAAATATACAAGTTACATTTTAAATGATCCACAGAATGAGTTTGAAAAATATTGTCCAAGTAAATTGATGGTTATATTGAGATGTCGTTATAAGATCTAGAAAACTAATTTAAATGATCATTTCAATATTAATTGTATTTTGAAAATATTCTGCTATTCAGAAACTCATAAACATCAGCAAATTTGATCGTTTAAATGATTAATTTTCAAAATGCTCTTTAACTGAGTTTCTTTCTGTCTGATGAAAAAATTGTATTGATGTTGTCCACATTATATAACTTTTGTTTCATGAGTTTAAAAAAGCCCTTAAAGGTGGGGTATGTAATTCTCTTTTTTGGCCATTTTTTCAAAATCACTTGAAATCCAATTCCTAACCCACTTACAGCCACTGAGTTAGAAGCACTGAAATGAAAATTAAGCAATTTAATCATCTGTGGAACGGGCAGGACTCGAAAAACTCCAGCCAATCATTTCCAAGAAATGTGGTCAATCAAACAGTGTACCATACCCCCCTCCCCCATCCCCCTGGCGCGTGTCCATGTTCTTCGAATGGGTGGAGTCAAAGGAAAGAAGGTAGGACCATTTGAGTTGTGTATTTTCAAAATCTGCCAGCCATTTTGCAAATCACATACCCCATCTTTAATAGTTACATTTACCAAGAATTATAGACAAAATTATATATGAAGAAATAATTGAATAGATTTTAAAGTATCTGCAGTCAATACATGACATGAACTAAATGTTAGCAGTAATAAGATGTTAAATTATTTGTGTAAAATGAAAAATGACATTTAAAAACATTTATATGAATTATAAAATTTAAATGAAAAAATATACTCATTTGATTTTTCTCAGAATTAAGTTACAGAACATTTTAATCAAATTTTAAAAAAACATTGTCCACATGAAAAGTGATTAATACATTGTGATTTATTCATAAGATTTTTAAATCTAATTAAAATCATATTTTCAGTATTAACTGTATTTTTAAAAATATTCTTCTGATTCTTCTGATTTTGATACAATCAATCTAATTTTCAGCCCTTTTCAATTATGATTTTTTTAATTCTTCTGTTAAGACACAATCATAATAATCCGCAAACTTAATAGTTTAAATGATTGATTTTTAAAATGCTCTTTAACTAAATTTCTCTTTGTCTAATGGTAATACAGTAAAAAGCACAATCATTTCATCTTTACTGTAGTTTCACCTCAATGCTTTCATTCATAGACACTATCCTGAGTTTAGTTTGAAAATATTCTCCATTTAATCAAAATGGACTATTACTAAATGTACACTGTAAAAAAAAAAAAGATTGTAATTTTAATAATCAAAGACTAAAAATGCTACAGTAAAAATGATTAATTGGTAAACGGTTTGGTAAACGGTTTGATCCTTTGCTGTATACAGTGAAAACTAATATATTTAACTGGACATTTCATGTAATTTTACAGTTCTGTTAAATTTACAATTTTTGAAGTGAAAATAAAAGGTCTGGCAAACAAAGCTGCCTTTTGAATTACCATAAAATATTTTTTTGTAGTGTATCAAGTTTAAGATATATGTATAAATATAAATCAGTTCTCTGAAACAATCATGATACACTTACAAAAATATGATATATATTCCGTTCTGCATTAATTAAAATGCTTAACTAATTTTCAAGAACTTCTCTGTCCAAGTGCAATATTATCATTTGATTGTGATATGAAGATTTAGAAATAATAATTTACATATATTATTTGTATTTTGAAAATAATCACCATTCAGGAGACTTCCTTGTAAACAGAAATAAAAGTAAAGTTAGTTTAAATAATTAATTTTAACAAGTTTATCAACTAAATTTCTTTTTGC
Source organism: Abramis brama (assembly GCA_022829085.1). Classification (NCBI taxonomy): domain Eukaryota; kingdom Metazoa; phylum Chordata; class Actinopteri; order Cypriniformes; family Leuciscidae; genus Abramis; species Abramis brama. Next base: position 5,140,187 of record CM040788.1, on the reverse strand, counting down.
CTGATGATGACAATGATGACATTTATTTTGTCTTATCCAACTTTTATGTCAAATTAAATACATTAAGAAATAATAGAAAATATTGCAATTAATTAAAATAAAATACAATATAGCACACACTGTGTGAAATTACTAATTTAATTATTATAATTTTGAATGGATTGGAATGTAAAAAAATATGGAATATCATCAAATATGACATTCATAATATAGCAGGCAAAACTAAAGAATTAAATGCATGTAATCAATCAGTAAAATATAATAAAATTTGACATTAAATAAGATTTGAAATATAACTAAAGCTTTTCAATAAAATGCTTTTTATTTTAATAAATAAGGAATATTTTTGCCAAATGTTCTTAATTTACCTTAACCCTCCTTTTAAAAACACACACATCATATGTTTTTATTAGATAATTTAAGAAAGACTTACTTCTGAGCACCAGTTCAGTTCCTCCACCGAAAGTGTACCACAGTGTTTCATTCTAGTGAAAGAGTCATACAAAAACCTCCGTCACACTCAAATGCACACACACACACACACACACACACACACACACACTGATATGAGACTCAACATCAGGATTATTGAACTGTCTCATCGTCTCTAAATGTCTCTTAATGCATGAAAACTATTAAATCTAAATAAATAATATAATCAGAAAGAGTCTGATCTTTACACATTTTAACTGGGAGTTTCTAAATGATAATTTTGTCAATATCACATTTAATTAAAATTAAATGAAATGTTAGCATACATTATATGTGAAATTACTAATGCAAATCATTAAATTAAAAAAATCAATATTCCTTGAAAAGAAAAAAAAAACAGTATAGGCTATATCACCAAATATGGCTTATTTATAATAATAATTAAATATTTAAATACATCAGTTGGTGTAATCAATCCATAAAATAGAATTAAATGAGATTTGAAATTTAAGTTAAGTTTTTCAATAATACATTTTGTAATAAATTAAGAATATCTTTGCCAAATAAAAACCTTTAACCTTCTTTTAAAAACACATCAGATCATTTAAGAGCCACAAAATCTTCATCTTAAAAAAAAGATGAAAACATCTTTATGATGAAATATAAGCTTTATAATGAAATCTTCAGCCAGATTTAGATGGTCATTCTCTATTGGATGACCTTTGACCTGTTATACAGTATCATGGATGATATAAATCTGCAGCTCAGGTATTAAATTCTCTCAGCTTCAAAGTCTGAATGAAACTGATCATTAAAACAGTGTTTAGAGCGAGAAGATCGACCCAAAATAACATGAAGTAAATCATGAGTTTCTGTTTCTGAAAATGATCCACAGAAGTTTATTAGCAAAGACACTAAAAGACAAAACAGTGTTTCTTCTGTCTTCAGGTAAATGATGTGGAGTGTGTTTGCATATTGATCAGATCTTCAGTGTGTGAGATAGTGTGAGATGTGTTTATAGTGCTGTGAGTTTAACACTTCATCACTGACACACACAACAATCTTCATCAACATGACCTTCATCTTCATCTGGACACTGTTATACGGCTTTATACTACAAGGTGAACAGTTTATATTCTAAATAAATTATTTATATATATATATATATATATATATATTTTTTTTTTTTTTTTTTTTTTTTTTAACACAGCTTTAAATTGACTAATACTGTAAATGAATCAACTTTATGGACTGATAAATGAATTGTTTTTCAGGCTGTAGATCTCAGATCACAGTGACTCAGACTCCTGTGAAACCTGCCAAACCAGGAGAAACTGTAGAGATGAGCTGTAAACTCAGTAAAAGTGTATCCTGCGGCTGGACCACCTGTGTGTTATGGTACTTACAGAAAGCTGGAGAAGCTCCTGAACTCCTGATTTATTATACAAACAGCCGTAAGTCAGGAATTCCATCTAGATTCAGTGGCAGTGGATCTGACAGAGATTTCACTCTGACCATCAGTGGAGTCCAGACTGAAGATGTTGGACATTATTACTGTAAGTGTTTACAGAGGACCAACAGTGAAGCGTGGTTCACACAGTGATAAAGAGTCGTACAAAAACCTCCGTCAGTCAGAGTCACAGTGACTGAACTGAAACTGCAGCTGCTCAAACACTTTCTCACACACACACACACACACACACACACATACACTCAACAGAAACACAAAAATGAACTTACTATCAATTTTGCTACACTTCATTAATATTACTGAAGATAATAAGAAATTATTTTGATAATATTTTTTCAGATAATTGTTGGTTTATCTATTGTCATATGGTATTTCATGTATTTTTTATAAAGCATGATTATTTGTCCTTCTTAATTATACACTCATGCTGTAAAGTGAATCATAAAGATGTTGTTGCTTGAATAGATTATTACAGTTTTTTTCAATTGTTTACACGCAATTTTGAAAACAGGGTTCTTTTTTTTCAAAATATAATCACAATTATCTAGCCTGAATGCCAGCCAAACTTAGCCCCACCCACAAAATGTTTAGGTCGGGAAGTTCGGTCTGGACTCGATCCGTTGAGGAGCTATTATGCCCGAACAAAAATTGTTCGGACCAATCAAATTGTCAGGGCGGGCTTTATACGATGATGGACAGATGAGCAATGTAACGTAATCATCCACGTCACCAACGAGCGCTTGGGTTGAATTCATTTACAACAAAGATGACTGCCGCTGGAGAATTGTTATTTCACGAGTTCACACTTACAAATAAGTCAGATAGAATAAATGCATATTTGGGGTGTTGTCCGAGGAGAGGGCGGGCTCAGTATTCGGCCCGAACCCAAAGTAGCCTACTCCCCCCGTATTCCTGGCTGTGGAAGAACAAGCCGAGAGTGAGTGGAGGGATGCTGGAAACTGTCAAGGAATGTTAGGTGAGTTGACAGAGAGAATAAATATAAGCTTCCTCTCATGCTGATAGGGTAGACCGTAGACGGTCATTGTTTGATGACAAGTTGATTGGATTGATAATTTGAACATGCTCCTCCTGAACTTTGTTAATGAAACATCATGTGTAGATTCCGCCATCGCATCTGTTATAGAAGATATCGACAGCGCATTAATTTTAAAAGAGGAACAGAGAGGAATCAGTCCTCAAGGCATTTGTCGATCGGAAACATGAATGAAAAACATACGTCACTTACTCCGTTGCTCTGATTGGTTGTAGGTCTATCCAATTGAGTGCAGAGGCATTTTCCTTCCTGGTTCGGTTAAGACACGCCCCATAATCAAAGCTCAATGGAGCAGTTTCAGACTCACATTCTGACTAGAATCTGAGTATGACGACGTCAGGCTAGCAATTATCCAAACACCACACTCAATTTGCATAATTCCTAAATTGTTTGCAAAATGACACACTTCAGTCAAAACATATACACATATTTGTGAAAATGCTATTAGTTTTCATTTAACCAACACAGTCCTCAATGATCAGACACTATTGCAGCCAGTTTCACACTGCTGTGATAAATAAACACATTTGTAAAAAAAAACTAATTTTAGGAAATAGCATGTGCTAGATTTTTGGTCAGACATTGTTATGTAAGGGATAATTTAGATGACAAAAAAAATAGTGACAAACCCACAACATTCTTCATAATTAGTTTGAGATATAGGGAGAATGTACACAAATAGGCCTACTATAAACTTACCAAGCACTGCACAACACTGATGCTGTAGACTGAATATTTCAAGTATTTATTTCAATACTTACAGTATTTCTTACCATAATCAGTTACAGTAATCAACCAACAATGAAATCAATGAAACAAATAAAATCTGTAGACAAATAAAAATTACTGCATGAAGTACATACACTTTGACTCTGAAGAAAAACTACTGTAAAAGCAACAAGAATACTGTAGCTATTCATCATCTCTCCGTCTGGCTGGATCAGGCCATAAGATTTCATCCACATCACAGGCTATGTCTTCATTGGCAAGGCACCGTTGGAAGAATCGCCTTGTGTGACGAATCCACCCCTGCACAGAAGCTGCTTCGATATGATCACAGGCCTGCTCCATGGCCTGAATGAGGGGCAAACGGTGATAGGGCCGCAGGTCGTATACCTTCCACCCCCATGCTGAAAAAAACTCTTCTATTGGATTCAGGAAAGGGGAGTATGGGGGAAGGTATAAGACTTCAAATTCAGGGTGCTCATGGAACCAGAGCAGCCCGATGGAATGAGACATTGTCCCAAACGACAATGTACCGCATCTGGTCCACTTGGTTTAATGCTGTGACAATCTCGTGCAATCTGTCAAGAAATGCAAGTATTAGATTTGCATTATAGGGTCCCAGATTTGCATGGTGGTGGAGGACCCCATTTTGTGTAATAGCAGCGCAAAGGGTGATGTTACCTCCTTCTCCTCTTCCTCTACCTTCTCCTCTTCCTCTACCTACGCCTCTTCCTCTACCTCCTTCTCCTCTTCCTCTACCTCCTTCTCCTCTTCCTCTACCTATGCCTCTTACTCTACCTACGTCTCTTCCTCTACCTCCTTCTCCTCTTCCTCTACCTCCTTCTCCTCTTCCTCTACTTACGCCTCTTCCTCTACCTCCTTCTCCTCTTCTGCTACCTCCTTCTCCTCTTCCTCCTTCTCCTCTTCCTCTACCTTCTCCTCTTCCTCTACCTACGCCTCTTCCTCTACCTCCTTCTCCTCTTCCTCTACCTCCTTCTCCTCTTCCTCTACCTACGCCTCTTCCTCTACCTCCTTCTCCTCTTCCTCTACCTCCTTCTCCTCTTCCTCTACCTACGCCTCTTCCTCTATCTCCTTCTCCTCTTCCTCTACCTCCTTCTCCTCTTCCTCTACCTCCTTCTCCTCTTCCTCTATCTCCTTCTCCTCTTCCTCTACCTCCTTCTCCTCTTCCTCTACCTAGGCCTCTTCCTCTACCTCCTTCTCCTCTTCCTCTACCTCCTTCTCCTCTTCCTCTACCTCCTTCTCCTCTTCCTCTACTTACGCCTCTTCCTCTACCTCCTTCTCCTCTTCCTCTACCTCCTTCTCCTCTTCCTCTACCTACGCCTCTGCCTCTACCTCCTTCTCCTCTTCCGCTACCTCCTTCTCCTCTTCCTCTACCTCCTTCTCCTCTTCCTCTACCTACGCCTCTTCCTCTACCTCCTTCTCCTCTTCCTCTACCTCCTTCTCCTCTTCCTCTACCTCCTTCTCCTCCTCTTCCTCTACCTACGCCTCTTCCTCTATCTCCTTCTCCTCTTCCTCTACCTACGCCTCTTCCTCTACCTCCTTCTCCTCTTCCGCTACCTCCTTCTCCTTCTCCTCTTCCTCTACCTCCTTCTCCTCTTCCTCTACCTTCTCCTCTTCCTCTACCTACGCCTCTTCCTCTACCTCCTTCTCCTCTTCCTCTACCTACGCCTCTTCCTCTACCTCCTTCTCCTCTTCCTCTACCTCCTTCTCCTCTTCCACTACCTCCTTCTCCTCTTCCTCTACCTACGCCTCTTCCTCTACCTCCTTCTCCTCTTCCTCTACCTCCTTCTCCTCTTCCTCTACCTCCTTCTCCTCTTCCTCTACCTCCTTCTCCTCCTCTTCCTCTACCTCCTTCTCCTCTTCCTCTACCTCCTTCTCCTCTTCCACTACCTCCTTCTCCTCTTCCTCTACCTACGCCTCTTCCTCTACCTCCTTCTCCTCTTCCTCTACCTCCTTCTCCTCTTCCTCTACCTCCTTCTCCTCCTCTTCCTCTACCTACGCCTCTTCCTCTATCTCCTTCTCCTCTTCCTCTACCTCCTTCTCCTCTTCCTCTACCTACGCCTCTTCCTCTACCTACGCCTCTTCCTCCATCTCCTTCTTCTCCTCTTCCTCTACCTCCTTCTCTTCCTCTACCTCCTTCTCCTCTTCCTCTACCTACGCCTCTTCCTCTATCTCCTTCTCCTCTTCCTCTACCTCCTTCTCCTCTTCCTCTACCTCCTTCTCCTCTTCCTCTATCTCCTTCTTCTCCTCTTCCTCCTTCTCCTCTTCCTCTACCTCCTTCTCCTCTTCCTCTTCCTCTATCTAGGCCTCTTCCTCTATCTCCTTCTCCTCTTCCTCTACCTCCTTCTCCTCTTCCTCTATCTCCTTCTTCTCCTCTTCCTCCTTCTCCTCTTCCTCTACCTCCTTCTCCTCTTCCTCTACCTAGGCCTCTTCCTCTATCTCCTTCTCCTCTTCCTCTACCTCCTTCTCCTCTTCCTCTATCTCCTTCTTCTCCTCTTCCTCTACCTCCTTCTCCTGTTCCTCTACCTCCTTCTCCTCTTCCTCTACCTAGGCCTCTTCCTCTATCTCCTTTTTCTCCTCTTCCTTTACCTCCTTCTCTTCCTCTACCTCCTTCTCCTCTTCCTCTACCTAGGCCTCTTCCTCTACCTCCTTCTCCTCTTCCTCTACCTAGGCCTCTTCCTCTACCTCCTTCTCCTCTTCCTCTACCTTGGCCCCTTCTTCTCCTCTTCCTCTACCTGGGCCTCCTCCTCTACCTCCTTCTCCTCTTCCTCTACCTAGGCCTCTTCCTCTATCTCCTTCTTCTCCTCTTCCTCTACCTGGGCCTCCTCCTCTACCTCCTTCTCCTCTTCCTCTACCTAGGCCTCTTCCTCTATCTCCTCCTCCTCTTCCTCTACCTGGGCCTCCTCCTCTACATCCTTCTCCTTTTCCTCTACCTAGGCCTCTTCCTCTACCTCCTTCTCCTCTTCCTCTACCTAGGCCTCTTCCTCTATCTCCTTCTTCTCCTCTTCCTCTACCTGGGCCTCCTCCTCTACCTCCTTCTCCTCTTCCTCTACCTAGGCCTCTTCCTCTATCTCCTTCTTCTCCTCTTCCTCTACCTGGGCCTCCTCCTCTACCTCCTTCTCCTCTTCCTCTACCTCCTTCATCTCCTCTTTGAGCTCCCCCTCTCATTCTCACTCTTCTTCTTCTTCTTCTTCTTCTTCTTCTTCTAGCTCCTTCCATTTTTGTTGAAGACAGGTGAACTCACCTGCAGCCTTTTATAGCACACCTGAGTGCTGCGTTTTCAAATTAGCACGTGTGCTTCCACACCTGGTGGATGTGATTATCCAATTCGTTCATTAGTGTGGTCATTGGCAATCCGGGGCTTTGTAATGACAAGGAAGTAACCTCACAATCCTTATCTGTGTCTAAGGTGTGAAAATGTGTGTAGAGTTTTACAAATCACTGTGTGTAATGTTTTGCAAAAAGGGTGAAGCAGACATTGTGTGTAATGTTGTTCAAATCTGTGGAGGTATTTTGCTCATTGGAGTAGAATTTTGCAAATTGTGTGGAAATTTTTATTTTAGTGTGTAAACAATTGTAAAAAACTGTAAAAATCAACACTATGGTGATGTCATCAATATCACACACCGCATCACCTCACAGGAGAAGTGTCATGTGACTGATCAACATTGTACGTTTTATGACCAAAAACGAATTTTCAGGAGGAAAAGTAGAATATGTCATCAAGATTATTTTTTGCCGAATAATCATTGTATTGTAGATACATTTGACTTGCATAATCTAAAGTAGATATTTCTCTAGTTTAATGCTAACTTCAAACCCACATGCTAAAACAGTTAGCTATGTTACGGCTGTTTGCGGTGAGGATAGTTTTAACAGTTCATTAAAAATATTACAACCAAACCCTTAAGATGATTCCAGTTATCAGTCACATTCCCTGTTAAGACAAAATCATGTGAGTCTTTTGTTGCGCATTGAGGGATTTATGAATATGTTTCCATTATAGTTTATGTGCATGTCTTCTTATCGGATAAAAATATTATCACCTCAATTGAGCACATGCGATTTTTTCTGCACATTTTTAGGATTTATGTTCATCTCGGCATTTCCATCCCACGTTTTTTTTATGTGATAGTCAATCCCAAAATTCACATAAAATAGGAGGATGGCAACATAGCTAGTGACTGAACTGTTGTGTGACAGGAATTGAGAACACACACATGATCACACACACACAAACACACACGGCTGTTGTTTTTGTGCTAAATTTGAAGTCCTTAAAAAATACAATAAATTGTTTGTTACTTAAAATTGTTGACTTTATTCAAAACTTAATATTCTTTGTTCTTCAAAAACATTCTTGCACACATTTAGATTGTGTGGATCTTATTTCAGCAAATTATCTCTCATTGTTCCATCGATCCCCAGCCTGAGTTACAACAGGACAGGGTTATGTCTCAACAACAACCTCTTTGTGTTTGACAATAACTCACATAAACTGTGATTGTGTTGTACATGTCCAAGTGATTTATATTTCTAGCAGACAAATGTGGAAACCATGTCTCATATTTTGAGAGATAAAGAACAAACAACCACTGAGTTACCGATGCTCAAACAACAGGTGTTTCTCTCCTCCGTCTCTCTGCTGAACGCAGCTGTTCTCCACTATTACAGTCAATCAAGAACATTTAGTGTCTTCATCAAATCACTCATTATTGTGTTTTAGCTCAGCCCAAAATAATGCAACAGGTAAATAAACATCTATACAAAGCTGTTGCACAAACATAATGAGAGTGTTTCTTCTGTCTTCATGGAAATGATGTGGAGTGTGTTTGCATATTGATCAGATCTTCAGTGTGTGAGAGTGTTTATAGTGCTGTGAGTTTAACACTTCATCACTGACACACACAACAATCTTCATCAACATGACCTTCATCATCATCTTCATCTGGACTCTCACAGCGTTTGCTCAAGGTTTGTGGAGCACAAGTTTGATATTAATTCATTTCTTCAAGTATATTGTCAAAGTTTTGAGTGTATTTTCTTCTTGTTGTGTTTCAGTGTGTAGAGGACAGATCACCGTCACTCAGAGTCCCTCAATAACAGCAGAACAACCAGGAGGAACTGTGAATATCAAATGTAAAACCAGCAGTAATGTGTACAGGGATAGTGATGGAGATCATATATTCTGGTACTTACAGAAACCTGGAGAAGCTCCTAAACTCCTGATTTATTATGTAAAAAAAACTCCAGTCAGGAACTCCATCTAGATTCAGTGGCAGTGGATCTAACAGTGATTTCACTCTGACCATCAGTGGAGTCCAGACTGAAGATGCTGGACATTATTACTGTATGAGTTTTCACAGTGGTAATGTGTTCACACAGTGATAAAGAGTCGTACAAAAACCTCCGTCAGTCAGAGTCACAGTGACTGAACTGAAACTGCAGCTGCTCAAAGGAGGATCTGAAATAACATCGTCACACATGCATCTGAAATAAAACCATCTAAATTAAACTCTTTATTAGATTATAGAGGTCAGAAATAAAAGCATACAGTGAGAGAAACAACTAGACAAAGTCCACCAGTGTCCCTGCCCTTACAGAACAAAAATACTGTATATGGAAATATACTGCAAAATATAATGCGATATATATGCGACATTTCCATATATGGGAAACTAGTGCTTATATTCTTCAATATACTGCAATATATGCACTGACCATGGCTATATATTAATAAATATAAAATATTATTAATTATTGTGTACATATATTGCACATACATGTTCCCATATAAATGTGAATGTATGTTCACACACACACACACACATTCACGGAATGAGTTACAACAGATTTCTAGTTCAGTATTACTGAATATAATATTACATACATTATGGTATATTACATATTTTTCAATATATGAAAAGCGGCAATTCATTATGTATTATTCAATATATTGTAATATATTAACACAATATTTTATTCTGTATATTTTCAAATTTACTGTTAAACCATTTAATATATTTATCATTCATATATGGGAAATATATTTTCTTTTCATAAGGGTGCCAGAGTCTCAGTGATATTTGTTTTAAATTTCCTCATATACTTTAGGAAGAATAAAAATATGGTGGAAACTGACGGACTGACTGATCTCTGCACAGCGTTGAGATTTTGTGCTCTTATAGATCAGTGATATGCAGTGGCGGCTGGTGAAAAATATCTTAGGTGGGGCTGTGTCATATTCAGTCGGTTTCAATAGTCTGGTAACCATGGGAGTCTTTTAGCGTAGTGGCTCCGAGGTTGTGGAATGCTCTTCCTCAAGACATCCGTCAAACATCCACACTTCTCTCCTTCAAAAACACATTTTTTTTATCTGTATATTACTCTTCAGCTCACAGTCTGTAAATTCTACATTGTTATTGATATGCTATTTGTTTGAATCCCTCTTTGTTTGTGTCTTTAACCTAACTTTGTAAGTGACCTCTGAATATTAGGCCTACTTTCTGCCCTTGGTATGTTTATTGAGCTTTGATGTTGATGTTTATTTTGTTCTATTCCTTAACCCAGTCCCAGTGGTTCTCAAACTTTTTAAAGTTGTACCCCATAAGGCTTTTAACATCCTTCTGCGTACCCACACTCTTCAGTCACACCTTTTTCAGTAAGGGACGATATTTGCCCCCTTAAATCGATTTTTCCAGTGCATTTTTACCTTTACAAATACCTTTATAAAATAAATAATGCTTTAAATAATAAATGTTCAATAGAGAAATATGCAATGATGGTAAAAACGAAGTGATGCTTTTAAATATTAAATTAAAACCGCCAGTAGGTGATGAGTCATCGAGTCATTCATTCAGAAATTAAGCAAGTGGCTGTATTTATGAATTAATCATTGAATCATTGACTCGTTATTCGTTCAAAGCCGCAGATTCGTTCACAAGCACTGCTGTGGCTTTCGTTGGAGCTATTATTATTTTGTTGTAAAAAAATACTGACAAATTGAGCGTCAGCGTCAGTTCTGGCAGGCCAGGTAGTCAAGACGCTGCTAATGCTATTTGCTAACAACACTGTCCCGTCAGCTGATCTGCTTCAGCTGAGCTGCATTAGCTGGTTAGCTCCCCTCGCTGCTCAATGGCCAAGCTCAAACAAGGCGCCCTATTTAAAGCACATTCAGTTTGCTCACAGACCTTGCGTGTGTGTGCTAGTGTCTTGGGATTTTATTTGTACTCTCGAACCGAACTAATCAGAACACAACCCCCCCCCCCCCGTTGGAGATTTCTTGACTCCCGGAAATGACTTTGCGCAGGTTGGGATGTCTGGTACGCTGGTAAGAAATCCGCTCCAGTTTTAACCCTTAAGCTATCCGTCCCGACGTTCGGGCTATTCTTGACGCCCAGAAAGCCATGAGCTCAAGTCTCTGATTTGTTTCGCTAATAAACACATTTGATCATTATTTTGCTCGCACTCTGCTCAGTATAACGCCCCTGGATGCGCTACCAGCTGTTTAATTCCATAGACTGTAAAAAAAGATGGACGACGCCCCTTCGCTCTCTTCCATTGATGAGAACTGAAGCCGCCAGTGTCCCGATATGGCGCTGACATATTGGATCTTGAGTCTGCGCAGTAGCGATCTCGGGACCAGACCTGCGCATTAGTGAGCAGGAAGTAAAGCTGCAAAATCAACGCTCCGCCCTCACTCTCGCAGAATGCACTCAGGGAGAGTGGATTCTGCACACTTTTTTAAAAATTGATTGCAGTACGACGAGGCTTGTTAAAGGCACAATATGTATTTTTTTTGCTTTAAAAATATAAAAAATCACTATATCTATGTTATATATTTTTTAAAGTTGTGTATTTACATTATCCCGACAGTTCCAATTAACTTCTAAATCCAGAGAAATTAATATTTTAATTCGAAGACACGGACCGTGTCTTTATTTCCATTATGTCGCAGTCAATGGCGTCATATCCGCGTTGTCCCTGGTTTCCGCTCGTGCTGCCATGGCAACCAGAGCTATGAACCAGAGCCCTCTGATAGTAACCAAGACGACAGACGTGGACCACTGTAGTTCGCAATGTCTGTCTGCACGCTGTTGTTGTTTCGTTCAAACATTATGGACCATGGCAAGCAGACTTTGGATAAAAAAAGGAGAACTAAAACGAGAATCAATATCAGCGCTGTGTTTTCGAGATGCCGAGAGCTCCCATAGACAGTATATAAACGAAGGCTCCACGTCCGAGACTTCGACCGCTTCTACATGTACTTTATTAAACAGGTGAGCACATTTACATAAAACTAATCAATGTTATATAGTTCAACAATGATAAAATGTCAGAATATGATCTGTATGTTATTCTAATGTTGATCTAGCTTAACGTTACTGCTAACGTTAGTCTCATACAGACAAACTAACACATAAGTTACATTTCAACACATTCAAATGCAGTTTAGTGTGATAGTGTAATGTTAGTCCAAGTAAAACAGCGCTGCGTTACCTCACAAGTTTAATTTGTCTAATAAACTGACCTGTGAGTAGTAATTCTGCGTGTAAGTTAGTTCGGTAGAATGAAATGTCCATATTCCTTTTATATCCGCGGGACTCGCGTCGCGTTTGGAGCGGTTTGGAGCTGATAGCTGTCTCTTAGCAATCCCGAACTGCTTCATATCATAGTCATGACAAAAACATCGATGTATTCAGTCATCCATAAACATTATTAGATCGGTCGGCTTGACGTTGACGACAAGATCCATAATTCTTAGCAAATGTTGCGTCATCAAACTACGCCTTTGTTATTGTAAATAGGTTAGCGACCCCTAGTGGAGAAAAAATCCCATACTGTACGTTTAAAATAAAGTAAATACAATCTCCTCAGTCCTCCAAAGATCCCGAAAAAATGTCCGTTGGTGCTTCAGTGACTACTTCGCTCAGAGAACCTGTCAATCACAGCTGTCAATCATGACGTTACACCACCGCATCACGTAACTAACTAAAAAAAAACGTATTTTTGAAAAAGACACTTGAACTTACATCAGCGTGATAAAAACGACAGCAAATGAAAGAAACCACCTTTGGAAAAAAGATATTTGAAGTGTAATTTAATTGTTTAGTTGGTCTCACGTCCCGTTGAATAACAAGGGGAGGCGGGGCTTATGACCTATACTAGGACCAGTCACCGGGGGGCGATCGAGACGTTTTGGCTTCACTTTTCAGGGCTTGTAGCTCGTTTTGCAGAAGGTGGCTTGGTTATCTTTTCATAGCGCTTACACTGTAGACCGTCAAAACAGTTCAAAGACAGATAATTCTAGGTAACAGCATGTTTTAGCTATTGCGGTCTTGAATAGTCATTTCAGTAATTAATTAATAATTTTTACCATAATATAAATCGCTAAATTAGGGCGGCTCAGACGACACCGTTCGAGACACTCAATTTCTGTTTTGGGGGGGATGGCTCATTTAGTCAAAATAACGTAAGCGCCCTTATGCTGCTGCTGCATCCCCTCATGCTGATAATGCTGTGCCTATATGCGGCTGCTATCTGCTCATGCTGCTGCTGTCCCCTGACTTCTGCTAATTCATGAATGGTCAGGGGACTCATCTGATTATAACATATTGCAAATTATCTGTATATTCATAGATTACTAGCATATAAATTGTTAAATCATCCTCTGTATCTCAGAGGATTGCCAGGTGTGGTTTTGTTTGGGGGGATATTTTAGCTCTCACAGTCCTAAACTGTGTGAGCGTTCCCTAATGCTGCTGCTGCTGCTGTCCTCTGACTCTCTGCTATTTCATGGTGCTCATGAAAGGTCAGGACTCCCTGAACAGAGCCATACCGCCAAATTTCAATTCAGGAACCTCAACTTGTTTGCAATCTATTCAATAAATTCTTAAATTATTTTTATTGTCTGTGTGTTCTTGACTTAATGGACCTGACAGAACTGTTGAAAATGAACATCCCTTAATATTAATATTTAGTTTGTTGAACTGTTGTATAAAATCAAGGTCACATATGCAATCGTGTGGATCTTCATATAATGTGATCAACATTAAACACAGGGACTCAAACAGGGTATGTCTTGTATCGAAGAGAGTTTGATTCTTATATCGATCTCCATGCACAGCCTGTCTGTAGCCTATTTGTTCTTCATGCTAGTAAGTGCTAAATCTCTACTTTTACAAAGGTAACGTGCATTGTCGAGAATGGTATAGCGATTTGCCGAGGCAGCAATCTGCAAGAGACCTGTCATATAGCCTACGCTGCTTGAATGCAGAAAGTTTTGACCGCAAAAGATGAGGTAATTTAAACGGATGTCATGTATTGACAGCATTTTACCTGATAGAAATGCATGCTCAGTTTAAATCTCATTTTAAAGTAAGGTAGTATTAAATGAACGGCAAAATTCAGCATTTTGTTCCCGTAGACCTACCCCCACCTGTCACCTCACGTACCCCAGTTTGAGAACCACTGCCTTTACATATATTTGTAAAGCGCCCTCTTTTGGCCAGCCGTCCCTGGTAATATAACTGAGATCTATATCAGCCGTTTGCCATATTGGATCTGTCAAATACAGTCAAGAGCAAGTTAACTGTCGACTGCATCTGAAGCCTTTTAATAAAGTTTCATGAGAACTAGTGAATATAATCACTGTGGGACGTCGATTAAAAAGCACAAAGTTCCATTAGTTGCTTTTATTTGAGACTCAACATGTGGATCAAGATGTGGTTATACTGTAAGAAACAACAATACTGACAAATTACAAGTATAAAAACATCAAACACTGATCAACTGCTTTATAAACTACAGGCAGGTTCTGCTCCTTATCAATCAGTCAGTACAGTATCAACTTACACTGTATAAACACACACAGTCCTGTATGAACACACACACCAGTGAAGGCCAGCGCTGCTCTTAGACCTCGACTCTCATCCTGATGATCCAGCAGTTCATCCGCTCGAAGAAGAGGATCACTGACAGATGATGAAGATAATCACTGACCTCTACTGGCTCATTCCCTTCAGAACAACCTTATTCACATGTATGAAGATCTATATCTGCAGTAGACATTAGCTCATATTTTTATAGCATTTAGTTGATCATTAATAAGATAATTCTGCATATGGATATTGCTTATTGAGTTCTATATAAACACAAAGCAGCGCATTCTCGCCTCTGAAAGGTTTTCCTCAGTGGGTTTTACAGCAATATGCTGCACAATGCGTTGATATTTTTGATGAAAATGCATTGATTTGTTAGTGTGAGTGATGAACAGCGTCATGATATTGCAAACTGGTATTTCTTGCCATATTATTTTAATGTATTATCTTAATTATAAACACACTGGTTTCACAGAAAACAGTCTATTTCTGCATTGAAAAATAAGTCAGATACATATCTAAGTCTCTCGCTCCTTTTGAACGCTGGAATTATTACTTTGTTTATGCGGGGGTTTTTTTATACAGTTATTTATGGATAAGTCTATAAATTAAAAATATAAATGTGTTATTACGCATGCATTTTGTGTTTTATTTAACTTACTGTCATTACGTTTTAACTGATAAGCAAGATACAAATTTAATCTACACTTTTAACGGAATTTTTTTTGAAAACTTGTTCACAAGTATAAACAGTGTAAACTAATGAATATGAACAAGCCTCATATTAGTCAAAAACTGTCTGGTTTCAGTCCCACAGTGAAAGTGAGCGAGTTAAACTCATATTTCATCATCAGGAGTGATTGTGTTTCTCTCAGAATAGAGCAGATGTTCATCATCCTCAGAGTTTGATGTTTCTATAATACTGAAACAATAACTATTAAACATAAAACACAATGAGAGATGCGTGATATGAGTCTGTCATGCATGTTTATCTTCAATCTATCATAATCTCTGTGAGGTTCATCATGAATCTGCAGGTGTTTTAATGCTTCGCTGAAGTTTATTAATATGTGAGCAAAAGCCCTGATCCAATGAAAGACCTGAAATGAAAACAACACAAATTGACTCAAACACATGAGGCTATTCTTTTATTTCAAACTATGTTGATTGAATTGTAAAAAAAAAAAAATAATAATATCCAAGCCTGTTTCCACCTTAGATTAATAATAATAATAATTAATAATAATTTTAACTGATTTGATTATTTAATTACTGCCGACATCCAGTTTGCTGCCGAGAGTGAATCACAGAGAAACAAACTATTATTGAGTGTTTGATGAGGGAAAATGAACTTCTGAACATTGTCATATTTCTAATTTCTGCTCTTCTGTCAGTGACTGAGACTCATTTGAGAGGAAACGGCTTTGAATTTGTGTCCCACCCCTGAGACTGAAGCTCAATATCAGCGTCTGTCAGTCAGACTGTTCATCCAACATCTCTGTCCTTCAGTTTCACTCATTCCCAGTAAAGATGAGGACACACACACTGATCTTCTGCTCTCTGCTGCTGCTCCTCAACGGTGACACTCACTTTCACTGCATTTACTACTTTACATTTACTTGTTTTAGCAAAGATCTTTCATTTATTCTGGTGATTTTCTCCTTGTTGTGTTTCAGAGTGTAGAGGACAGATCACCGTCACTCAGAGTCCCTCAATAACAGCAGAACAACCAGGAGGAACGTTGCAATATCAAATGTAAAACCAGCAGAGATGTGTTCAGTGATGGGAGTGTGTACTTATTCAGCTGGTACTTCCAGAAACCTGGAGAAGCTCCTAAACTCCTGATTTATATAACAAACCGCCTCCAGTCAGTAACTCCATCTAGATTCAGTGGCAGTGGATCTAACAGTGATTTCACTCTGACCATCAGTGGAGTCCAGACTGAAGATGCTGGACATTATTACTGTCAGAGTTATCACAGAGGCTATGTGTTCACACAGTGATAAAGAGTCGTACAAAAACCTCCGTCAGTCAGAGTCACAGTGACTGAACTGAAACTGCAGCTGCTCACACACTTTCACACTCAACAGTGAAGAAACACAAAAATGAACTTAATATCAATAATAAGAAATGATTTTGATTTTTTTTTTTTAGATAATTGTCGGTCTATCTATTCTCATATGGTTGTTCATCTCTCTTTGTCTGTTCAGGATAGATCAAACCGAAGGCACTATGAATGGACCATGGGGCACATCATTAAGGAGACCTTCCGATTTCTGACTATCACTGACTTAGCACTTAAGAGTCACTTAAATTTGGAGTCAGATTAAATTATTCATGGAGTCAGAATTAAAATTAGAAATCAACTGTTTAATAAATTAAAGTGATTTTTCCAGAAGCGCCCGAAAAGACATATATGCTGAATTCCCTTCGACCACGACACCGGATACCGTTTTTGGGCCAGTGGGTGGAGTTTACAAAGATAACTACCACCCCACTTGATGTTATTCCCTCAGAGATTATGAAAGCAGCTTTTCCTATAATTGGCCCCAGCGTCCAAGTGTTGATTAATTCATCTTTGAACACTGGGGTAGTCCCAGCTATAGCTTAAGCATGCGGTTTTTCAGCCTCTGCTTAAGAAACAGGTCTGGATGAGGGTTGCTTTAATAATTATCGGCCTGTCTCTAAGTTATTATCAAAACTTTTAGAAAAAGTCGTGCCAAGTTATTACAACCTTTTCAACCAGGTTGTACTGCCCATCACAGCACAGAGTCTGTCTTGCTAAAAGTACTCAATTACATTTTACTTACAGTTGATGCTGGTAAAAATGCTGTATTGATCTTACTTGATCTTACAGCTGCCTTTGATACTGTAGACCATAATATTCTTCTTAGGCGTTTAGAGCATTTATTCAGTATTAAGGGTACAGCCTTACGGTGGTTTAGATCATATCTTAAAGACAAGTCTTTTTCTGTGGAGATAGCCAAGTTCTCTTCATCTTCTGCTCCTATTATTAGTGGAGTACCTCAGGGCTCTATTCTGGGTCCGCTTCTTTTTTACTTATATATGCATCCGTTGGGGGATATTATTAAGAAGCACAATGTTTCGTTTCATTTTTATGCTGATGATACACCGCTGTATCTGCCTTTGAAAGCTGGCGATTCCATTCAGACCTTGATGGATTGCATCCGGGACATTAAGGAATGGTTATCAATTAACTTTCTCCAACTTAATAAGGACAAATCAGAAATTATTGTTTTTGGCCCTCCAAAACTGAGGAATAGTCTCATTAAGGAGCTGGGTAACCATTTCCTCTCAGTTTCCTCTCAGGTCAGGAGCCTTGGAGTCAATCTTGACTCAGACAAATTCATTCTGTTGTAAAGAATAGTTATCAATTGCGGTTAATTTCCAAACTTAAATAATTTTTGTCATTCCAAGACTTGGAGAAAGTTTTTCATGCTTTTATTACCTCAGGCTTGGATTACTGTAATTCATTGTACTTGGGTCTTCCTCAATCATCGCTTGCACGCCTCCAGATGGTGCAAAATGCCTCTAAGGCTGCTGACAAAGAAATACGATCATGTCACCCCAACTTTAGCTTCGCTTCATTGGCTCCCGATCCATTTTAGAATTCAGTTTAAAATTCTGTTGTTTGTTTTTAAAGCTCTTAATGATCAAGCTCCATTATATCCTAGAGATCTTCTTGCTCCTCTGTCATCCACTAGATCTTTAAGATCTTCAGACAGGTCTCTTTTATCTATCCCTCGCTATCCCGTCTAAAATGTAAGGGAGATAGAGCCTTTGCTGTTGCCGCCCTCAACTATTTGCTGTTCTCAACTATTACAATTAGGGGTGTAACGAGACCCTTATGTCACGATCCTGAACTCACAATACCATATTATTGCAATACTCCATCAAAATGGTAAATTTGGTTTAACATTGTGTGTGTAAATGAATAGGCTTGGACTTGGTGCTGATAACCCAATGCAGGACAATAGAGACACCAGAATGACAATATTCATGATTCTGAAGCTGAAAATACAGAATTATTTCAGACGAATATGCTTGATGTCTCTGACTAGATATATCTAAAATAATGTAGGCCACTTTTTACTGGTAACATCAGACATTTGGCATTATCAGGACCACAAATATTCCCCCATTGCATTATTATACATTATATTTAACATTATATACAGTAGTTTAATGTAGTAGTGACACGAAAACCCTGTAAAGATTTTTAACACAGTAATTTTAATTTTGGGTGAATAATACGATACATATTGTCACTATCCACTGTAATAATGTTACACCACTAATTACAATCAATCAAAAGCCGCTGAAACTTTAGTGCAGGACTTTGAAGGAACGACACACTGATCAATGATGCAGTCCAACACAAATGTGCGCTTGCGTTCAGATGAAGCTTTATTGAATGAACAGCAATGGCAGCACATTGACAGACTGCTTCAGTATTGAGCTGTAAATCACGTGACGCTCAGATACGCTGGTCTTCACTGGAGAAACATCAGCACTCGGAGCTCTTGAGGAACGAGGCCTCGTGAGCAGCTCCGGCATGTGTTCCTCTGCAGACGAAGCGCTCTGCGGCTTCCCAGCGTGCTTTGCTGAGGCTCAGGACGCTGCTGCGACTGTAGAGACCGTCCCGCTCGCTCTCTGCGCTGGTCTGAACCCCCTCGGTGACCTCTGACCCGTCCAGCGTCCAGCTCACCGTCGCCCCCTGTGGAGAGTAAGAGCTGAGCAGGCAGAGCAGAGCGGGGGGGTCTCCAGAGATCAGCAGAGAAGAGGGAGACAGCAGAGACACGGAGGGAGACACGGAGGGACCCGCTGGACACACACACACACACACACATTCATGAATTATCATTTGATTTTAAATATACAAGTTACATTTCAAATGATCCCCAGAATGAGTTTGAAAAACATTGTCCACACTGTAAAAAAAAAAACCGTAAAAAAACGGCAATTTTCTGGCAGCAGGGGCCAATCACAGCAGTGATGAGAGTCACATGATCAATCAAAGCTCAACACAAGCAGTTCTTCCACAAGAAAGTTAATACTAATATATATAGAAGCTGCACAGTGTCATTCACACAAACATTAAACACCATCATGGTAACACATGAAATTTTAAAAATGCAATAAACATTAATTTAACAACATTAAATGTAACATAAACCCCTTATGTACATAACTGATTAGAAAAAACGAAGAAAACTATGAAGAAACAAACATAGTTATTTCAACAAAAATACATCAAATGTGAAGTGTCACAGGGAATTGTGGGAATGTCAATTTACGGTTTTTCACTGTAAATTATACAATGAGTTGTTTTTTCACTTTCAAAAACTGTAAATTTAACGGTATGTTACAGTAAAATTACATTAAATATACCGTTAGATCTATCACAGTTATTTACCGTATATAGTATGGAAACTTTCTGTTAACCAATTAACAGTTTTTCACTGTAGCATTTTTACAGTCTTTTACCGTTAAAATTACGATCATTTTTTACAGTGCAAGTAAATTGGTGATTATATTGAGATGTTGTTGTAATATCTAGAAAACAAATTTAAATGATCATTTGAAAATGTATTTTGAAAATATTCTGCTATTCAGAAACTCACAATCATAAACATCAGCAAATTTGATCGTTTAAATGATTCATTTTCAAAATGCTCTTCAACTGAGTTTCTTTTTGTCTGATGAAAATTATAAAAAAAATTATATTTATGTTGTCCACATTATACAACTTTTGTTTCATGCGTTTAAAAAAGCCCTTAATAGTTACATTTACCAAGAATTACAGACAAAATTATATATGAAGAAATAATTGAATAGATTTTAAAGTATCTGCAGTCAATACATGAAAGGAACTAAATGTTAGCAGTAATAAGATGTTAAATTATTAATGTAAAATGAAAAATTACATTTAAAAATATTAATATGAATTATAAAATTTAAATAAATGATGAAATAAATGAAAAATCTTGAATTTTCTCAGAATTGTTACAGAACCTTTTAATCTCAATCAAATTTATAAAAACATTGTCCACATAAAATTGGTTAATACATTTATTCATAAGATTTAGAATAAAGTATTACATAAGTATTTTTTTTTTTAAATCTTCTATTTTGATACTCACAATCAATTGTAATTTGCCCATTTTCAATTATGATTTTTTTTTTATTATTCTGTTAAGAAACAATCATAATCATCCGCAAACTTAATAGTTTAAATGATTGATTTCTAAAATGCTCTTTAACTCAATTTCTCTTTGTCTGATGGTAATACAGTAAAAAGCACAATCATTTCATCTTTACTGTAGTTTCACCTCACTGCTTTTATTCATAGACACTATCCTGAGTTTAGTTTCAAAACATTCTCCATTTAATCAATATTACTAAATGTACATTGTAAAAAATTATCATAATTTTAACGGTAAAAGACTGTAAAAATGCTATGGTAAAAATGTTTAATTGGTAAACGGTTTGTTGCTTTACTGTATCCACTGAAAACTGGTAATAGATTTAACTAACTAGATTTAACTAAGTTAAATATAACTTAACACAATATATTATTTATGTTTTGAGAATAATCACCATTCAATAGACTTCCTCGTAAACAGAAATATAAGTAAACTTAGTTTAAATTTAGTTTATCAACTAAATTTCTTTTTGCCTGATGATGACACTGATGAAATTTATTTTGTCTATATCATTTATAGACCAACTTTTGTGTCAAATTAAATATATTTAGAAATAACTGAAAACATTGCAATTACTTAAAATACAATTAAATTGTACACATTATGTGTGAAATTACTAATGTAAAACATTATGAATGTGAACTATGGATTGAAATCTAATAAACATAGAATATCACAAAATATGACATTCATAATATAGCAGACAAAATTCAATTTAAATGCATGAATGCGTGCAATCAATCAGTAAAATAGAATAAAATGTGACAATAAATAAGAGTTGAAGTAAAGTAAAGCAAATAAAGCATTTCAATAATGTATTTTTGCAATAAATTAAGAATATTGTTGCCAAATGCTGTTAAATAACCTTAAACCTCCTTCTAAACACACACTCATGTTTTTATTAGATAATTTAAGAAAGACTTACAGCTTCTGATCATCAATTCAGTTCCTCCACCGAAAGTGTACCACAGTGTTTCATTCTAGTGAAAGAGTCGTACAAAAACCACACACGAACGAAAAACGAACACACACACACACACACACACACACACACACACACACTGATATGAGACTCAACATCAGGATTATTGAACTGAAGTGACTTTCACAAAAACAGTCTCATCGTCTCTAAATGTCTCTTAATGCATGAAAACTATTAAATCTAAATAAATAATATAATCAGAAACACTCTGATCTTTACACATCTTAACTGGGAGTTTCTAAATGATAATTTTGTCAATATCACATTTAATTAAAATAAAATGAAATGTTAGCATACATTACATGTGAAATTACTAATGTAAATCATTAAATAAAAAACAGAACATCACCAAATATGGCATATTTATAATAATAATAAAAAATTTGAATACATCAATTGGTGTAATCAATCCATAAAATAGAATTAAATGTGACAATAAATGAGATTTGAAATTAGGTTAAGCTTTTAAATAGTACATTTTGTGATAAATTAAGAATCTTTGCCAAATAAAAACCTTAAACCTTCTTTTAAAAACACACACATCATAAAGTTTCATTAGATCATTTAAGAGCCACAAACTATTCATCTTTATGATGAAATATAAGCTTTATAATGAAATCTTCAGCCAGATTTAGATGGTCATTCTCTATTGGATGACCTTTGACCTGTATCATGTACGATATAAATAAAAGACAAAACAGTGTTTCTTCTGTCTTCAGGGAAATGATGTGGAGTGTGTTTGCATATTGATCAGATCTTCAGTGTGTGAGAGTGTTTATAGTGCTGTGAGTTTAACACTTCATCACTGACACACACAACAATCTTCATCAACATGACCTTCATCATCATCTTCATCTGGACTCTGTTATACGGCTTTATACTACAAGGTGAACAGTTTGAAATAAATCATTTAAATATATATTTTTTTTTTTACACAGCATAACAATATGTCAAATAATATATACTTTAAACTGATAAATGAATTGTTTTTCAGGCTGTAGATCTCAGATCACAGTGACTCAGACTCCTGTGAAACCTGCCAAACCAGGAGAAACTGTAGAGATGAGCTGTAAACTCAGCAGAAGTGCCGAATCTTGCAGCTCGGCATACTGTGTGTACTGGTATTTACAGAAACCTGGAGAAGCTCCTAAACTCCTGATTTATTACACAAACCGCCTCCAGTCAGGAACTCCATCTAGATTCAGTGGCAGTGGATCTAACAGTGATTTCACTCTGACCATCAGTGGAGTCCAGACTGAAGATGCTGGACATTATTACTGTCAGAATTTCCATTGCAGAGGTTCTTATGGTTCTTGTGTGGGTGATTATGTGTTCACACAGTGATAAAGAGTCGTACAAAAACCTCCGTCAGTCAGAGTCACAGTGACTGAACTGAAACTGCAGCTGCTCACACACTTTCACACACACACACACACACACACACACACACACACACACACACACACTCAACGGTGAAGAAACGACTCAATATGATCTTATTGAACATCACTTTCTGGAGCTTCATCAGTTTTTGACCTTTTTGATTGTGATTTTTCAGAATTCATATTTCTCTCCTGTTTCCTATTACATCCTTCATGTAGAAATTCAGTCACTTTTGATTTTCACTTCAGTGGATATTTTTTAATCCTTCACCATTTTTTTTTTTCTGCATTTATGATTTCATATATTCTTCTTTCTAAACTGAATCACCAGCATCTTAAACCTCTGCTCCTCCTCGGCTGAATGCCAGTCCGTTACTAACCTGAGCGCAGAATTGTGGTGTTATGGACTTACAGTTTTTTTCAATTGCTAAACGACAGTAGGCACAACTGAGAGGACAGATCACCATCACTCAGAGTCCCTCAATAACAGCAGAACAACCAGGAGGAACTGTGAATATCAAAACCAGCAGAGATGTGTACAGATGGAGTAGTGGGGAGGAAGGTTTAGCCTGGTACTTATAGAAACCTGGAGAAGCTCCTAAACTTCTGATTCGTTATGCAAAAAAACTAGAGTCAGGAACTCCATCTAGATTCAGTGGCAGTGGATCTAACAGTGATTTCACTCTGACCATCAGTGGAGTCCAGACTGAAGATGCTGGACATTATTACTGTCAGAGTTATCACTGGATCAACAGTAAAGCTGTGTTCACACAGTGATAAAGAGTCCTACAAAAACCTCCGTCAGTCAGAGTCACAGTGACTGAACTGAAACTGCAGCTGCTCACACACTTTCACACACACACACACACACACACACACACACACACACACACACACACACACACACACAAATGAAGAAACGACTCAATATGATCTTATTGAACATCACTTTCTGGAGCTTCATCAGTTTTTGAACTTTTTTAGAAGTCATCCTGTTTCCTATTACATCCTTCATCTAGAAATTCAGTCACTTTTGATTTTCACTTCAGTGGATATTTTTCAATCCTTCACCACATTTTTGATTTTCTGCATTTATGATTTAATATATTCTTCTTTTTAAACTGCATCATCAGAATCATGTTCAGCTTGAGCAGTTTAATAAGTCTGTTGATTTATTAAGTTAATCCCTCATAATTCAGATATTAACAGCATCATATAAACACATCCCTCAAATTCAGAGCAGATGATAATAATTTATATTAATATCTATGTATGGAGGAATTAGCAATAATATAAACATTTATTAAAAAACTAAAGATACCCAACAGGTCCTGTCCTCCATCAAAAACAGCACATGCATGCCACCATATTTATTGAAATGTATTTTATAAACATTAATAAAAGTGAAGATGTTTGTATCATGTGTGACTGTAACGGTCATCAGTGAGAGTGTCCAGGATGACCATCAGAGGGCGCTCCACCCCGGACAACACACACACATCCACACACTCCATTCCCCATAATCCTGAGTTCAGACTATCATCCACATTCACATTCACCTGTGTCATTACCTTGTTTAACTCACTCTATAATAGCTTGGTTTTCACATTCATTCCCTGCGAAGTCTTCAAGTCTTCCCTCTGTTCAATAAAACTGCATTTGGATCCTCAACCTTCGTGTCTCAGAGCAGTTCATGACAGATGCGACTCACAATCAAACTCAGTTATTCAGTGACTGACAGAGACTCGTGTGTGTGATGATCCTCATGTCTGTTCATAAACTGCAGGAACACACATGGATTTGGTGTGAAATTTGGGGATTAACGGCGACGTTTCACTCCAACTACAGTAAAAAATATTCTCAAAGTCTCTCAGCGAAGTCTTGGCTCGCTTTCGAGGCTACAGTCTATATAATCCATTAAATAAAATTATATAATCCATTAAATAAAACTATATAATCCATTGAATAAAACGTCTCGGGTTACGTATGTAACCCTCGTTCCCTGAGTAGGGAACGAGACGCTGCATCGATACTCGATACTTTGGGGAATGCCCTCGGCATGACGCGTCTGAAGTCTGTAATGGAACTATTCCAATCTTGATTGGTGCTCGTCACTCGTGACGTTGCATGTGACGGTGATCCGGAAGCTATAAAAGGGCAACGGAACATAGCCGTATCAGCTTTTAAAGGGTCGAAGCAAGTCGTTCTCAGGAGCACGAAAAGTGTGGCCGAGAGATGCAGCGTCTCGTTCCCTACTCAGGGAACGAGGGTTACATACGTAACCCGAGACGTTCCCTTTCGTAAAGGGAACTCCCGCTGCATCGATACTCGATACTTTGGGGAACGAATACCCACGCCGCCAGACTGAGAGACCCTGCCCTGGTGTGAAGCAATCTGGCACACTCAAGACATGAGAACTTGTGAACCTGGTGTAGAGGACAGATCCAGACTGTAATGTTTGATGAAGGTGTGTGGGGAGGCCCAGCCAGCGGCATCACAGACCTCTTGAAGAGAAACCCCTGCTAGCAAGGCTCTAGAGGATGCCACTCCTCTGGTTGAGTGAGCTTTTATCAGGAGAGGTGAAGGCAGATTGCGCACCTCGTAAGCTGAAGAAATAGCCTCTACTATCCACTTGCTAATAGTCTGCTTGGAGACCGGGGAGCCCTTCTTGGATAACCCAAAACACACAAACAGCTGGTCCGACTTCCTCCAGCCCGAGGTCCTATGTACATAGGCCTCAAGAGCTCGGACCGGGCATAACAAGTGTAACTTAGCTTGATCAGCCGACACATGCGGTGGAGGATGAAAGGCCGGAAGGATTATAGACCGTGCCACATTTGTGGGCACCTTAGGCACGTAGCCAGGTCTAGGGTGGAGAATGGCTCTCACTCTGCCAGGAGAGAACTCGAGGCAAGAGGGAGCCACAGATAGCGCCTGCAGGTCGCCAACTCGTTTCAGGGAAGTAATAGCGAGCAGGAAGGCTACCTTAAAGGATAAAAATTTCTCAGACACCTTATCCAGGGGTTCGAAGGGTGCCAGGGATAAACCTTCGAGGACCACTGCCAGGTCCCACGTGGGGACCCTAGGCTGGATAGCAGGCCTCATCCTCCTGGCTCCACGAAGGAAACGAATTATGAGTGGGTGTGTCCCCAGCGTGCCCACCCCTAAAGGCGTGTGGAAGGCTGATATAGCCGCCACATAGACCTTAAGCGTGGACGGGGAGAGCTCGTCAGAGAAACGATTCTGGAGGAACTCCAGTACTGAAGCCACTGGGCAGTTAACTGGGTCCAACTGATGTTCTCTGCACCATAAAATAAAAATTTTCCATTTAAATGCATAAAGTTTCCTCGTGGAGGGGGCTCTAGAGTTTACAATGGTCTCAACAACCTCGGTTGAGAGACCAGAATTTATGAATTGGTCCCCCTCAGGGGCCAATCCAGTAGCTTCCTGGGCTACCGCCAAGGGTGAAATATCATGACCTTGGGCTGAAGAGGGAGGACCATCCTGATCCGGATTCACCGCGGAAGGCCTGCCAGAAGGGCCCAGATGTTTGGAAGCCATATTTGGGCCTGTCAGTACAGGGCCACTAAGAGTAAGCTGATCCCGTACTGCTGAACCCTCTTGTACTCTAGAACCCCCGGGGGCAGAACAATCGGGGAAAGTATACACAGACATGGCCTCAACCATGTCTGTATCATGATATCCAAACCCAGCAGAGCTGGAAGAGCATGGGAGAGGTGGCGCAGAAGGTGGCCGTCCACATAAAGGGGAAACAGGAGCACCTCTGACAAACCGACCTCCATCCCGGCTAAAGCCAACTTGGGGTGGAGTTCGAAATCCCCGGGCTGCAGCCCCTGCCTCGACAGGATGACTGCCTCCTCTTTGATCAGAGAGACCATCGACATAGTGTCTGTCAAAAATAGAACCTAATGGTCTCTCTGAAGTTTCCTCAGACCCTGTGTTTCCAACACAGGTACTAGGAGCAGGAACCATAACTTCCTCCCCATGATCAGAAAACGAGGGCATGTGCGCGTAACTCTGGTCATGCGGAGTGGGTTCCCTCTCGGGGAAAACCCATTGGTCCTGAGCCACTACTACAGGGCCCCCATGTACAGCAGGCCAAAGAATAGTATGTTGAACACTGCTGCCAGCGAGCCCACTCTTTAATAAGGTCACGTAGTGGTGGCCTGGCCTAGCTTGATATTCATGACTATGGTAAGGAAGATGAGTGTCTGAGCTGGAGACAATTGTGCCTGCATCATGACTATAACCTACACCGCCCCCAGGAATCGGTTTCTCTGAAGAGGCACTGGTGATTTTTCCTAGACTCTGAGCCATATTCCCTAGCACCTCACGAGACTCGGAACAACACCTCGGTGTTGAACCGTCTGCTCTAGTAGTCAATGGACAGGAATGAGGATGCCCTGAAGACTCCATGGAGCTAGGACAGTGACCATGCATTCCGAGGAGGTGCGGGGATACAATACTAGGCCGAATGGAAGAATCCGGAACTGATGTGCTTTTCCCCCAAAAGCAGATCTCGGAAACTTCCCGTGATGGGGTTAGAAGGGAATGAGGAGTTAAGGGCCTTGTGGAGTCCTCGGAGCTGGTCTGACTGACAGTCGGAATCTTGAATCTGAACCCCCTCGGAGGTTGATCCATTACCCTGAGATCCGAAACAAGGCCTTACTCCCCTTCCCTCACAGGAACTATGAAGTACCGGCTGTAGAACCCGGGCTCCCGAAACCGAGGAAGAGCCCACCTTGAGGTTTCCTTTGTTAAGAGAGACTTGACTTCCTGTTCCAAGAACCAACCCTGCTCGGGGCTGGCAGACATGTGAACCACCCTTAGTAGATAATATTTTTATATTAGCTCCGCTGTAAGCAGGACCCTCCAGGCTATATTTTGAAGACCCCTCGGGGTGTCTAAATATGCTATTACGGGGACCAGTCCCTCGAGACTGGCCTTGGCTAAAAATGTTCAAATGGTTTCGGTGACCTGAAGCAGCTAACTGGCAGGAACTAACCGAAATATGCTCTCTACAGACCTCCTGAGAGGCAGCGAACTCGACAGGGCCGCAACGTTTCCGGGCAGATACTGCGATTTGTGTTCGCTGGAAGCCGATGTGTCCCGAAGCGCCATCGGCGGCGGGAAGTAAACATCGATTTCCTAAGGGCTGTATAAGGGGGCGAGACTCCTGTACTCGCTCTCCTGGGGGAACGGCCATAAGGGTCTGCGTGTTACGACAAGACCTCTTAGTTGAAGCCATCTTAGCCCGAGAGACAGTCCTCAGACCTGTCCTCGATATAGAGGGCTTCATACGAGAATGTCTCTTCTGGCCCCAAGCCTTATACGGGGGGGCACGAGAGGAAACCTTCTCAAAATATGTTGAACTGGCGGCTGTCCCCTGAGGCTGCCCCCTGGCAGCAACCCCATGAGACCTAGATTGACAACTGGGGATAGCTGATTGTCGCTCTGCCTCCTGAAACCTTTCGACAACGGTTCTCGCCGCGTCGCCAAAGAGGCCAGAAGGTGAAAGGGGGGGATCGAGAAGGAAAGCCCTGTCTTTCTCCTCGATCCCCAAGCGATTAAGCCATAAATGTCTCTCTGTGACGACTATTGCTGCCATAGAACGGCCAATAGCACGAGCCGTCTCCTTAATAATACGGAGAGATAAGTCAGCTACTCTACGAAATTCAGTAATACCGTTGAGTGAAACCTCCCAGTTATCATCCACCTCTTTGAGGAGGTCAGCCTGGTATGCCTGTAATAACCCCATCGTGTGTAGGCATGCACCGGCTCGACCCACCACCATATAAGCTTTCCCTAACAAATTCGATGTACGAGATTTGGAGGGAAGTGTCTGAGCTATCAGGGGTGACGCAACGTCGGGGAGAAAATATTTCGCAAAATATTCCTCAACCCGAGGCATCACCCCATAACCATTCTCATTAGATTCCCTAATAGATGAGTAAATATATACATGGGGGGAAAATAATTGAGATGAACATGGATTTTCCCACGATCTCGATACCTCAGTATGAAGATCAGTGAAAAAGGGAAGGCTCTGACACAAAGATTGTGACTGGGTCTGCAGGAAGCGCTCATCCATTTTATTTTTCTTAGTCGCTTCCTGCTTATTATATGGCCATTCAACATTTAATTTAACCACTGCCCTGGTCACAACCTCCAGCAATTCCTCAATAACGGGAATATGGGGTGGCGAATCCCCATATTTATGTGATTCAGTGTTGATAATATCTAACCCCTCGGAGCCAGATAAATCAAACGCTGTGTCTTTAACACGGTCGGAAGAAGCCGCAGCGCGGGCTCCCGAACCGTGCGCGAGACCAGTGGAGCTGGTTAATAAACACTGAGAAAGGGTCGCAACCGTCTCAGTGTTATCTGCCAGCTCCACGTGCGAATCCCATGCATACAAGCGGCGCGCTGCCTCAACAGACGCGGGGCCTGATGCACTGGAAACGCGAGCCTGATCTGATTGATCGAACAAGCTCAAACGGGAGCGGAGCTCTCTCATAGATAGCTGAAAACAGTTTACACAGACAGCGCCCTCGAGCACTGCCCGTGCATGCTCCACTCCCAGACAAACAACACAAAACGAGTGCGTGTCACCCTCGCTCAAATACGGACGCACACCGCCTGAGTCGTTTATCTATATTCGCCATATATATATTGAGATAGACAAACAACACCAAATAAGACAATACAGTCACACAGAACGCTTGCTGAAGACAGAAAGCTGATACGGCTATGTTCCGTTGCCCTTTTATAGCTTCCGGATCACCGTCACATGCAACGTCACGAGTGACGAGCACCAATCAAGATTGGAATAGTTCCATTACAGACTTCAGACGCGTCATGCCGAGGGCATTCCCCAAAGTATCGAGTATCGATGCAGCGGGAGTTCCCTTTACGAAAGGGAACTATTGTTTTTTTTGCTGCTAAGAGAACCGACGGCCAGTGCTGCAAAGTTTCTGAAGTGACATTATATATAAATGCTGGATTCACTCCGCATGGATGTGACATGTTACAAAAATAACACATTAAAGCAATGTAAAGGCAGACTAATAGACTCTTAGAAAAATACTTGTACCAAAATATATTTTTTTAAATTCTATTCCAATTATTGGTAAAAGTGATGACATGTGAATAATATTAAATGTCTCACTGTTGTTCAAGTTTAAATCTGCACTTTACTATAGAAAACCTTCAGTGATTTGATTCTGGATCCGGATCTACTCACAGCAGATATTCAGATTAATACTGAAGTTGGTCTAGATGTATTCAGAACTGAATTGAATGATATCATTTTTAACAGTTTGGCTATTGTAGAAGATCAAATACTATGAAAAACATTAATTTTACTCTGTTCTCACTTCAGTGATTGTGTTTTGTGTCTGTTAATGAGTGACTGTCTTCAGGTAAATGATGTGGAGTGTGTTTGCATATTGATCAGATCTTCAGTGTGTGAGAGTGTTTATAGTGCTGTGAGATTAACACTTCATCACTGACACACACAACAATCTTCATCAACATAACCTTCATCATCATTTTCATCTGGACTCTCACAGCGTTTGCTCAAGGTTTGTGGAGCACAAGTTTAATATTAATTCATTTCTTCAAGTATATTGTCAAAGTTTTGAGTGTATTTTCTTCTTGTTGTGTTTCAGAGTGTAGAGGACAGATCACCGTCACTCAGAGTCCCTCAATAACAGCAGAACAACCAGGAGGAACTGTGAATATCAAATGTAAAACCAGCAGAGATGTGTACAGGGATAGTGATGGAGATGATTATATATTCTGGTACTTACAGAAACCTGCAGAAGCTCCTAAACTCCTGATTCGTTATGTAAAAAAACTCGAGTCAGGAACTCCATCTAGATTCAGTGGCAGTGGATCTAACAGTGATTTCACTCTGACCATCAGTGGAGTCCAGACTGAAGATGCTGGACATTATTACTGTCAGAGTTATCACTGGATCAACAGTAAAGCTGTGTTCACACAGTGATAAAGAGTCGTACAAAAACCTCCGTCAGTCAGAGTCACAGTGACTGAACTGAAACTGCAGCTGCTCAAACACTTTAACTCACACACACAAGCAATATGATCTTATAATAAGCAATAATATCATTATACACTGAGAAAAACAATAAGAAGAATTTAACGTAGAAAAGTAAATTTCACATTTATGGAAATTAAGTAAATCTACTTAACTAAGCCGAGTAAAATTCACAAAGTGAATAAGTACATATAACTTGGCCTGTTAAATTAGATTGAGTAATTTTTACTGACAAATCTGATATAATTAATATAATTAAGTAAAACCACTTGATATTTTAAATACATTTTACTTGTTTTATGCAGTCCTGTTAATTATTTTAAATTAAATTAAATGTTACTCTTATAATGTGACAAAATAATACTGTGACAATGTGCAGTTAAGAGTAATTTATTAAGAAATAAGCATACAGAAACCTATAATTAATAACAATTCAGTGTGTTCGGTCTCTCTCTTTGTCCCTCTCAACCGGTTTACAGCAACGGAGACACAAAGGACTGAATGCATTTGAGAAATATCCTGAAATTAAGAAAAAAGAGAGAGAAAAAAACAATAATCAGTAAACAGCAAATACTTTTAAATTAAAAGTTAATTCATTTGCATTCACATTATTCCTATCATATACCAAATCATTAAAAACATCATGCATGACCTTACTTTCATAGTCATTTACACACATTAATGCTAACATGTGACACACAGCATGCAGATATCATGGCTACGAATTAGGAATTTGGGAGTACAAATTTTTCATTCGTTTTGATTTAAGTAAGGTAACGAATTATTGTCATTTACAACGTGGTCACGATTTAGTAAAAGCAGGGACCATTTAATTGATAGTATGCACGATTTAGCAAATGAATGAGGGAATGAGGGAACGAGAACCTTCTCACTTACCCAGCTAACAGGGAACGTTCTCAGAACATTGGCTAACGTTCTCTGAAAGTTCTCTAAAAGTTATCAAAAACATTCTTGCTGTAACGTTATTATATATATGTCATTGATAAACGTTCTAAAGACATTAGCATTAAAACGTTATTCTTACGTTGTTAGTGGAACGTTTTAAAAACGTTATTATGTTAAAAAATATATAATGTATTAGTCATTACAAATTAGTTATACAGCTTTTTATTCTGCAAATCAACTTCAGAAACATAATTTGTAAATCCAGTGACACAACTAATGACACAATGCACTGACATTATTTAACTTATTTTTTATGGTCAGAAAAAAAAAAAAATCCCGGAATTTAAAATAATTATGTATTCAACAGGAAATAGTAGTATTAATTTAAGTTGAGTGCATTTTGCTTGTTGTATGAATTAGACACTTTTATCACAATGCTGATTAACTTAATTGATAAACGTTCTAAAAACGTTAGCATTAAAACGTTATTCTTACTTGTTAGTGGAACGTTTTAAAAACGTTACTAAATTAAAACAAATATTAGTAATTAGAAATTAGTCATACAGCTTTTATCTTCTGCAAAACAACTTCAGAAACATAATTTGTACAGTGACAATGCACTGAAGATTTTTTGGGGGGGGTTAAAATATTTATTAAAATATTATTATTAGTTTAGAAAAAAATCCCAGATATAAAATAATTATTTATTCAACAGGAAATAATTAAAAAAAACTACAGTCGATTATAAATTTGGTTTTACCTCAAAAAAAAAAAAAAAAAAAAAAAAAAAAATACAACTAGCGTTTTTAATAACTTTTGCAATTACAGTCAAAGAGAAAACAGGGAATGTGTTATATCTATAGACTGTAGTTTTATCTGATCATTCCCCACATCCGAACGTTTAGCGTGATAAGATGGGCGTGTCTTTGCAGCGCATTGCCCGAGTCAGATCCCGAGCTGACGGCCATGCTTTCCTGGGCAGCCGCGGCCATTGGTCTTGAGTGGTCCCCTCCACCTGTTCCAGTGCGCTCACGGTTAGACGATTGGTTTTTGGGGGCGGCCGCTGACCCTCGTCAGCGTCCTACCCCCATGCCTTTCTTCCCGGACGTGCATGAGGAGATCACGAGGTCCTGGAAGGCACCCTTGTCTTCCCGCGATCGGCGACCTCCTCCGCCTTGCCTCCTCTCGATCGGGCGGCTGCCAACGGGTACACTGGGGTTCCCTGGGTTGAACGCTCTGTGGCCATGCAATTGTGTCCCCAGAGTGCTTCCTCCCGCGGTGACCCTAAGCACCCCTCCAAGGCCTGTGGGTTCTCCTCCACCCTCGTGGCTAAGGCCTATAGAGCTGCGGGGCAGGCAGCCTCCTCATTGCATGCCATGGCGACACTCCAGGTCTACCAGGCCCAGATGTTGCGTGACATGCACGAGGGGAGGACTGACCCAGGGCTCTTCGATGAGCTGCGTGCCGCCACCGACCTTGCTCTCCGAGCGACGAAGGTGACCGCACGCTCCCTGGGTCAGGTGATGTCCACCTGTGTGGTCCAGGAGAGACACCTGTGGCTCAACCTGGCTGATATGCGGGAGGCCGAGTCTTCGGCGGGGCAGTTGAGGACTTTGCCCAACAGTTCTCAACTGCCCAGAAGCAGACTGAGGCTCTCAAACATGTCCTGCCCCGACGGCCCGCTGCTGCCTCCACCCAGCCGTCGGCTCAGGCGCCTCAGTCTGCTCGACGCCGAGGACGCCCTCACAGCGAGGCGACGTCACAGCCCCCTCCAGCCCCGCGCCCCGCTAAACGTCAGGCCAAGCGGCGCTCCTGAGTCGGGCTGCTCAGAGATTGCGATCAGTTTTGTGCAGGAGACGGTAGCAGGGCCGCTCCTTCCCCTGGTGGAGGACCGGGGGAGAATCCTTGGTTTTCCCACTCCCGCTGCTCGTCCCACGACGGGCAGCACCCTAATGTGGTTAAAGACAGAACTGACATACCCATCTCTGAGCCCACAGAGGTTGTGGACGAGAGTGCGCGCCGCTCACAAGCCTCGCCACTCTCGTCCTCCTCTCTCGCCAGTCTCCTGCCAGAGCACACCCCCGAAGGACGCTGGTCCTCCCCTGGCCTCCTCTGGCAGGACGCGGCTTATGACCGTGCCCCCGCACTGGGCCGCTTTGCCACCCACGCCTGGGCCGGTCATTCCGCCTCGCTGCACCACCGAGGGTACGTCTGTGGTCCGCATGACCCCGCTGGTTCAGTTCTTGAAAGCCTGGTTACAGCTTCCTGGACTGTCTCTCTGGGTCGCGAGGACCATCAGGCTCGGCTACGCGATTCAGTTCGCACGATCTCCTCCCCGCTTCACGGGAGTCCGCTTTACAACGGTCGGTGGCAATGCCCCTGTCATGAGAGTGGAGGTCGCCACCCTACTGGCGAAGGGTGCGATCGAGATTGCCCCTCCAGCCGAAATGAAGTCCGGCTTCTACAGCCCCTACTTCATTGTACCGAAGAAGACCGGTGGGTTACGACCGATCCTGGACCTGCGCATCTTGAACCGCTCCCTTCACAGGCTGCCGTTCAAGATGCTCACGGCCAAACGCGTTTTCGAATGCGTGCGGCCGCAGGATTGGTTTGCAGCGATCGACCTGAAGGACGCCTACTTCCATGTCTCCATTCTTCCTCGACACAGACCGTTTCTTCGGTTTGCTTTCGAGGGGCAGGCATACCAGTACGCGGTTCTCCCTTTCGGGCTAGCCCTGTCTCCTCGCGTCTTTACGAAGGTCGTCAAGGCAGTCCTGGTTCCCCTACGAGAACAAGGGGTTCGCATCCTGAACTATCTCGACGACTGGCTGATCCTAGCTCACTCTCAAGATCAGGTTTGCAAACACAGGGACCTAGTGCTCCGGCACCTAGCTCGTCTGGGCCTTCGGGTCAACTGGGAGAAGAGCAAACTCTGCCCCGTGCAGAGGATCTCTTTTCTCGATATGGAAATCGACTCGGTCGCCATGTCCGCGCAGCTTACGAGCGAGCGCGCGCAGTCTCTGCTGGCTTGCCTTCGTCAATTCGAGGGCAAGAGTGCGGTTCCACTGAAACATTTTCAGAGGCTCCTGGGGCATATGGCATCCGCAGCCGCAGTAACGCCGCTCGGATTGCTTCATATGAGACCGCTTCAGCTTTGGCTTCGCGATCGAGTCCCGAGGTGGGCATGGCAACACGGCACGCTCCGAGTTCCAGTGACTCCTGCCTGCCGTCAGACCTTCATCCCGTGGACGAACCTCAGTTTTCTCCGGGCCGGAGTGCCCTTAGAACGAGTTTCCAGGCATGTTGTTGTGTCAACAGATGCCTCCTCAACGGGCTGGGGCGCCATGTGCAATGGACATGCTGCCGCGGGCTCCTGGACAGGACCCCAGCGCCTTTGGCATGTCAATTGCCTCGAGTTGCTGGCTGTACGTCTCGCCCTGCACCGCTTCCGTGCGTTGCTCAGGGGTCGTCACGTACTAGTCCGTTCGGACAATACCGCCACAGTAGCGTACATCAACCATCAAGGTGGTCTACGCTCCCGCCGTATGTCGCAACTCGCCCGCCACCTCCTCATATGGAGTCAGAAGCATCTGAGGTTGCTTCGAGCCATTTATATCCCGGGAGACCTGAACCAGGCGGCCGACGAGCTGTCTCGGCATCAACCTCCCGCTGGAGAATGGAGACTCCATCCCCAGTCGGTCCAGCTGATTTGGGATCAGTTCAGGGACGCTCAGGTAGATCTGTTTGCCTCTCACGACTCGTCCCACTGCGACCTGTATTATTCCCTGACCGAGGGCACGCTCGGTACGGATGCACTTGCGCACAGCTGGCGGCGGGGCCTACGCAAGTATGCGTTTCCCCCAGTGAGCCTCCTTGCGCAGACCCTGCGCAAGATCAGGGAGGACGAGGAGCAGGTCATTTTGGTTGCCCCGTATTGGCGCAACCGCACCTGGTTCTCAGAACTAGTTCTCCTCGTGACAGCACCTCCCTGGCCAATTCCCCTGAGGAAGGACCTGCTTTCTCAGGGACGGGGCACCCTCTGGCACCCTCGTCCCGATCTTTGGAACCTCCACGTGTGGTCTCTGGACGGGACGAGGCAGGTTTGAGTACCCTACCACCAGCGGTGGTGGCTACCATCACTTCCGCTAGAGCTTCGTCCACGAGACATGTCTATGCGTTGAAGTGGAACCTCTTCGTCAACTGGTGTTCTTCAAAACATCGAAACCCACGAAATGCCCGATCAGTGTCGTGCTTTCCTTCCTGCAAGAAGGGTTGGAGCGAAGGCTGTCTCCCTCCACCCTGAAAGTGTATGTTGCCGCCATTGCCGCACATCACAACGCAATTGATGGTAAGTCTCTGGGAAAGCACGACCTGGTCATCAGGTTCCTGAGGGGAGCGAGGAGACTGAATCCTCCTCGTCCTCCCCTCGTACCCTCTTGGGATCTCTCAGTGGTTTTAACTGCCCTGAAGAGCGCTCCCTTTGAGCCTCTGCAATCAGTGGAGCTTAAGTTCCTGTCAATTAAGACAGCGCTCCTGGTTGCTCTGGCCTCCATCAAGAGGGTAGGGGACCTGCAGGCTTTTTCGGTTGACGAAGCGTGCCTGGAATTCGGGCCGGCTACCTCTCACGTGATCCTGAGACCCCGGCCTGGATATGTGCCCAAGGTTCCTACCACCCCCTTTCGAGATCAGGTAGTGAACCTGCAAGCGCTGCCCTTGGAGGAGGCAGACCCAGCCTTGGCACTGCTCTGTCCAGTACGCGCACTCCGTGCTTACGTAGACAGAACGCAGTGTTTCAGGACCTCAGACCAGCTCTTTGTCTGTTATGGTGGGAAGCTGAAGGGAAAGGCTCTCTCCAAGCAAAGGTTGTCTCACTGGATAGTGGACGCCATTGCTTTGGCATACCAGCAGCAAGGTCGACCATGCCCCCTTGGTGTGACGGCCCACTCCACCCGGAGTGTGGCATCCTCTTGGGCTCTAGCGCATGGCGCCTCGCTAACAGACATCTGTAGAGCTGCAGGCTGGGCGACACCTAATACGTTTGCGAGATTCTACAATCTCCGAGTTGAGCCAGTTTCTTCTCATGTACTCGCTTCAACTAGCCGGTACTAGATTCTGCTCAGGTGTCTTCGCTTGCTCGCCATTCCTCTCCACGGACGGGATACGTGCGATATTCTCCTCAGGTGAGCCTAATAAGCCCTGAGTCTCCTCCAGCACTGACGACGTCAACGCCAGAGTTATGTCACCGGCAGCTTTCGCGCTTGGCTAGGTGCCTCCATGTGCATGGTTCCCCCTCTGGGCGACCCCCACATGTGTATTCCACTGTAAGCCTCTCTGAGCATGTGTCTTTCCCTTGGCAAGCCACCTTGCCACCCCTGGGGTTGAAATATTCCACCTGCGGCTGGACACCCTAGTGATTCTCCATATGCAGCCCCCCGGGGTCATATGTGTATTCTAAGTCCCCCCCTTCGGGTTGGGCATGATTGCATATTTCCACTGAGATATGCTTCCCAGTGTACCTTGGTATTCCTGTGTTAAGTAGGAGTCCTTCGTCCGTGCCAGTCTCACGACAGGGAGCTCAGACTTACGCAGGGCACTGGAAGACAGTCGAGAGGTGGCGTAATAACACTGGGAACCCCATTCGTCGTCATCCGACGTAACTCGGAGTGACAACGAAAGGGAACGTCTCGGTTACGTATGTAACCCTCGTTCCCTGAGTAGGGAACGGAGACGTTACGTCTCCCTGCCACTTCCGCTGTACCACTGGAACGCCGTAGTTCAGTCTCGGCTCCTCAGCGAAGACATATCTGCATGTTGCCAGCGCACTTCCTTATATACCCCCAGGGTGGGGCGGAGTTACGCTATGCAAATTCCGCAGACCCATGGCATTTCTTTGCCATTGGCTCGTTTTATATACTCGAAGATGATAGGCTTTCTAAGCGAAACCCCATTCGTCGTCATCCGACGTAACGTCTCCGTTCCCTACTCAGGGAACGAGGGTTACATACGTAACCGAGACGTTTTTACTGTTGCTTACCTGTCGAGAGCTGTTGGAGTGGAGATTGGAAATCCCTCAATCATCGCGTGTTTTCTTCTTTCCGCGCATGCGCAGATTCCTTTCTTCAAGGAATAAATTTTAGTTGATTTTTTAAAATTTGCTTCAAGTACTTAATTAATGCATGTAAATATGCCAGAGAGTCAGAAGTCAATTTTACTTGTCTGTTGGATGTCTAATATTTACATGTAAAAAATGAGTATATAATTAGGATTTACTTAATATAGTAAAGTTTTCATTTTTACAAAATGATTCTTAGCAAAATATACATGATTTTTCCTGTTTTATTTACTTTGGCATAAAATCATTTTTTACAGTGTATTAATATTTTATAATAATATAAAAGTTTGAGCTTGGTCAGTATATGACAGCTTTGATCATGATTTTTCATAAGTCATTTTTCTCCTGTTATTTTCAGTCATTTGTGAGGAAATTCAGTCACGTTTGATCTTCACTTAGTGGATATTTTTCAATCTTTCACCATATTTTTGTTTTTCTGCAGTTATGATTTATCCTCATTCTTCTTTCTAAACTGAATCACTGCATCATAAAGATGTTCTGCTTGATCAGTTTAATAAGTCTATCAATTTTATCGAGTTCATCCTTCATATATTAACAGCATCACAAAACACAATTCTCAATTTCAGAGCAGATGAACATGTATATAATTTTAATTAATATCTTTACATAGAATTTTAAAATTAATTTAGAAATTAAAGACCAGATTACCAAACAGGTGCAGTCCACCATCCAAAAATAATAATAATTTCCTATTTATTTTATATTTATTGTGTAATTTAACAGTGCTATATATAACAGCTTTTTCAAACATTGGATCAATATCAACATTTCATACAAATGTTTTTTGTGTTCAATTTAACACATCCATGTATAGTGGAAATTTATTTATAGTTCATTTTTTATATGAAAGATTAAAGTTTGTTTATGTGTGAATATTGTCACAGTGTCTGGGTTGTGTTCCCTGGGTCACCACTAGATGTCCCTCCTCCTCCTCCTGTATGTCACATTTGAACTACATTCCCCACGATCCATGTCTCTTCATTGCACTCAGCTGTCCCTTGTCACTCATTATCAGGGCCGTGCACAGACATTTTAAGGGGCAGTGGCCTAAACCAAAAAAGGGGCACTATTTAGTTTTTTTGGGGGGGTTGGCACACTACAAAGTGTGCCAACAACAGAAAATTTAGTTATTTGTATTAGATCTGATCGAGACTACAATAATTTGATTAGACAAGCAGCTAATTCTAAGAACGTGGATATGTTGTATACAGGGCTGGACTGAAAAAAAGTCCAGCCCTGAAAAAAAAAATCGGCCCTGGCATTTTGGCCCAGACTGGCCCACTATATGATCATAAACACCACCCATCTTTGCACGCCCTTAAATATATGCAAACCAACTCCAATTCCTTAAAACCACTAATGCCATGAAATAAGTAAACATTTGACATTTATTAATACAGTGATGAAGCCTAAAACAAGCTATAAGCTGCACTGGCATAGCAATACCAGTGTTTCTTACAGGATGTTTGGTAAAACTGTGTTGGGTGGACCTTGGTCCTTCTAGGGGGGTTTGGGGGCATGCCTCCCTGTAAGAAAATTTTGTACATTTTAATGTTATAAATTCATCAATCTGGTGCACTTTGAGAGTTAAAAATTAAAAGCTCCAACCCATATTCAGTGTGCAAATTAAACAAAGAAATATTCAAACCTCTTTTAGTTACAGTGTCTATTTACATTACACCTACCACATAATAATAGTTATAATATTAATCCAATGACAGTAATAGCCATATTTTGTAAAACAAATGCACTAAAACAATAAAGGAAACTTTCATAATTAGTTTTGTACCAATTTCTATACTTGAAAGAGATAAGCACATGATCTTTTATTTTGACGCAAACTGCATCAAGCTTTTATTTTGGCGGAAAACATGGTTTACAAACGCCTCTCATTAAATTTCTAGTGAATTGTGGTAATCGTCAACTATGCAGATGTGGAAATGATCTGTAACTGGGTAATGGGTTCCTACACTCATGACATAGCCTAAGTGTTTTGAAAGTAGTTCTGTTACCGCAGGCTCTACACTTTCTCATCTCTCTCCTGATCCTCCTCACTATCATCATCTGCCACAGGAGCTGATGAAGGTCAGAAAACATACACTACCGTTTAAAAGTTTGGGGTCAGTAAGATTTTTAATGTTTTTAAAAGAAGTATCTTCTGCTCAGTAATAAAATAATTAAAAGTAATTTTTAGTAATAAAAACAGTAATATTCTGAAATATTATTCCAATTTAAAACAGCTGTTTTCTATGTGAATATACAGTAAAGTGTAATTTATTCCTGTGATCAAAGCTGAATTTTCAGCATCATTACTCCAGTCTTCAGTGTCACATAATCCTTCAGAAATCATTCTAATATGATGATTTGATGCTCAAGACACATTTATGATTATTATCAATGTTGAAAACAGTTATTTACATTTTTATTTCAGGATTCTTTGATGAATAGAAAGTTCAAAAGAACAGCATTTATCTGAAATGGAAAGCTTTTGTAACATTAAACACAAAAGTTCAAAAGTTTGGGGTCAGTAAGAATTTTAATTTTATTTTTGGGGGAAAGAAATAAAATAAATCAATACTTTTATCCATCAAGGATGAGTTAAACTGATCAAAAGTGACAGTAAAGACATTTATAATGTTAGAAAATATTATATTTTAAATAAATGCTGTTCTTTTGAATTTTCTATTCATCAAATAATTTTGAAAAAAAAAAAATGTACACAACTGTTTTCAACATTGATAATTATAATAAATGTTTCTTGAGCATCAAATCATCATATTAGAATGATTTCTGAAGGATCATGTGACACTGAAGACTGGAGTAATGATGCTGAACATTCAGCTTTGATCACAGGAATAAATTACAATTTAAAATATATTAAAATAGAAAACAGTCATTTTAAATTGTCATAATATTTCACAATATAACTGTTTGTTTTTTATCAAATAAATGCAGTCTTGGTGAGCAGAAGATACTTCTTTTAAAAACATTAACAAATCTTACTGACCCCAAACTTTTGAACGGTAATGTATATTTTGACACATTTTACAGTGTCTGCTTTAAGGGCCTGTTTCTATTTTTTCACGCTGTTTTTCTGCACATTCCTTGCGTTTCTTCTCCATCTCGCTGACTATTTTGACAGATACACACTGACACTGCTGCACGCTCGCTCACTCGTTTAAAGTTGTGATTGGCCCAGCCCAGTGTCAATCAAGAAAATAACCAATGGGCCGCTGATCTACGTGTTTCATGGACTGGTCTGTCAGAAGAAAAAAAAAACCCTAACGCTAACTTTTTCTGACCAATGCATTACACTGGCACAAACCCAGCACCGCCAATTAAGCAAAACAAAACAAAACGAATGGGCCGCCGATGTACAAATTTTATGGGCCATTAAAAGAAAAAGAAAAAATAATAATAATAATAAAAATAATGTATGAGTATGAGATGTATCGGCCCAAAAAGCACGTCGGCCCACCGGGAAAAGTGCGCGGTATGCCCGATGGCCAGTCCAGCCCTGGTTGTACAAGTTGTTAGTAGCCTACTAGTAGAAAGAGCCAGAAGCCAGAAGACCAAGATCAAAACATTACTGACATAAAAAAAAAAAAAAAAAAAAAAAAAAAAGACTAATTTCGCAGATTCAACCACTGTCTTGCATAGCCTGTTAAAGGAGAACTCCGGTCAATTTTAACATTGAGCTCATTTTTTTGTAAATCTGGAGTGCTGTCAGTACAGAGAACAACGACAAAAATACTGTGTATACTGTGAGTGATGCTGCGGAGCGAGCGGGAAAACCTGGAGCGGATTAGCGGAATCAGCGGAATGCTTTGAGCGGAGCGGTGGGGGTGGGGAAGAGGGGCACCTCAGTCGATGAGGGCAGAGGGGCAGTGGCTCTAGCCACCGGGCCACCCCCCTGTGCACGGCCCTGCTCATTATTACACTCAGCCTATTCCCCATTAGTATTGTCATTTACCTGTGTATTTATACCCTGTCTGTTTTAGTATGTGTTACGGAGTCCTTGTTGTATGTCACTGCACTTTTGAAGTCTGTTTTCCTTGCCTGTTCTTGTATTATTTCTCATGTTTGGATTGGAATATATGGATTTTGACCCCCTGCTTGGATGACTACGAGATTGGATTACATTTAATAAACTACTACTATTGGATCCTCCTGTTCCCGGTGTGTTCGTGACAGAAGGACTCCGTCACACAATGGAGCATGAACATTTTTCAGGGCCTGGCTTTATGGGCCCGCCAGACTGAAGAGGCCATGGCGCTGAATTCCCTTAAGCACCCTTCGCCACTGATTCCGCCCAGCTCAGAACCTGCACATTGCCGTCGGAAACAGAGGAGGAGAAGGAAGACCTCCTCCGTGACTGTTCCAGTGGTCCCGATTCCGGTGGTCCCAGTGCCGGTGGTCCCAGTGCCGGTGCTTCCTTCTCCTCCCAAGACACAGGAGGAGGAGAAAGGCTCCCTCCGTAACTGTTCCGGTGGTCCCAGTTCCGGTGGTCCCTGTTCCGGTGGTCCCTGTTCCGGTGGTCCCTGTTCCGGTGGTCCCGAGTCCGGTGGTCCCGAGTCCGGTGATCCCGAGTCCGGTGGCTCCTAACACGGAGACCATCCCGGAGGTGACTGCCGTCCCTGACGCACCGCCCAGGCGTCTTGCTCTGCCCGCACAGCCCAGGCGTCTTGCTCTGCCCGCACAGCCCAGGCGTCTTGCTCTGCCCGCACAGCCCAGGCGTCTTGCTCTGCCCGCACAGCCCAGGCGTCTTGCTCTACTGGCCCCGCCCGAGCTGCTCGCACTGCCTGCACCACCCCAGCGATCCGTCACGTCTGGCCAGCCAGAGACTGTTCACGTCACGTCTGTCCAGCCAGAGACTGTTCACGTCACGTCTGCCAGTCCAGAGACTGTTCACGTCACGTCTGCCGAGCCTGTGTCTTCAGACAAGATGGCCGCCACAGAGACTGTTCACGTCACGTCTGCCGGGCCTGTGTCTTCGGACAAGATGGCCGCCACAGAGACTGTTCACGTCACGTCTGCCGAGCCTGTGTCTTCGGACAAGATGGCCGCCACAGAGACTGTTCACGTCACGTCTGCCGAGCACGTGTCTTCGGACAAGATGGCCGCCGCCGAGCCGGTGTCTGTTCCTGAGCCGGTGGTGTCTGTTCCGGAGCCTGTTCCGGAGCCGGTGGTGTCTGTTCCAGAGCCGGTGGTGTCGGTTCCAGTTCCTGAGCCGGTGGTGTCGGTTCCAGTTCCTGAGCCGGTGGTGTCTGTTCCTGAGCCGGGGTCTGTTCCAGTGCCTGAGCCGGGGTCTGTTCCAGTGCCTGAGCCGGTGTCTGTTCCAGTGCCTGAGC
Source organism: Abramis brama (assembly GCA_022829085.1). NCBI lineage: Eukaryota > Metazoa > Chordata > Actinopteri > Cypriniformes > Leuciscidae > Abramis > Abramis brama. Next base: position 5,096,542 of record CM040788.1, on the reverse strand, counting down.
CGGTGTCTGTTCCAGTGCCTGAGCCGGTGTCTGTTCCAGTGCCTGAGCCGGTGTCTGTTCCAGTGCCTGAGCCGGTGTCTGTTCCAGTGCCGTGGCCGCCCGAGGGGTCGTCTCCGCCGTGGTCGTCTCCGCCGTGGCCGCCCGATGGGACTGTTCGCTCTGCCCTAGTCGCCCGAGGGAGAGTCTCCGCCCTGGCCGCCCGATGAACTGTCGTCTCCGTTCAGAGCGTTTCAGTTGTAAATCTCATTTGCATTGTCAGGTTTAGTGATTGTGATGGTCTCAGAATAGAGCAGCTCATCTCCAGTGACCATGTTCAAACCCCAAGAGCTTCATTTCACATTTACTGCTGAATGCAGCTGTTCTATTACAATCAGGGGTGTAACGACACCCTTATGTCACGATCCTGAACTCACAATACGATATTATTGCGATACTCTATCAAAATGGTAAATTTGGTTTAACATTGTGTGTGTAAATGAATAGGCTTGGACTTGGTGCTGATAACCCAATGCACAGGACAAAAGAGACACCAGAATAACAATATTCATGATTCTGAAGCTGAAAATACTGAATTATTTCAGATGAATATGCTTGATGTCTCTGACTAGATATATCTAAAATAATGTAGGACACTTTTTACTGGTAACATCAGACATTTGGCATTATCAGGACCCACAAATATTCCCCCACTGCATTATTATACATTATATTTAACATTATATACAGTAGTTTAATGTAGTACTGACACTTGTGACACGAAAACCCTGTAAACTTGAATTTTTAAACACAGTAATTTTCATTTTGTGTGAACGATACGATACATATTGTCACTATCCACTGTAATTATTGTTCCACCCCTAATTACAATCAATCAAAAGCCGCTGAAACTTTAGTGCAGGACTTTGAAGGAACGACACACTGATCAATGATGCAGTCCAACACAAATGTGCGCTTGCGTTCAGATGAAGCTTTATTGAATGAACAGCAATGGCAGCACATTGACAGACTGCTTCAGTATTGAGCTGTAAATCACGTGACGCTCAGATACGCTGGTCTTCACTGGAGAAACATCAGCACTCGGAGCTCTTGAGGAACGAGGCCTCGTGAGCAGCTCCGGCATGTGTTCCTCTGCAGACGAAGCGCTCTGCGTCTTCCCAGCGTGCTTTGCTGAGGCTCAGGACGCTGCTGCGACTGTAGAGACCGTCCCGCTCGCTCTCTGCGCTGGTCTGAACCCCCTCGGTGACCTCTGACCCGTCCAGCGTCCAGCTCACCGTCGCCCCCTGTGGAGAGTAAGAGCTGAGCAGGCAGAGCAGAGCGGAGGAGTCTCCAGAGATCAGCAGAGAAGAGGGAGACAGCAGAGACACGGAGGGAGACATGGAGGGACCCGCTGAACACACACACACACACACACACACAGAGTTAGATGTCAGACATGGTCATGTTGTAGAAATCACAATCATCTTATCTTTACAGAAATTCCACAAAACTGCTTTCATTCATAAACCACAAATATCCTGAATTCAGTTTAAAAATATTCTCTGTTAAATCAATATTCACTAGTACTAAAAATGTATCATGTAATTCTAAATATAAATCAGTTCTGTAAAGCAGACATGATATACAGCGAATCTCACAGTAATTTGATATTTTCAGAATAATCATTTTTCAGAATAATCATTTCTAATCATTAATTGTATTTTGAAAAATCATAATTATCAGCAAATTTCAGTTCAACTAATGAATTTTTCAAATCGTTCTATTTGTCTGATGACGACGCCTAAACAAATTAATTATTTATTATTAATTGTAAGACTCTCACAATCATAATTATCGGCAAATTTCATTTCAAATGATGAATTTTTCAAATTAAAAAATGTAATAATTTTATCCGTATACTCGAACTTTTGAAAGGGAAACTTTTCATATAATATGAAATATGCTTTGAAATTAAAAAAAAGATAAAAGTGTTGAAATCTCACGGAGTATAAGTGGGTTTTTTTTTGTAAAATAACAGACAAATTTAAAGAAATTGTGAAACAATCAAATTCGCCATGAAATATTGCAGTTAATTTTTTTAACTCTTTTTTTATATTTTTAATCTTGTTGTCAAATGCTTGCTAAAATGACCTAAAACAAAACAAAATAAATAATTTTTAGAGAATTGAAGAATTTTCATTTCAAATGATGAATTTTTCAAATTAAAAAGTATAATTATTTTATCCGCACAATCAAACTTTTGCAAAAAGTATTAACAGTTACATTTATCAAGAATTATGGACACAATTATGTACTCTAAAAAAAACTTAATATGACAGAAAATATAACAATATTACAAACTACATTCAATATAATATTACAATAAAATTGCAATCAACATATTAAAAAACAAAGAATGTTAGCAATTATATGAAATTACTCATGTAATTTTAAGGCAATTTTAAAACAATATGAAATATTCTTTAAAATAAAAAGATAAACGTGATGAAATCTCAGGGAATATACAGTGAGGAAAATAAGTATTTGAACACCCTGCTATTTTGCAAGTTCTCCCACTTAGAAATCATGGAGGGGTCTGAAATTGTCATCGTAGGTGCATGTCCACTGTGAGAGACATAATCGGGAAAAAAAAATCCAGAAATCACAATGTATGATTTTTTAACTATTTATTTGTATGATACAGCTGCAAATAAGTATTTGAACACCTGAGAAAATCAATGTTAATATTTGCTACAGTAGCCTTTGTTTGCAATTACAGAGGTCAAACGTTTCCTGTAGTTTTTCACCAGGTTTGCACACACTGCAGGAGGGATTTTGGCCCACTCCTCCACACAGATCTTCTCTAGATCAGTCAGGTTTCTGGGCTGTCGCTGAGAAACACGGAGTTTGAGCTCCCTCCAAAGATTCTCTATTGGGTTTAGGTCTGGAGACTGGCTAGGCCACGCCAGAACCTTGATATGCTTCTTACAGAGCCACTCCTTGGTTATCCTGGCTGTGTGCTTCGGGTCATTGTCATGTTGGAAGACTCAGCCTCGACCCATCTTCAATGCTCTAACTGAGGGAAGGAGGTTGTTCCCCAAAATCTCGCAATACATGGCCCCGGTCATCCTCTCCTTAATACAGTGCAGTCGCCCTGTCCCGTGTGCAGAAAAACACCCCCAAAGCATGATGCTACCACCCCCATGCTTCACAGTAGGGATGGTGTTCTTGGGATGGTTCTCATCATTCTTCTTCCTCCAAACACGTTTAGTGGAATTATGACCAAAAAGTTCTATTTTGGTCTCATCTGACCACATGACTTTCTCCCATGACTCCTCTGGATCATCCAAATGGTCATTGGCAAACTTAAGACGGGCCTTGACATGTGCTGGTTTAAGCAGGGGAACCTTCCGTGCCATGCATGATTTCAAACCATGACGTCTTAGTGTATTACCAACAGTAACCTTGGAAACGGTGGTCCCAGCTCTTTTCAGGTCATTGACCAGCTCCTCCCGTGTAGTTCTGGGCTGATTTCTCACCTTTCTTAGGATCATTGAGACCCCACGAGGTGAGATCTTGCATGGAGCCCCAGTCCGAGGGAGATTGACAGTCATGTTTAGCTTCTTCCATTTTCTAATGATTGCTCCAACAGTGGACCTTTTTTCACCAAGCTGCTTGGCAATTTCCCCGTAGCCCTTTCCAGCCTTGTGGAGGTGTACAATTTTGTCTCTAGTGTCTTTGGACAGCTCTTTGGTCTTGGCCATGTTAGTAGTTGGATTCTTACTGATTGTATGGGGTGGACAGGCGTCTTTATGCAGCTAACGACCTCAAACAGGTGCATCTAATTTAGGATAATAAATGGAGTGGAGGTGGACATTTTAAAGGCAGACTAACAGGTCATTGAGGGTCAGAATTCTAGCTGATAGACAGGTGTTCAAATACTTATTTGCAGCTGTAGCATACAAATAAATAGTTAAAAAATCAGATATTGTGATTTTTTTTTTTTAGATTATGTCTCTCACAGTGGACATGCACCTACGATGACAATTTCAGACCCCTCCATGATTTCCAAGTGGGAGAACTCACTGTAAGTGTTTTTTGTAAAAATAACAGACAAATTTAAAGAAATTGTGAAACAATCAAATTCGCAATGAAATATTGCAGTTATTTTTTTATTTTATTTAAACTCTTGCTGCCAAATGCTTGCTAAAATAACCTAAAAACAAAACAAATACAATAAAATAAATCATTATTAGGAATTGAAGAGACTTACTGATCGTCAGTTTAGTTCCTCCACCGAAAGTGTACCACAGTGTTTCATTCTAGTGAAAGAGTCGTACAAAAACCTCCGTCACACTCAAATGAACACACACTCCAGCAGAGAAAGAGACACACACACACACACACACACACACACGCACACACGCACACACACACACACACACACTGATGTGAGACTCAGATCTTCTCAACATCAAACATGATTGATCAAAAAAGAGCCACAAAATCTTCATCTAAAAATTAGTCCAAAGAATTAATCTTAAAAATAAATACTTGATATTGAATGAAGGCTGAAATCCTTTGTTTCATAATCAGTCCCGAAATACATTCATCACATTTACAAACACATGTGATTTAAACTCTGCTAATTCTATTGACCTGCTTTATAATGAAATCTTCAGCCAGATTTAGATGGTCATTCTCTATTGGATGACCTTTGACCTGTTATACAGTATCATGGATGATATAAATCTGCAGCTCAGGTATTAAATTCTCTCAGCATCAAAGTCTGAATGAAACTGATCATTAAAACAGTGTTTAGAGCGAGAAGATCGACCCAAAATAACATGAAGTAAATCATGAGTTTCTGTTTCTGAAAATGATACACAGAAGTTTATTAGCAAAGACACTAAAAGACAAAACAGTGTTTCTTCTGTCTTCAGGGAAATGATGTGGAGTGTGTTTACATATTGATCAGATCTTCAGTGTGTGAGAGTGTTTATAGTGCTGTGAGTTTAACACTTCATCACTGACACACACAACAATCTTCATCAACATAACCTTCATCATCATCTGGACACTGTTATACTGCTTCATACTACAAGGTGAACAGTTTATATTCTAAATAAATTATTTAAATAATATGACTTTAACACAGCTTTAAATTGACTAATAAATCAATCAACTTTATGGACTGATAAATTAATTGTTTTTCAGGCTGTAGATCTCAGATCACAGTGACTCAGACTCCTGTGAAACCTGCCAAACCAGGAGAAACTGTAGAGATGAGCTGTAAACTCAGTGCTGATACACCCTGCGGCTCACCCTGTGTGTCCTGGTACTTACAGAAACCTGGAGAAGCTCCTAAACTCCTGATTTATTGGGCCAATCGCCTCCAGTCAGGAACTCCATCTAGATTCAGTGGCAGTGGATCTAACAGAGATTTCACTCTGACCATCAGTGGAGTCCAGACTGAAGATGCTGGACATTATTACTGTCAGAGTTATCACTACATCAACAGTAAAGATGTGTTCACACAGTGATAAAGAGTCGTACAAAAACCTCCATCAGTCAGAGTCACAGTGACTGAACTGAAACTGCAGCTGCTCAAACACTCTCTCACGCACACACACACACACACACACACACACAACAGAAACACAAAAATGAACTTAATATCAATTTTGCTGCACTTCATTAATATTACTGAAGATAATAAGAAATTATTTTGATCTTATTTTTCAGTTAATTGTTGGTTCATCTATTCTCATATGGTTGTTCATGTATTTTTATAAAGCATGATTTTTTTTCTTCTTAATCATACACTCATACTGTAAAGTGAATCATAAACATGTTGCTTGAATAGATTATTAATCATCTTCCATAAAGCCGCTGTTTAGATCATCATGTACAAAAGTCACAGATGAACTGATTCAGAGCAAAATGAGCAGTGAAAGAGAGAAACCTTATTTAACATGATCAGACGCTCCACCGTCCCACAATCAGTCTGTCTGTGACCATTCACTGTTTTCTGGACGCATTAATTATGAATCCAGCGATGCGTCTGAGTCTCACATGAGCAGAAGACAGATCTCTCACAGCAACACTTCAGTCTCGAGTCAAACACACTTAAAACATTCATAAAGATGTTATTGCTCAACACTGAAATAAAGCGCTTCATTGTGTGGAAACTTCACTGTTATTTTTACAAGATAAAATACTGCAGTTTTACTGAGATCAGTGTTTCTGTTAGTCATTAGTTAGTTTAAGTTAGTTGTTGCTAACTTCAAACCCACATGCTAAAACAGTTAGCTATGTTACGGCTGTTTGCGGTGAGGATAGTTTTAACAGTTCATTAAAAATATTTAACCAAACCCTTAAGATGATTCCAGTTATCAGTCACATTCCCTGTTAAGACAAAATCATGTGAGTTTTTTGTTGTGCATTGAGGGATTTATGAATATGTTTCCATTATAGTTTATGTGCATGTCTTCTTATCGGATAAAAACATTATCTCCTCAAATGAGCACATTGAGCACACAACGTTTTTTTTTATGTGATAGTAAATCCCAAAATTCACATAAAATAGGAGGATGGCAACATAGCTAGTGACTGAACTGTTGTTTGACAGGAATTGAACACACACATGATTCACACACAAACTGTAACGATGCGGTTGAAACATAGGAGGAAGCAGGATCCACGTGCCGCAGTCTTTTATTAAATAAAACTCAAAATTTGACAGACACAACATTAAGAACTCAAAGACTGAACTAGACACAGGGCTTAAATACACATGCAAACAAGCTTAACAAGATAACAAGGGGGCGTGGCTAATCAGAAACACCTGGGAAGACTAATAAACAAGAAAAACTACAAAGGACTACAAAACATGGCACAGGAAAGGAATTGACAAAAAGTCCACACAAGACAGGAATTATGACAGAGTCCCCCACTTCAGGAGTGGATTCCAGACGCTCCTCAGGACACAGTCCAGGAGGGTAGTGGAGTGGAGGTGGTGGGGTGGAGTGGAGGTGGTGGGGGGGATGGAGGGCCATGCCCGTGCAGGGGAATGGGAACAGGACCTGGGAATGGCGAGCCTGGGCTAAGGAGCGTGGGCGGCGCTGGCTGTGACATTAGGCTTGTTCGACTTCATGCAGCTCTGCGCAGACCAATCGGCGGCTGACTTGAAGCAGTGCATGATGGTTAGAAATTTTGTCTGACTTGATACAGCGCCGACGCCAGTGACGTGTGCCATCAAAGTACCGCGAGAGTGATTCGAGAGTAGGCGGAGAACTCAGCCAGCGCAGCTTCTCAAGAGCGGCTGCAGGAGGGCTGATGACGACACAGCTGTTCCACAATTGGCCGGATTCACCGCATGACAACGATCATGTGTGTTTCGTGTTTATTCAAACACCTTTAGTTCCTCTAAAGCTCACAAATCAGTTTTTTATAACAGTATACACTACTTTCATGTAGTTGCGATGTTATATTGTGTCATGTTTTTTTAAAATTAAAACTGATTAAAAATCGTAGACTCCACTTCATTGATAGTAGCTTATGTTGAACTGTATTCTTGCTCAAACAGACGCTGTATAAAGCAGTACATAAAGTATTGAATGAAAATGTCTCTGAAACATCTGTGTATTATTTGGCAAATATTGCATTTATTTCACTTCAGCTGTGGTAAAGTATGCAAACACCACGTGAGTGGTCAGTACGGGAACCAGAAAGTGTCCGACTTCACGTCTCCGACTTTGCAGCTCCTGCACGCGGCTACTCTCGCCAATCGGTTACATCCAGCCGCAGCCGATGTCGAACACACCTATAGTCATTTTCCTCACATATACAGATAGACTGAAGCATTTCTCCATCGATTATTCAGCTGACACTCGGACCCTGAAGTTAGGCACGTCGTGACCTTCCAGGTCGCAGATTTGGGTTGCTGGCGCCAGCCTGTCCCGAACAACAACTCTGTCAATCTCCAATAATGCCAGTGGTTCCTTAACCTGTAACCAAGAAGACTAACACACACACTGACACACAGCTTTTCCAAGGTTGGATTTATTATAAACAGGAGAGTCGTCTCAAAACATGAAGATAATGCGTTCTTTCTCTCAAGGAGAGGAACACTTTAGTCTAACTGGAAAGTAAGGCTTTAACTGAGAAATGGTCCCTTAAACTATTGGCTTCAGTGACCGCTATATGTTTTAACACGTTGAAGACCTTTCTCAAACACAACACATGTCCCTATTTCATTTCTGGAAGCCGGGCTAAATGAGCAAGCACTGTTACTGCATTCAGATATCAAATATAGACATTAAAGAAAATGGAAAAAGCATTTCAGTAATCACACTGGTAACTTCTATAACAACGTAAAATCTCCAGAGAAGTCATTCAACTCATTTGATATTTAAAAGGAAAAATATTGATTAATACCTTGATTATAATCACTCATTACATGAAGCAGCAGTGGATTCCAATACACCCCCTTCACACACACACACACACTCAAAACTGACTTATGACTGAAAACTGTCACCATATGTTTTTGAGCTTTTTCGAGCAGCTTTATCTTTCCCTCGAAGTTTATCAAGACAATAATGAAGATATTACTCATCATAACTGTTCTATCAAAACTACTGACTCTATCACTCATCTCAATGCATTGTTAATGATTAAAGCAATTTTAATACATTCTGATGACCTGTGACCTCTGGAATGACCTTTGCCCTGTAATGAAGTTCACAGGGCCATACTAGTGTAGCAACTCTGTCATTTGAATCATCAGAAAGCCTGAAGCTTCAGACACATGAATAAATGTTTATGACTTGTAACATGGAATAAATCTCCTAAACACTGTTATGATTTATGAGCATCGTGTGTTGGAATCCTTACACAGATTTACATAGAGATGATTTGCATCGCAGCACATCGTGTGTGTGTGTGTGTGTGTGTGTGTGTGTGTGTGTGTGCTTCAGGAGGATTTATAACTCTGAGTTTGAACACTGAGAATCTAAACCATCAGCAACCATGAGCTTCATCATCTTCATCTTCATCTGGATGTTCTCCAGCTGTTTCACAGGTGAGGAAATATGAAGTAAATCTGCACTATTTTAACTGATTAACAGTGCTTGAAATATTATCCAAATATGTCATTCTTAATGTTTATTTATTCTTCTTGATGTAGAATCAGTCGGTGAACCGACAGTCACTCAGACGCCTGCAGTGAAATCTGTTCAACTAAGAGACACATTTACTATATCCTGCAAAACCAGTCCTGAAGTCTATCAGGGTTGGAGTAATCAGCCTCTATCCTGGTACTTACAGAAACCTGGAGAAGCTCCTAAACTCCTGATTTATTACACAAACACCCTCCAGTCAGGAACTCCATCTAGATTCAGTGGCAGTGGATCTAACAGTGATTTCACTCTGACCATCAGTGGAGTCCAGACTGAAGATGCTGGACATTATTACTGTCAGAGTTTCCATTACATCAACAGTAAACGTTTGTTCACACAGTGATAAAGAGTCGTACAAAAACCTCCGTCAGTCAGAGTCACAGTGACTGAACTGAAACTGCAGCTGCTCACACACTTTCACACACACACACACACACACACACACACACACACACACACACACACACACACACTTACACACACACTAAGCAATATGATCTTATAATAAGCAATAATATTATTATATTAATATATTATAATAATATAAAAGTTTGAGCTTGGTCAGTCTATGACAGTTTTGATTTGATTTCATGATTTTTCATAAGTCATTTTTCTCCTGTTATTTTCAGTCATTTGTGAGGAAATTCAGTCACGTTTGATCTTCACTTAGTGGATATTTTTCAATCAATTTTTCAATTTTTGTTTTTCTGCATTTATGATTTATCCTCAATCTTCTTTTTAAACTGAATCACTGCATCATAAATATGTTCTGCTTTATCAGTTTACAGTAATAAGTCTATCGATTTTATCGAGTTCATCCTTCATATATTAACAGCATCACAAAACACTCTCAATTTCAGAGCAGATGAAAATGTATATCATTTTAATTGATATCTTTACATAGAATTTTAAAATTAAAGACCAGATTAGCAAGCAGGTGCAGTCCACCATCAAATAATAATAATTTTTCGATTATTTTGATTTTCGATTTAATTATATCATATGGAACCGATCCAACCGATATAGATATCATTCCACAAAGTGATGATGTCACTGACCATTACTTGGTAACTTGCATATTACGTACTGCTGTAATATGTCATGCGGCGCCGCGTTATCGACCAGGCAGAACAATCCTTCCATCCACCATAGATAATTTCTCAAATTGCTTATCTAATCTGTCTCAGCTGCTGCCTGAACCCAAACAAACAGATGAACTAGAAGAACTAACTAGCACTATGAGCACCATTCTCTCTAGAACATTGGATGTTGTTGCACCCATTAAATTAAAAAAGGTCAGAGAGAAAATTAAAGCACCATGGTACAATAATACTACGCGTGTTCTAAAGAGAGAAACCCGTAATTTAGAGCGTAAATGGAAACAAACTAATTTAGAGGTCTTTAGAATCGCGTGGAAAGACAGTATGTCACGTTATAAAAAGGCCCTAAAAGCGTCCAGGGCCGAGCACCTCCGCAAACTAATAGAAAATAACCAAAACAATCCTAGGTTTTTATTTAACACCGTGGCTAGACTAACAAATAAACAGACGTCACCCGAACAAAATATCCCGTTACAGTTTAGTAGTAATGATTTCATGAACTTCTTCACTGAGAAAATAGAAAACATCAGAACCACAATTGTAAACGTTCAATCCTCAATCGCGCCTTATAATTCAGCCTCAATTATCACCCCGCAAGAACAATTACAGTGCTTTACAACTATAGAACAAAAAGAGTTAAATAAACTTATCACTTCATCTAAAACAACAACATATTTATTAGATCCTATACCAACTAAACTACTGAAAGAAGTGTTACCTGTAGTGGAAGAGCCTCTCCTCAATATTATTAACTCATCTTTATCTTTAGGTCATGTTCCAAGAACATTTAAACTGGCAGTTATAAAACCTCTCATTAAGAAACCACAATTAGATCATAATAATCTAGCAAATTATAGACCCATTTCAAATCTTCCATTTATGTCTAAAATACTAGAAAAAGTTGTGTCCGCTCAACTGGGCTCTTTCTTGCAAGAAAATGATACCTATGAAAAGTTTCAGTCAGGATTCAGGCCGCATCATAGCACTGAAACTGCGCTCGTTAAAATCACAAATGATTTACTTTTAGCTTCTGACCAAGGCTGTATCTCAATACTAGTTTTACTTGATCTAAGTGCTGCGTTCGATACTATAGATCACACAATACTCTTAGATCGACTACAAAATTATACTGGTGTTCAAGGACAAGCATTAAGCTGGTTTAGATCATACTTATCTGACCGTTTCCATTTTGTCTATTTAAATGGAGAAAAATCGATCATAACTCCAGTAAACTATGGAATGCCGCAAGGATCTGTGTTAGGCCCTCTATTATTCTCAATATATATGATGCCACTTGGAAATATTATAAGGAAACATGGAATTAGTTTCCATTGTTATGCTGATGACACTCAAATATATATTTCATCACGGCCGGATGAAAACGCTAAATTATCCAAATTGACAGAGTGTGTTAAAGATATAAAAGATTGGATGACGCGTAATTTTCTTTTATTAAATCCAGACAAGACAGAGGTAATACTTATCAGTTCAAAAAACCGCCCACAGAACCTCTCACAATACAACTTTGACATCGTAGGATGTCCTGTTACTTTATCCTCTACAGTAAAAGACCTGGGTGTTATACTCGATTGTAACCTGTCTTTTAAAAATCATATTTCGTATGTTACAAAAACAGCCTTTTTTCACCTTAGAAACATCGCTAAGCTACGTAATATGCTATCAGTTTCTGATGCAGAAAAGTTAGTTCATGCATTCATGACCTCGAGACTAGATTACTGTAATGCTTTATTAGCTGGTTGTCCTGCATCCTCAATAAACAAGCTACAGTTAGTCCAAAATGCAGCCGCTAGAGTTCTTACTAGATCAAGAAAATATGATCATATAACACCGATTTTATCATCACTGCATTGGTTACCTATAAAGTTCCATATTAATTATAAGGTATTGCTACTGACTTATAAAGCCCTAAACGGCTTAGCTCCAGTCTATTTAACGGATCTTCTATCGCCCTATAATCCATCGCGCTCTTTAAGATCAATAAATTCGAGGCTTTTGGTCATACCTAGGATATCCAGATCAACCAAAGGAGGGAGAGCATTTTCACATTTGGCTCCGAAACTCTGGAATAGTCTTCCTGATACTGTTCGTTGCTCGGACTCGCTCTCCCAGTTTAAAACTAGATTAAAGACGCATCTTTTCGGCCAGGCATTCATATAATATTGTTAATCTTACAGTTCAAACTACAGTCCAGCCTCTAGTTCATAAATGCCAGAGGGGAACTGGCCCCGACTGAGCCTGGGTTCTCCCAAGGTTTTTTTTTTTCTCCATTAGGTCACCTGATGGAGTTTTAGGACACCATTAGGTCACTTGATGGAGTTTTTTCGGTTCCTTGCCACTGTTGCCTTTGGCTTGCTCAGTTGGGGATATTTTGGGGATATTTAATTTTATTCTATCAATCAATAAATTCCACTAGAAACAAACCTTGTTGTATTATTTTATTTTAATTTAATACTGTGAAGCTGCTTTGATACAATCTGTATTTGGCGATTAGGCGTATTAGGCGAGTGCAGAATGAATGGAGGTCTATGGCGCTATATCCATCAAAATCCACTTTTCTCAGGATATAATTTTTTGTCTAGTAATTTGAATGTTGTATTCGAAAGGAGATGCAAAGAAATGACACATTGCTGGGTGTTAGATTTTTTCGAGTCACTTATTTGCTTTAAAAAGTATTTTAAAGTGTCAATGACGTCATACACATCGTACGACCAGAGATACTGCTTAACGGCAATCCTTCACTCACTCTGGCGTTCGCGCTCTGCACTTTCTTTTCACTCGAGGCATCGACAACACAGCTGACACAGGTAAATACACGTGCTAGAAGAGTTTTTGTTTTGTTTGTTTCTGGTCCCGGTTCGGATGCCACGATGCTATCAAGCGGTATCTCTGGTCGTAATCAGTCCTTCACTGACCAATCAGCGTTCATTAGCAGAATGCTAGTGTGTTATGGGCAACAACAACTTAACCTGTAAGAAATCGAAAGGACATAAGTACTCGTTCATTCAACTTTCGGCCTATAACCCATGTTGAACTTGCAAAACCTACAATAAAATCTGAGATTTCTCAACGGCAATCGGGTGAAAGAGACAAATTTAGCCGTATAGCCCCATAGACTCCCATTCAGTCTGCACTCGCCCGCGATCACCTCCAGTGGAATTCTAATGGACCTGCAACCAACCATCTATACAATGGGGCTAATAGGAAGTGCCAAGGCTCTCCGTAGACGGGCTCTGAGCCTCCGTGGATCTACCATAGGGGATCTAGCCTACCCGTCCCATGTATATAAAGATAATAAATTCTTCGTTTACGAGGATTAGTCTGATCATTGGCATAGGTATTTGTACAACATTGAGGGCATATTTATTAATAAAAATATTGATTTTAGATAATAAAATACATAAAAAGCTACACATAGTCCCTTTAAATCATTGAATGTTGTTTTGTTTTATGACACCATTTTGCAGAAGGGTAAATATTAGTATTTCTTGCACTATTTTGATCCGATGGTGTATTTTTGAGTGAAAGCTGTCACATCAGGCTCAAAGCTTGATAATCCGTACATCTGTGAAATATTTGTGTCCAGGTTTGTTTGGATTCACAGAAAATTATGTAAATTTACAGATCCCAAATCTCTTCCAACATTATGTGTTGACTGAAGCGCTAATGCAGATCATATGTAGCTACAGTAGTCTAGGTTAAGTATATATAAGCTACTCAAGTATATTTTACCTTTTGTCCATGTCACCAACTGAAATGAATGCCATCACAAAATAAATCATTAAATAAATCCCAAAACTGAAATTCTCGCGATGAGCATTGTGACGTATTTACGATGTGAATTAATGCTTCCGGTTATGTTTACGTTTCCATATTCCACTTTGTAAATCAGTTTCTGCAAAAAGATTATAAAAATCTGACCTTTTAAAAAACAAAGGTAATAGTTGGAACTAAACATCTTACAAACCTAACCAACAGTCTTGATGAAATATCATCCAGAGTAAAGTCGAGTTTTTAAAACGTACAATTTCAAAATAGAAAAAAAGTAAATAAATGCACCACAAAATATTATTTTTTGTTGTGTTATTGTGAGATATTTTTTGGGTTGATGGTTCATGTCAAATACATGTAAACTTACTATCATTAGTAGACTGTAAGGTTAGAATAAGTTGACATGTAGTTGCAAAGTTACTTACAGTCAGTAGAATGGGGAGCATCAAAATAAAGTGTTAGCAGATATTAAACAGACAATTTATTAATTCTCTAATCACTGCTAGCTGACAATTAGTTGCATAGTTACTTATAGTTAGTAGAATTTCTAAAGTGGACTATCGAAATAAAGTGTTGCCTTTTTTAATCCCAGAGTCTCCAAAGCTGGCACTGATGCGAGAATAAGGAGAAAATGGAGAGTACAGGCAGCAAAGGGAGCTCATGAAATCCGACTTGAAGAGCCAATGAGAGCGGAGACAGCTTAAAAATCAGGACAGGGCAAAGGAAAGATGCAACCTGGTTCAGGAGGAACTAACTGGGGATGAAGAAACAGAGCCAGCAGGACGACAGAGACACAAATGAGGTGGGAAACAGCAAGGTCCAGGTCACTCACATGCTATAGATTCCTTTAAAAAAATAAATAAAAAAAAAGCATTGACTAAAAGATGCATTTTTAAAACCAAATTCGTGAATCTGAAAAATGCAGGATTAAAAAAATAATATAAATGGGATGATATGAAATCTAGAGAAGCTACCATATTGCTTTCCAATTTACATTTTCATTACATGTATGCTATGCATTTAGAAAGCGCTAAAGCGACTTACAAAAGAAGAACAAAAGCAATTAATCAGAGAGCCAACAATAATCGTACTGTACAATGTCAGGTTTATTAGACAATTGAATGTTTGTTTCTAAAGCAAAAGTTAAAGCTCAATATCACATATGATTTCCAGCAACCAAAGAGCAGTCTGAACTGTAAAACTATTACATATAGCAAATTGTATTATATACATTTTAAATCCACAATTTGTACACCCTGACCCCTGATTTTGTGTTCCCGTTCACCTCATTCCTCTTTCTTGAGTATTAAACAAGAGGACTGTATTCCCAGCCAGAAGCCTGGCAGAGTTTTCTCCTTTATGGGATTCTTAAACCTGTGAATAAGTTTCACTTCTTTCTTCTTTGACTCTTCGTCTGTCTCCACGGCGTAGAAGCAGAGCAGGCCTGCGGGCTGATCCACATAGACACCTATAGTGCAGCACTGATGAGTGTCCTCCACCCTGCTGTTGATTCCTTTATGCCAGGCGTCATAGCAGGACCCGGCCCAACCCAGACCCCACGACTCCTCGTTCTCCCCGAGGCCACAGGTCCCGTCGCCCGCCCTCCTCCCTGCACCCTCGTACGTCGCCCCTATAACCACCCAGCCGGAGTACAGCACCTCCCAATAACAGCGCGACGCCCAGATAGACTCCTTACACAGCACCTGCACACACACACACACACACATGCAGGAATGCGTTTTATTATTCTGGAAATAGTGCATGAGAGAGACAAAGATATCAGAATTATGTGAAGTGTGTTTATGTGAGTTGTATTGTGGCCCATTCATGATTTTGAAAACGCTTTCAAAGTATATGGTTTCCCAATATGTGTTTTTCATTTTATTATTTATCATATAACGGATGTAAAATTCTGAAATAGTTTTATGAAAGGTGGCAATAATTTTGGAGTTGACTTTGTCATCTCACTTAGCAGAAAAACCTTCACAAAAGTAAAAAAAAAAAAATATATAAACATAATATATATATTATATATGACTACATATATATTTTACAGTATTGTCAAATAAATAAGTCCAATTCCAGATGAAGTGTGTGCGTGTTGTGTGTGTGTGTGTGTGTGTGTGTGTGTGTGTGTGTGTGTGTGTGTGTGTGTGTGTGTGTGTGTGTGTGTGTGTGTGTGTGTGTGTGTGTGTGTGTGTGTGTGTGTGTCCACAAGGATAGTAAAACCTGAGATCACCTCCATTGTGGGTACTAGCCAGCGGTCCCCATGAGGGAAATGGGTTAATAAACATACTAAATTATATATTTTTGAAAATGTAAAAATGCAGAAAGTTGTGTGTGATGAGTAGATTTAGGGGTAGGGTTAGTGTAAGGAGATAGAATATACCGTTTGTACAGCATAAAAACCATTAAGTCTATGGAGAGTCCCCACAAAGATAGTGAACCAGACGTGTGTGTGTGTGTGTGTGTGTGTGTTCAGGTAAACCCTGCTTACGTTATGGGGACAAATGTCCTTGTTCTTGTGGGGACATTTTTTAGTCCCCATGAGGAAAACAGGTTATGCTAAATCATACTACGTGATGTTTTGTGAAAATGTAAAAATGCAGAAAGTTTTCTGTGATGAGTAGTTTTAGTGTACAGGGATAGAATATACAGGTTGTAAAAAAGAAATCCCCGTAAAACATGAAAACCCAATGTTTGTGCGTGTATGTTTGTGCGTGCGTGTGTGGCATGTGTGTGTTGTGTGTGTGTGTATAATTCACCTGAGGGTTGTAGTCAAATCTCTGTTGTCTGTCCAGGCAAGGACACACCTCATCTGTCAAGCGGGACACTTTAGCCCCGCCCTCTGTGATCCACAGCACTTTATTGGCAGTTCGTTCGTCCAATGAAATATTGAGCCAGTCTATGATGAAAGAAAAAGGTCAGCTATTCCAATTAAGTTCAGTCAAGTTATTTTATTATATATAATATTATAGTTTTTGTTTATATTTTTATATTTTTTAATTTTAATTGTAAAGTAGTAGCCTAACTTTGTTGTGTTTTTGTAAAAAAAAATAAAAAATGTAAATATGTGTATAATTTTTTTTATTTAGTTTTAGTTTGTAGTTTTAGTTATTTTGGGAAATGGGAATTTTTTTATATATATATATATATTTTATTTAATTTCAGTATTTTTTTAGTTTTAGTTAAAGATAATAAGCCTGGTTCAGACTGGAAAGGAACAGGGGTGCGTTTCCCAAAAGCATTGTTGGCCAACTATGATCTCAATTTCTATTGAACTCTATTGGTAACGACGGAACTTGAGACCATAGTTACGTTGGCTTTGGGAAACGCACCCCTGTTCAGTACTGCTTTATTTGATTCTTGTTCTGTGTGCGAGACTCACATTTAAGCAGCTCCTCTCTGGACGTCGGCTCTGGGATGTTCGGCTCATAAACTGGAAGCTTTTCTGAAGAGGGAGAATGTGAGAAATATATCAGCGCAGACATCTAGTGTTAGATTTATTAAACAGGGCAAATTAGCGTGAGAGCGCAATACCAAAACAGCTCGATACTGAAGACGCGTACGCACATTAAAGAACACAGATCATTTCCATAATGGCCAAAGCAATCTACCAAGTCTGGTTAAAGACATGCCTCTTAAATAATGCTGCAAACACCAGTAAATTGACAAGTGCAAACCTTAGTAAATCACCTTGCATGATTCATTTAAATATTCTCCTCCCATACATTTAGCTTCTGAAATGGAAACTCCTACAAATGAGTATGCAATAAGATCAGCTGCAAAAATAACCGTCAACACATATTAAAGCAACACTATGGAACTTTTCCTCTGTGGTCCCCCTACAGGTTGGAGTGGACAAGTGGAATTGTCCATTACCGCTGTCATAAATCATTTAGCCTACTGTCGCACGCCCACTGTTTATCCAGCACCGGCTTTGGAATGAACGATGTCCACAAGGTAGAGTATGATGCATGATTTTATGAAAGTATGATGAAGAAAAACAAAATAATGACTATTGTAATGCTTGCCGTAAAGCAAGTCAAATTTGTAGTTTTCTTATGTCTCATTAGAACTACAGAAACGCGACCCTGTCTGGCAATCTTACATAGTGTGGTTATAGCAGATATAGGGCTGCAAAGCGGAGGCATAAGTGCCTTTCATCCTGTAATGACTTGATGAACCACTGAAACGATTTTGGAAACATTATTTTAAGCTAAAAAATGTTACATAGTGTTGCTTTAAGCGCTAACAACTTCACTGCGTTTCTGTTAATCCTGATAGTAGTTTTTTAACACCAAAAGAGCTGTTAGTAAATCTGGCTCTTATAGACTTCAGCATTATAGGGTACAAAGGGGCTACAGGGGTAAAAAGCGCTATTGCTTTTATTCTCCTCTAATCCACTAGATGGCACAAAAACCTCCGCTTTTCAAGATGCACGTGGAAATTTTTCTGATTCTTGATGCAAACGCAGGCAGCGGCGCAAATACACTTCAGTGCTAAATTGATAATAAAAGGTAATTAAAGCAATATTTTTTTTTAATAACGGAAGAATATGTAAAAGGATGGTATTTGGGGTAAACAGTGCTCCTGCTGTCAGGGCGAAAGACACAATAATTAGCATTATAATAAATAACTGACTGACTTGTCATTTGTTGACATGACATGCTTAGATTCAGATGTAAATATCATTTATTAAGTTTAGAGATAATACCCATATTTATAATGAAACATATTTATAATGTAAAATAAATAAAAAAATATGATATTAATCATATCATATAATAAAATATCATATTGTTTGTTACTACTGTAATGCTATATTAAATTATTATGGGATCTCATTCAATGCTTTCAGAATATTTACTTTTTTTAAATAATTTTGTTTCTGTATTTTTAAAATAAACATATTTTAATGCTATTTATTGAACAAAAATGTTAATTTTTAATTTTATCTATCAAAATAAACTGAAAATAGAACAAACTTTGCTTAAGTGCAAGTATTAACTTAGACATTATTAAAAACATATTATTTTAGCTAAAGTATTTGTATCAATACTTTGTGCCTTTTGCCCTGTGTGTCTGTGGGCTAAAAGGCCCGTCTCTTATAAGATTTTTGAACAAATAAACCACTTTTATGATTTAGTTTCACACAAAATCTGTTGCTCCATCAATGTTCCATAAAAACATACATAATTTTTTCTGAATTCATACATTATGGGAATAGTGAAAAGCCCACTTTTCTTAAGGTGTGCCTTTGGCCCCGTTGTATTCATGATAATGATCATATTTATTCATGCATACAGGGTTTAGATAGATATGTTTAGTCCATCATACCAACAGGAGTATTTCTGGCTTTGATTTTCATTCCTGGAAGAAAGAAAAAAGACGCTGAAAAGAGTGATCAGTAAAGTGCTAATAGATGAACCTTTGAAGAGGACAAATGGCGATTTATCCTGTCAAGTTAATGTAGTGTGTGTGTGTGTGTGTGTGTGTGTGTGTGTGTGTGTGTGTGTGTGTGTGTGTGTGTGTGTGTGTGTGTGTTCTCAGTCTCTGTGACATTCAGATTCGTCTCTGGTAACAGCATCAAACCAGCGGCATGTACTGTGTACATGAATGTGTGTGTGTGTGTGTGTGTGTTTTTAACCCACTGACCCAATAGCCCAGTTTTAAATCATTCAACACTTGTTCAGACTTCTGAGAATGTCCCAATACAGTCCAGCGACACACCGAAACAAACACTGATGATGTGCTTCTTGATAATTCACATTCATTACTAATTTATTTATATTAAATTTGCACTACTTTTTGCATTCAAATTATTGACAGATATGCTTAATTACACGACACTCATGGATTTTACGTAATGAATAAGTGTGACATAATGGCCTCATGTACACCGTTTATTTAACCGTTTATTATTCAGACTTATTGCAGTTAAGCCAACTCAGTTCAGAGCAGCATTATTTCAGTATCATTGATATAGTTTTTGTTATTATTTTGAATTAGATTAAATTTTTACGTTTTAATTTTAGTTTAAAACACTAAAACAGTCTGTGCATTAGAAACATTGTGAGATTTGTTCCTGGGTTAGTTCTGAATTATGATAGTAGCCTAATGCTTTACCTGTCTTCCTGGTTTGAGGCGTCATGATTCTTTGGCTTGAAGGCATTTTGATGATTGAGTTTGAGTTTGTCAGTAATGTGTCTAGATATTGACCGTGTGTGTAAGGCACAGCGGCTCTTTTATAGTCGACATATATTGGGCACATGGCCATTAGAAACCGTGAGGAGGGCGTTTCCAATGTCAGACTTTGGCCAAATAAAGGCAGCACGTCAGAAACACAAACTGAAGAGGGGGAAAGTATCACAAACCAGGTCAAATTACACACACACTCACACACATTTTACCTGCTATCTAAAGGGACGTTTGCTGCAAATCTTTGAATAAAAAATAATATAATTATTAATATGCTAAAAATAGTAGATTCTCAAACATAATCCTAAAAGTTAGTTACGTAAGTATACGTAATAAAATAAAAACCTTTTTTGTGTATTTTGTTTTAATTTTTCTATTTTTTTTTTTAAATATATTATTTATTTTATTTTCCATTGACTATTAAATCAAACTTTTGTCAACTTTCTGGAACAATTTACAGCATTTGACCCTATAGATTTTAGCTACAGATTCACAGATGCTTTTGTTTGTTTGTATCATGGTGGAGACTCCATTGTATTCAGTGGTTTTTATTCTGAGCAAACAATATTATCTCTCAGCTAAAGGTTTCTGTATTTCTAGGTTTTCATTATTTCATGATTAGGTCGCCATGGGAAGGTTGGCTACGTCTGCATTAATCCGGATACATTTGAAAACGGCGTTTTCGTTTATAAACGCTCTCCGTCAGTGGTGTAGTCTACGTGATACGCAGGTATACGCCGTATACCCACTAGAAAAGGCCAAGGATTTGCGTATACCCACTTAAAAAAAGCGTGAGGATACGTATCAACTTCGTTTTGTGTCAGAACTTTCACACTTTCATTCATAAATTCACCCCGTCAGTGTTTGCGAAGCGACGGATCGAATCGAGGAATCCAGTCACAAATGGAACTTGCTATATAAAGCAGCACGTCACGGAATTTGGCTATTTTTGAATGAATAAATCAAAAGTAGCTGCTGTACAATGAATCAAATCTCGATATGGACTAGTGTCTATGAATATTAAAGCTAAAAGAGACTGCAATTGTTCTACGCGTCTCTGGGAATGAGCGCTCAGTGTGTGCTCCACTACACACACACACACACAGAAGCACGCGTGACTCACGCTCGTGGTGTTTTCAGCGTTTTACTGTATTGAGACATGATGTAAGCTACACATGTGCATTTCATCGCAGAGCTGCTATGAGAGTCACTTGATGAGAATTTTACCATTTCATTTGATAAAACTATCGTCATTCATTCGTTTCATATACACACAGAAACTGTTATGTCTTTACGACAACCTGTCAAAATAAAAGTTCTGTATAACTTGAAGAAATTATAACAGAAATATATTGCTATTGCACAGAGTATACTTCAGGCCTAATAATAATAATAATAATAATAATAATAGTTTATTAAAACACACAGAAACTCAAATGTCTACAACCCACCAAAATAAAAGTTCGGTCTAACTCAAATTAATTAGATAGAAATTGCACAGTAAAATGTATTTTAAAATATTTTTTTTTTCAAAAACACCATTTCTAAAAGTAAATTTGTATTTGTGCCTATAATGTTTTTTAAAAAAAATTGTTGAAAATTGTCAACTGATAAAACCTGTGCTTCAGGGACCATATTCATATAACATCTAAGGCTAAAGGTAGCTCTTAACTGACTGAGTTAGATGGTGATTAACACTAAACAGTAGAAAATCAGTCCAGTCTCCCCAGCTGTAAATGTCATTGGCTGTTAAAGTCTTGTTGCTTATAATAAATTGACATGGTGATAACACTTAGTATTTTATAATGCTCTCAATTGTCGATGCATACTGTATGCATTAGTGAGTGTGGTGGTGCTTATGGGGTGACGCTCTGGGATGGGTGAGTATGCGGCGGCGGGGGGGGGGGGGGGGGGGGGGGCGGGGTATATTAGAGTATACTCACTACAAAAAACTAGACTACACCACTGGTGTGTGTGGTACATTTCAGAATTGACCAATTAAATTCCACAGACACATTCCTGTCACACTTTTATATGATCCAGAGATTAGCAGGTCTATAAGGGCACAGAATGCATGCGCATGTTTCTCCTGAAACTCCACCCGGCCGCAGAACACTTACCGTATCCATAATCCATCAGAGCAAACTAGTCAACAACCGATGATGATGACAGGGAACATAAAGTCTGTTTAAACCCAGCTTTCACAATCATATCAGTATTGTTCATGTTTCCAACACACATTTTGGTTTATGTAAATTTGTATCTATATTTTATATTTAGTTTTCTCTATTTTTTTCTTGTATCATTGTAAGTTTACTGTAATTATGGATTATGATTTTTTCTATGATTTTCATCTGTCTGACATTGGATACTCTCAGATTATATGTTATTACTCTGACATTAATTCATCTAAACTAAAACTAAAATCATTAAATTTGAGCTTTTGCATATTCATATTTAATTTCAGTGTCATGTTCAGTTATATAAATCGAGTTATTTGTTTAAAATTGTATTATTCTTATTTCACTCATTTGAGATCCTCAGATTTTAGATACACTGCTTTATTCAAAGAGTATAGCTTGACTGATAACTTATTTAAATAATTAATAGCTTTAGCTTGCCATTAAACAAGTTCAGTAATAGAAATGACTGCCAGCGAGTGGTTTTGTGTTATAACTGATGTGTGTTTCATGTGTAACAGCATTATTACTGAGTGTGTTTTACTGTCAGATGGTGACGCTCTTGACCGGTTTTCCTCTCGTTTTTGATGAACAGAGTTCTGCTCATTTCTTTAGTCCTTTCACATAGATGTCTTCTGTATT
Source organism: Abramis brama (assembly GCA_022829085.1). Classification (NCBI taxonomy): domain Eukaryota; kingdom Metazoa; phylum Chordata; class Actinopteri; order Cypriniformes; family Leuciscidae; genus Abramis; species Abramis brama. The sequence continues at coordinate 5,073,472 of CM040788.1, read as the reverse complement.
AGCTCCTCTTTTCTTTTTAATTATCAGCTTAATGTTTATTTGTGATTTATGTATCATTTTTCCCTGCTTTGCTCATCCTGTGAATTCAGTTTATAGGTGTTATGATTGTTTTAGAGTCGGTCTTTTCTAGAAAATATAAATACAGAACTTCACAAATAGACAGATTAGATGTGAGATGCAGTGTGTGTGTGTGTGTGTGTGTGTGTGTGTGTGTCTGTCATTGAGCTGTCGTTACGGAAACAAAACATATTGACAACACATAAATCTTTTGTGTGTTTGTAAGTGTGTGTGTAAATGTGTCAAAATGACAAAGTGATACAATGTCTCAAAGCCCAAATGACCTTCTCTAACCTACTGTGTGTGTGTGTGTGTGTGTGTGTGTGTGTGTGCGTGTGTGTGTGTGCGTGTGCGTGTGTGTGTGTGTGTGTGTGTGGTCCTGGTAAACCCTACATACACAAATGTCACATCCTTGTCCTTGCGGGGACATTTTTTGGTCCCCATGAGAAAAGCAGCTCAATTATATGTTTTGAAAATATAAAAATGTAGAAAGTTTTCTGTGATGGGCAGGTTTAGGGTTAGGTGATTAGAATACACAGTTTTTACAGTATAAAAACCAATGTCCCCATAGAACATGAAAATGTGAAAATTATTTGGATCCAAAATGCTTATCTTCATGTGAGGCAAATGAAATGGCAAAATATTTAATATACTCGTGTATAGAAAATTTATACTATTAAAAATATAAGACTGAACCAGCTAGTGTTCATGTTGTGTTTATTGGACAAACCATGGAATCAAAATAGAATAACAATCGAATTAAACATGAAACATAAACATAAAATATATTGTTGTAATACTGAACAATACTGAAATCATGCATGAGTTACTGTCATTAAATGCAAAGAACAAAGAACAAGAACACTATGTCCAGAATGTAATACTGACTGAATGAACACTGTCCTGCCGCTGCTTTAAAAATAGCAAGTACATCCACAGACATTATCCCATGACAAATGTGTCGAGTGAGTAGTATGCATATTATTTCATGCATGAAGAAATTATAATATTATTTACTACAGAAATAGTAACAGGCGTATGGTATGCTGTTTTGAACATATCTGACAGAAATACTTAGATTAAATTAAATACCACGATTACAATTTAATTAAACAAATATATGCACTGCATGTTTCAGAGTAAATCTCATTTGAAAATGTATTAAGACAGTAATCAAGTAATATAGTAATTAAGACAGCCATAAGTATTGATATTGTAATTTAATTTTACAGTTGTAATGCAAAATACAATTTTATTGTATTTCTTACATTTTATTTTTCAGTGAAATATTACAATAATATTATTATAATAAAATCTAACAAATATATTTTTTTTGTGCAGTTGCAATGTAAAATAATATTATTATTTACATATAGCCCTAAGTATTATTATTATTTTTCCTATTTTTGGAGTGAAATATTACAGTAGTATTTGTTTTTATTTATATATATATAGATATTTTTACAAACCTGTTTTTTAATCACATTTTAAAATTGCAATTGCAAATGTATCCCCTCTCAACCTACACACTCACCCCAGGTGTTTTAATTTAAGTAAGTTGTGTGGCATGCACTATATACAAGGCAACACTTAAATAAGTCATTACACAATGTGACGCTTGCAGTATATGGAGAGTTTGAAGCAATAAATCTTATATAATAATTATCACCGATGTTTAGCTGCGTCATTCTAAACAAGGTCAGTCGCTAGCGCATGTTTAGCGAGCTGGTCTTCAGTGTGTAATGTGATGAAGAGCATCACCTGCTGGAGCGCTCACACCTTTCACAATACAGTCAGTCACTCACACAACTTCACATTTCAAGCACGTTAAGGCAACATGATTTTTTAGAGTACCTTACATATTGATATATTTTTCTTATATTATATTTATTATGTTTGCTTGTTTTTACCAAATGCTACACTGAGAGTTGAAGCAAATTCAAGTGAAAGTCACAAGATATGAAAGATTATCGAAAAATATGTGATGATATATTTACTATGTTGCACTAACATGTTTTCACGTGAGTTACTTTCACTCAGTTGAGTTATGTTTCTACTGTTTGAGTTGAGTTTACGAGGAAAGTTTGTAGAATGTTTGTAACCAAGCAGATCTTGGAAAAATACTAATCAATGTGGGAGGAGATCTACTTGGTTACAAACATTCTTCCAAATATCTTCCTATATGTGTACAGCAGAACGAAGAAATGTATACAGGTTTGGAACAACTTGAGGGTGAGTAAATGATGACAGAATTTTGAGTTGAGTTCAAAATACTCAAAATTCTGATGCAAATAGTTAATCCAAATATTTTTGAGTTAAACCAAGGACATATTTTTAAAGTCTGTGGAAACTGATTGCCTTTAATATCTCAAGCATAACTTATTGTTATAACAATGCTGGATCTCATGCTGGAGCATCACAGGGCTGACAATGTAAGATTTAAATATATTAATAATACAACTTATGATCAGTGATTAGACTTCATATAAGATCAGTGAATCAGGCCCCTTTATGATGATTAGATTACATCAATCCATCGTCACATGATTGCATTTTGAAATTCTTCACAATTTTATTTGCCATGCACATCAGCAAAGACATGCATGCCATTCATTTTACTTATTTTAATAAAAAAAAAAAAAAAAATGTAAATAGCATTTATATTTCTGTATTGTGTTATATTTGTGTGTTAGTAAGTGGTGTTAAAAACTGTGCTGTGTTAATGGTGAGGTCTGGACCGGGTGTGATTGCCTGCTCTGTGCTAGAAAGTCTGGGGTCACTTTTTCGGTAGAGCCAGTCCGGCACAGCTTAGTTATCTGCTTATTACATAAGCGCTGTAATAAACACCATCACTGTGACACATGCTGACTGACCCCTAGGATAGATCTGTATTATTGCAGGAGCAAGATCGACTTTAAGTGCAAGGAAAACATTAACATTTTTGATCCATTTATTTTCACTATATTTTCCTATAGACTCACAAAATCCTCAAAGAGCCAAAACGTTGTTGTTTATACTTCTACATATATTTTTAAATAGTGTCTTTTCTAATGCACGATCAACAATTCCTTTTATTAAACTACCAGAGAACTGACTTCTCGGGAATTCATAACGAGATATTATTTACGTTCTCGTATCCCTTTCTGATTGTATTATAAATATATTACATTCATTTGAAGTGGAAAGAGTAAAGGTTTGACCCCGACGTGATTTGAACACGCAACCTTCTGATCTGGAGTCAGACGCGCTACCGTTGCGCCACGAGGTCTATAACGAAAGAGTGTGAATTTTATCATTTTATTCTTCATTATAGTAATCTACACCATAAAGAGCTGATTATGTTTCAGGGTGATACACAGGTTCATCTTGAGTAAGCTGGTGGTGCATTCATTGGGCTGCAGCGCCATCTTCTGATCTGTCCAGTAAAATGTGATTTAATGTTTAAACATTATAATAATTATAAAAAATCTACAACTTAATAATTTAATGTACTTAGATATCCTCGACCTTTCGATACATCTCAGAATTAATAGGCCTAATTCTTATAGAATTATTTTTTAGCAAGCAAAAACAACCGCAGTTGTGTGTGCGTACTATAAATACATGTCTTAATTTCATAATCGTACTCGGAATATAATGTGTGCTGTTAATTTAACAATGTTATAAGCTTTGAGTGTAAAGATGAAATAAGTTTTGACCCCGACGTGATTTGAACACGCAACCTTCTGATCTGGAGTCAGACGCGCTACCGTTGCGCCACGAGGTCTTGCGGCCAGAGGCTTGATTTACGGCTTTCGACTGCTAGTAATTCAGAAAGAGTTGGACAGTAGAAACTCTTACAGTAGTAGCACTAGCAGCCATCAGCAGCCGTGATTAAACAGAGGTGTAGTCAAGAACCAGACCAAAACCAAGACCATTCTTGAAGTTAATGAGATAATTAAAGGGATGGCTCACACACACACACAAACATTCTGTCATCATTTACATGTATGAATTTCTTTGTTATGTGGAAGTTAAAAGAAGATATTTTGAAGAGTGTCGGTAACAAACATTTGTTGGTCCCCATTGACTTCCATAGTATGAAAAATATATAAATATACTATTGGAAGTCATTGGGGACCAGAAACTGTTTGGTTACCCTTCCCCACAAAAGGCATATACAATAAGCTTTTTATTGTATAAAAATAATTGATCACATTGTATAAAAAAGAAAGAAAGAAAGATTTCCATCATGACCAACAATTTTGCCACTAATAATGCCTAATAATTTTGCCACTTTTTTTTCAAATGTTTGTGAACTTTAAGAAGACAATAAGACAATAATATCAGTAAGGAAATATTTAAGTAAAAACAAGGTAAAACACACAGAGTGTACTATACTATTACTATTGTACTATAGTGCATAAAATGCTGCTTATGAAATTAGAAAGCAAAACAGAAGATCCAAACATGATATTCAAAACATGTTTAAAATGATCAAATATAACTCATAACTATGAAAATATGTTTCAAATACAATACACCATTTGTGGTGAAAATGTTCATTGTGTTAAAATAGAATGTGCAAATTAATTGGAACTTCAATGTGTAAATATCTGCTTAATGTGTATATTATGATTTTAAAATAAACATTTTATACCCAAAATTTAGTTTTTAATACACTTTGACTTTGTAAAAAAAAATATAAAAAAATGTAGCAATCACAAACTGTTTAAAAAAATATATATAAACAGTATAGCCAGTCAGTCTATTAATGGTGTAATATTATTTTAAAGAAAAATAAAATAAATTCAAAATGAAGAAAAATTAAAATGAATGCTTCCTAATTGCACGTTGGCTATTCGTTAATGTAAATAAAATTCACACATGTTGCAACTAAATATGACTGTCATTCATATCCACATGGTGTGTACAACCCAACTGAACAACAGTGATGTCATTAGAAGCATGAGACACATACTTTAGATTGTCTCTCTTCACCAGCCCTGCGTGTACTGTGTACTGATCCTCCGATACACACCAGATATGGGATGAGAACTCTATTAATAAAATCAGCATGAGCTTGGGAATATGAATTGAGTTTCAAGCAGCAATAAGAGAAATAGTAGTTAAAGATGCAGTCTGTAACGTTTTTGAGTTAAAAATTATCCAAAATACATTTATGAGCAAATACATAACCAGCCAGTGTTCAAAACTCTCTGCTTGCCTTAGCTTGATTCAAAATGGTAAGCTTGTAATAATGTTTTTAATTCCAGTGGTCCTGATGGATTTCAGTGGGAAATTCGAGCATGTCTTTGCGTCATTACGTCACATCTGTACACATAAAGAAGAGTCTCGGCTAGTAGGTTATGAGCGTGAGGATGTTGGAGGTGGAGATTTATAGCCTTTTCTCAGAGCACTTGATATAATTAAACTTATCAATTTGATGGCGGATCCAGAAAGGTTCAAACAACAATCATCAGTGACAACTTGAGATTCACCCGTTGTAAAATGCAAAAGACTTTAAAAGTTCGGATTTCGGAGTGGCTACAGAAAAACAGAAACTGCAACTGGCCCATGTGAAAACAAGGATTATATCGAAGGGCATTAAATGTAGTCACGCAATGCTGATGTTGTTAACATTAACAATTTGAGAACAAAATATAATTTGCACGGTTTGACGTGATATGATAAGTGACCGTTAGATTTAATCAGCGCGATTTACTGCAATGCTTTTTTCCCTTTAGTTGGTCAGAACAAAAGTGGATGTCACTTACTTGTTCAGATTACATTTTCTGGTGAAAATTCTTATGTTGGTCATTCTTCCAAAAAGTAGAATCTGTGATTGCGAATGCCAGGATCCACACCGGTGGCGACTGACAACCGCACATTCTCCTCAATAACTGGGTTCATCCGTGCTGTGCCGAGCCGAGGCACAACCCACGTAAAGTTGATAATTCCGCGAATAACTGCAATTGCAGATTTCGAACAGAGATGGCGACAAAGAGGAAAAACTACGGACTGCAGCTTTAAAGATCAGTTCATTAGGACCTAAACCAAGTATCTTCATCCCTAAAGCCAAGATTCACATGTTCCCTTGAGGAAGTTGCAGTGAAGTTGTCTGACTCCAGCGGTGTGAGTTTAGGGCGGGATTACCCGTGTATCTGAACAAAGATGGAGGAATGTTTAGAAAACCTGTAGTGTAGATGTTACACACTTCATCAATATATAAAATATAAATATTTAGCGTCGTTTTCGATGAAGCCCCTCCTTCCGAAATACGAAATGTGCTGTGATTGGTTAGCTGGCTCAGTGTGTTGTGATTGGCAGCTCATAGCGAGTGTTCGGGAAATGTCCCACCCCTTCATAACCGCGTGCTCTACTCAGATGTAAATATTAACGATGGCGTCAATTTCAAACCATTTCGAGCCCGATTCAGACCCTGACAATGTTAATGAACAAGAGGATCGTGCAGAACGGATTTCAAGCACGGATTTCACAGGACGTTTCAGAGTGGAATGTTTTTTTTGTGTGTAATTTTCTTATAAATAAGATGTTATCCACCATTTAATCATATTTGTCAGAAAACCATGCTGATACAAACAGTAATTGATCACAAAATCATGGATAATTTTCCTAAGGGGCGGTGAACAGTCTTACAAAAGCAAGAGCTTACAAAAGATACAGTAAACACTACATCAGTACTGTCATGTTAGTTAGCAGGCTAGCTGAGGCAAAGCTTTACATCATAGCTATCATTAGCAACTGCATAAAACTTATAATTGAAACTGTTAATAGAACACATAACTACAAATAATAATACAGACTTACAAGTTGTGATCCATAAACAACAGATTGTCCCGACAAAATGGGAATGGCTAGCCTATGTCTTTCAGGAGAAGCTCTCTTCTGGAAGCTGCTCTCCGTAAAATGTGTAGCGCACAGACAAACGTTGAGGTTATAATGTTTAGGAACAGTGTTAAAAATAAATTTTAACCCCTCTAAGTTCATCAGCCTTAGGAAAAACTTTTTCCAGGTTGTAAAAAACAACTCTAAAGCAGCCCAACATGGACTCACTCCCTTGGTTGCTTGTTCCTGGAGTCAGGGTTTATGTAAATTTTAGGGTTTGGGATGTCACCAATCCGGGAAGAAGCTCTTTGTAGTCTCTACCAGCCGTTTGTTGTAGTCCTTAAAAAGCGATTTCTCAAAAAGCAAATACCTCCCTTTGCGTTGAGCTTTGAGCGTCGTAACTTTGCAGATGTTGTTTATGCTCAAACAGCAACATTACACACTAACTAAAGTTAGGAAAGTGAAATCATAATCATAATCATAATCCTCTATTAAAAGAACAAAGGTAACAGAGAAAATTATCATTGCTCTTGACTAAAGAACTTTTGTTGCTTTAATAAGAATTAATATATATTTAATTTATAATTTATGCAGTGCGTTTGATAGCTTTATTCAATTTGATAGCTTTATTCAACCCTCAGGTTGTTTCAGACCTGATGAATTTCTTCACAAAAGACGATATTTTGAAGAATGCCAGTAACCAATCAATTGATGACTTTACCAACCGATCATTGACTTCAATAGTATTTTTTTTTTCCTACTATGGAAGTCAATAGCTACCATCAACTGTTTGGTTACTGACATTCTTCAAAATATCTTCTTTTGTGTTCAGCAGAAGAAAGAAACTCATACAGGTATATATATATACACACACTCACATATATATATATATATATATACACACACACACAGGACGTGTTATATATATTATATATATATAAATTATATGTACAATATATTAATATATTTTAAATTATATTAGATTAATTAAATATATAATTAAATTTAAATAATATTTTATACTCCACAAAAATCACAGAAAATGAAAAAAGAAGAAGAAGCAGATTCTGTCAAAGACAGGTGGATGCAAACAGAGAAATGTTGTGGTGTGCTTGTAAGAAATGGTGTTGAAAGAGAAGTAATCTGTTTAGCTGGTGTAAAACTCTCTGTAAAATAACAACACCTTAACACGTCTGTCAGCAAACACTCGTGTCCCGTCCCTCATCTCTGTCTCTCTCTCCATCCCTCCAAACTTTGTTCCTGGACTTGGAGAATCCAAGTGGGGTTTCAAGTGTCAGTCCTTCTCTCTTCTCTCCCCCTGGTTTCTCCCTCCTTCCCACTCTCTCCTTGCTTGGTGGGTAATTTGAGTTCCCTGAACGCTTTGAATAACAGAGGGACTGTGAGATAAAAAGCAAAAAAAAGTGACACAAGCTTGTCAGTCGAAGGAAGACAAGCAAGACGCAGCCTCAACCATGCCTGAGCCCACAGAAGGTACATCTCTCCTTTCCCTTCATTCTTAATCAATCTCTTTTCTGCCGTTTTAGTATTTATGCTACTTCTGCTGTTTAATTAGTAGTAGTATTAGTAACTAGTATGTTTAGTAACCGTATTGCTGGTGACAATAACACTTTACAAAACTTGACCACAGGAAATTGCGCAAATTGATACAAAAATATTTACTGACATGTTTTGCATGTATTTGTGCTCATATTATTGTTTATTTATCAGCTGATATTGTCAGATAAGAGATAAGAATCAAACTTTTTTCAACAAAACATGTTGGCATTTGCTGATTTAGAACTGTTAGATTGATAGACAATTTATTTTTTTATCTTTTTGATACATGACAGATATATTGTAATCTGGCATGTATTGTGTTGTTCTTTCCCTATTGTCATTGCTTCTCATAATTTTTCACAATATTTCCATGCACTTTCTTTAGTTTGGAAGCTTTAAATGTCTCTAAATATGTGCATGTGCACCTCAAAGTAATAGTATAAGCAATGCTCGAGGATAAAAACTGTGTCGGAGGAAAGATTGTTCATGAATGAGGAAGGGCTCAGTGTGAAGAGAAAGGGAGGAGCAGATGTGTCAGGGCAGAGAGAGAAAGTTGCACAGATGGTAAAACTAAAACCTTCCAAACTGGAGCTGGCTGAGGAAAGCTGGAACACACCCACTTCTACACACACACACACTGATTATTAGAGTTACACTTTACAAGAAAAGACTCTTTCAGTCTTTCTACTTCAAAAATTAACATTTAATTCTTGCAAATTCTTTCCACAACAATATTTTTTCAGTGTAATGGATGAAGTGAACAAAACTTACATGACCTCTAGATTACATTTTTAATGATCATGCATGTTTTTTTTATTATTAAGCCTATGCATGAAGTCATAACTTTCATCTGCATTCTGTAAACAGACAGACATATATATAGATGATAGACTATCTGTCTGTAGTCTAAACTATCCATTAACAGTTCACTAAATCTGAGGCGCTGCACATAAAACCATAAGCTCTGTCAGACTGACAGTGATTTGCAAGTATACAGTCGTGAAATATTTTTCTTCCTCCTGTCATACTAGTTTATCTTTTTAAACCATCCTGCTTAATCGAGCCTGTAAGACGAGAAGCCGCTGATGGTGTGTGAACGGCACAGAGATGAACGCGTCCGCTGGTTCCACAGTGACCAACGGATTACAAATGATTCATTCCTCAACCCTAATAATGTCTTCAGCAACTTTAATAGGTTCATTTACACTCATAAAATATTTAGGCCTAGAATTCTGATTTATGAATTTGAATTGCATATAAAAATGATCATCCATTTGGATTACACAGTTTTAACATCAACAAACCAATAAACTTGAGATGTGTATTTGTCAGTCATACATAAATGAATGCACTCCAAAAATATATATATTGTGGAGCCTAACCCTAACTATTTGCATCTCTTTAATTTTTATTTAAATAATAATATTTTCAAAATGCATTTATTCAGATAGCTTAGAATCAATTCATTGTGAAAATTAAATATATACGGTTAGCTGTGAGACAAGCTATAGTCAATTAGTTAAAATGTATGAAAGTGAAACAAACTGGATTTATTGATGATAAATATATAAACCAGCTTATTATGTATTTAAAACATTTAGTTTATTAGTAATATTCCAGAAACCTGTCCTCTTTCATTTATGTGTGACTGACAAATATGCATCGCAATAAGTTTATTAGTTTGTTAGTGTTATATCTGTGATACAAATGAATGGAACTTGTATATGCATATTAGTTATATGCATATGCAATCCAAATGCACAAATCTTAAACACTAAATGATTTTGAGAAATTGGACAAAGGCAACCCCTAATTTAAGATGAGCAGGATCCGAAACCTCGAGCCACATTGGTGGAGACACATTTTATCTGTGCTTTCATTTGGAGTAAGTGTATAAATCCCTGCTGGCATCCAATTAACAGTTCACATACTAATAAAAGAGTGACCCTCGAGACCTTCACTAAATCCATGCCCACGGCCACATGACAGACAGTATCATATGCCACAAAACCTAAACTGAATTTGATGAAGGTTTTCAGTATCTAGGATTGTTGGCCTCTCTGCCACTCCAGAGTAAGATATAAATATCCCACGATGACCTCTGCCTTTTCTGTTTTCACCTCACCATCCGGTCTATAAATCACAACTTTATTACTCATGAATTGAGTAAGAAACGGAGCAAAAACAAGAGAAGTCAACGGTTATTATAATGTGATTATGTGGCAGACAAAACAGCCGATGAACATCACGTGATCAGATCAATCCCTCGGACCGTTTCATTGCAGTTTCTCATTGTAAACTCTGTTACCTCGCTCCACCTTTTCAACGAATGCATCCCGACAGCAGTAAATCTGATCAGCAGCCCGTCAGAAGTGTTGATTTACACACGACACACACTTATAAGGGTTCTTCCAGATGCTGTCGTCCGTTATGGTAATGCCACAGAACCCCAGGGGAGAGACGAGCTCTAAAAATACCATCTGATAATCGCCACTTCAGTTTCAGAGACTTTATAGTGTGAAAGAACACACTGAGAGCAGATTTAACAGTGTTTGCCACCATCAAATGCAAAGTTATAGCTGACTCTTCTATTTAAAGGTGCCATGGATAACTTGTTTTAAAACAGTTGCATGTAATGAAGACTATCCTAATGATGTAATTTAAAGCTAATTTGTTTTAAATGGAGCCAACTCAACATATGGAGATCTTATGTCGTGTTTACTCACTCAACCCTCTGTTATTGCTCATGCAATAAATGAATCATGGCTCACAGCAGAAAAGACAGCGTTTGCTTCAGGGTTGATAAGATTTGTTAATATTTATTTATAAAGAAGTCTCTTCTGGTCGTCAAGGCTGCATTTATTTGATCAAAGATACAGTAAAGACAGTAATATTGTGACATTTTCTGTATGAACTTTCATTATAATATGCTGATTTGATGCTGATTATTATAAATGTTGAAAACAGTTCATATTTTTGTGGAAACCGTGATAACATTTTTTCAGGATTCTTTGATGAAAAGAATGAAAATAAATCTTTTGTAACATTATAAATGTATTTACTGTCACTATTAATACATTTAATGTGTAGCTGAATAGAAGTATTTATTTCTTAAAAAAAAAAAAATCAGTGTACATTCAGTGTACATTCACATCGGTAAGCGTCAGTCAAAACAAAACAAAAACTAATAATTACAGTGCAGATGTAAAATATATCTATTATATATATATAAAATATAATTTAATGTGGTTCCAAAGTCTGATAGCACTAGTGAAAATGCTTATATTTAACACTGTAATTTAATACCAAACACTGACATTATACACATTAAACACATTTTGAACGTTCTGGGTTGCTAATTTTAAAATGAGCAAATAATTGCCCAAAATGCTAATAAAAACATGCACTTGACACTTGCTAGAAACCTAAGAACAGATTTAACCCAGCTAACAGAAATACGTTACACTAACATTATGTCTGAATATTCTATGAAAGTTCAAAAAGTCCAGTTTTTTAAATGTTTTAAAAACTTTTTTTTTCTTGGCTATACATGAAAACATTGGAACATTCCGTTTTATCCTTTTGCAAACATTATGGGAACGTTACTTTTGAATGTTCTCAGAACGTTAGATTCATAACATTAGATGAATGTCCAATTAAAACATTTCAACGTTTTTGTGCTCTTATTTGAACGAACATTCTATTAACGTTACTGGAAGGACTTTTGTTCATAACGTTGACAGAACCTTGCCAGAAAGTTCTGAGAACGTTCCCTGTTTGCTTGGAATCTGTTACTTGATAGAAGATAATCATAGCGATGCCCTCATCCTCAGAAAACAGGATCAAAACTATGCAAGGTACAGGTAAACAGTTTGCAACTTGATAAATGCATTTAAATATGAATTTGAGAAGTCCAGAAGTGAAATCAGTCGTGAACCAGCACACTTATTACATTCCCACGGAGTGACCCGGGATCGAGTGCTTTGCTCAGGGCACAATGCTGACAGATTGTGTGTGTGTGTGTGTCTCAGACGCCACATCAGCCGTCTACATGCACAAATATAGACCGCAGCCTCGGCAACATTTCAATATTTGCCACCCAGATTTGCTGATTTGGTAACGTGCGACCAGACGCTTTTATAACATAATCTCAATTGCTCTAGTGATAGATGGAGGTTTAATAACAGCCATGTGTGGAATTGTGCTAAGACCAGAGCTTACTGTCCTAATGTGCTACATCCACCAGTAGTACACTGTGTTGAGTATCACCTCAATCCCTCTGAAACACATACACACACACACACATTCATCTTAGGTCAACCATAAAGACCAAGTTTCTTACTAGCGAGGTGTTTATACCAGAGACTGCAAAAAAAGATACTTAAACCATAAACACGATATTACACACTTGTCAATGGAGTTATTTACTTATATTTGTAGTGGCTAATGGACCAGAAGGTAAATCAGTACTTGAATAAATTATGGCAAATACTGAATTTATAGTAAAAGTGTAGTGTGTAATTTGTGCGTCGCTTATCCACATACCTGAAAGATATTTTTCGACTTTTATTAAATATATATATTTTTTTTTTTAATAATAAATGATCAGTTATCAATCATTATCAATGTTTAAACAATAAATTCAAGCAGCATACATTTAAATAAATAAATATATAAATAACAAATGCTTATAAATACCAAAATATATAAAAGCAGATTATAACATTAAACTTAAGGCAGGGTTAATCAATATATATTGCAAGTAATTTAGAGAAAACATTTTTTTCACCTGTTTTAAGGACTGAAACAAAATTTTAAAATTTTAAATGCCACAAAATTTGGAGCAACTTTAACAAATCTACATTATGCGACTGTGTTTCCGCATGCCGTTATTGGTGCAGAAATCTCACTTCAACTTTAATGCTTACACTGCAGGGTCAATCAGTTCTTCCGGGACTAAATTTGTTTCTGATTGCGCTGTGTTATTATTTCTGTTAAATGACATGGGATGTTATGAACTTATGGTGTTCCAGAGGTTTGTGAGTGCTTATAACTTTACTGTTTTAACTTGTGTGTGTGTGTGTGAGGTTTGAAATGTGATACAGTGCTTTAAAAAAGAGGCTGCATGGGGAAGACAGACAAATGACATCATTGAGGTTCATATTTTATCGAGACCTAAATGAGTAACAACAACATCCTTCAAAAGGAAGCTGATCCATACTTTATAAAAGATTCTGTGCCCTTAAAAAATATAATTGAGCTGGAATGGGTCGACTAGTTTATGTACAATCAAATAAATCAAAAGTGGAAAATAAAAACATCCTGCCTGGCACATCCTCTTATAAATTGCTGCATATCTGTGGTTATGGGTCATTATACTTGGGGGTCAGTAATTTTTGACAGTTATTTGTCTGACCATAAGAGCCTATGGCAAATAGCCTATGCTATTTGATACCGGTGTGGTCGCTCGTTGGATTCCTGGCCTGACATAAGAGAGGTTAGGAGTTATCATGGCCTTTTAACAAGTGCCATGGCAACATCTTGCCCTCCGGAGAATGAGGCGGGTGGATGTTAGGCATGCTGCTATTTCAGACAACATGATCACAGAGTTTTCATCATCAGAGTGGAAACTTCTTGAAGTTGCATCAACACCTTAATTGCCAAAACAATAAATTAGCACTCAACCGATATGGGTTTTTCCAACCGCAGATGCTTATGATAACTAGGAAATATATTTATAGGATTTTTCAGCATATTTCTTGTTTAAAGAAATTCAAAAGTGTTCTTGTTTCTTGAAAAAATTCCCTTTTTTAACCCTCTGGTGGTGGTCAAAAATGTAAAAATGTAACTTTTTTTTTGTGTGTGTGTGTGAATTTTTGACTTTAAAGGAATGGTACTGTTAGATTTTGGTGTATTTGGCCGAGCAGTCGTTTGGGTGGCTCGCCAATGTATTAGATTTCTCCAATACATAAAATAAGTAAGCTTGACCAGAGTTCTTGTGGGGAGAAGAATTTATTGAAGGTTTGTAGTGTAGCAGTCCTTCAGCAGCGATGTTAGCATGTCGTCCTTCAACAATCTTAACCCAAAGTTCTGTGTCTTGAGACAGAACTTTATACATGAAGACAAAAGGGCTACAAACAAAGGAAAACTGTTAGGACCTCCCACAGGAGATCGATCTAACTTGCTAATCCACTCTGAGCAATACTGATTACCAATCAGTTTCTATGGGCCATACATCTGAATGGGTCATTCATCTGTATGGGCCATTTGGCACACTTTGCAGACACAGACAGAGTGCATTACATCTGATACACAGTCACAGTGTAGATGAATCTGATGACTGAAAATACAAAATCTATCAGTACTAAAGGTTTTGGCACTTGATGTGATCACACACACACACACACACACAAAACAAAACAATATGGACATGATTTGAAAAGGTTAAATGTTCCTGAAAAAAATAGTCACACTTGTATTGTTCGTGATCAAAAATGAGCGCATTGAAAATGATTGGGAGATGAATTTCATCTAGTGGAAACTTTTGGTACTGCGACCCAAACAAAATCTTACTGAAAGCTCATTTTTTGAGATATCAACCTCAGAACTTGTTTAGATTAATGGCTTTGATTTTCTCACAGTTTTTAAAGTAAAACATGTTTTGGATAATACATTTTTCATATAAAATTTAAAAAAATAGTACATTTTTGTGCATTTTTCATAATAATAAACTTCTATAACTTTTTGAGTTTCACTTTTTACATTTTTTTTTCACTTCAGCGATAATCGGTCAAGTGTCTTCTTTGAAAATAAATCAAACTGAAGTCTGAGACTGTTGCGCTCCAAAGCATTCAAGATTTACCACAGTTTAAGATGGAAATTTCATTTTCATGTCTATGCTCAAAAAGTGGTTAACAGGTAATAAATGGATCATAACTATTCCAAAAATAGAACTTAGTATCATAAAATCCCCTAAAAATACAAAATATTACATTTAAAAAAATTATTGAATTAAAATATAGTAGCCTACACTCATATCATTCAAATAAAAAATAAAACTTTTGACCACCTCATGAAGAGCACCAGAGTGTTAAATAAACTGCATGTGCATTAAACCAGAACCCAGGAATCAAACCCATGTTTAAACAGCAAAGCTCGTCACGTTCAATCAAATTTACAGCTCCAACACTATAACAAGTGCATTTTTGTCCCCTGCAAAGCATATCAGTCTCAGTCAAAGATCATGTAAGTGCATGTAAAAATATACAGAAGGTCAGTTAATTCCACCTATATTCTTCTGGTGTCGTATTTTTAGTATTGTAGAGCTTCCATGTGGCCGATTGCCTGAGGATTCCTGAAACATATCAGCTTGCTACTCAGAGGTCTGGCATATATTTATCATCAGGACAGATGATGTCAGAATGGTTACTAGTAGTAACTTAAGTGGTGGTCATCAGTCATGATTCACTAAATCATTTAGTCATCAGGTCCGCAGTTTGAACATTTTATTGAATGAATGTATTGCAGAAATATATTTAAAAACATGTCTTTTGTCGGGTAATTGAAACATTAATATTACTAAACTTTTTTTTTTTAAAGTTCATGTTTAATTCAATGTGTCAATTTGAGGTACGCCCAGAGGCTAAGTGACATCATTAGATTGCATTGTTTCCAAGTTACACGACATTTAACTATTTAAAATATATATAAAGTTATGCATCTATACTTGACTGAATGTGTTTCTCACAAATATGTAACCACATAATTTAGGATTTAGCAGGACCTATAGTCCTATATAGTGGAAATTTTGATTCTTTCCAGAGACTCGTTCATTTTCAGTTCGTTCACCAAAATGATTCGTTCACTGATTCGTTCAGTGACAATTTCTTCATATTACATAAATACTGCAGCAGGTGGCGAAAAAGAGTGTATTTTATGCTATGTCTTAACAAACGTATTAACTTGTTAAAAAAAATGATTTGGCTTTGTTAAAATGTGTGCCTTATTCACTAAATTAATCAAATAAGTCAAAATAAGTGGTTCAGATGACCAAAAGCAAGGTTTTCTTGCATAATTAACATTTTAATTGTTTGGTCAGACATACACATTCATAAATCTGGGATTATATTAAACGTTAAGTTATGGTCTGTATGTAAAATATGAATATATAAACAATCGTATGTGCACACCTATAACTGCGCTTTGAATGAAGTTGAATCACATGCTAAATGACCGATCTACCCATAGCCTACTCTCATTCATTTCATTCACGAACGAAATATAGGCTACCAGTTCGTTTAATTTGTTCACGAACGAGATCTCTCTCTCGTTCAGACTCAAAACAGAGCGATCAGTGATGGACGTATTCGTTCAGTAGATCCAACCAATTACATAGCCTACATGCCCCTTCACAGCCCGAATTGAAATGTGTTCATGAACGTAACATCAGCTATATTTATGGCCAAAAAAATTGATAAGACGAAATTAGTTTAAATATTTATATTTCTAATTTGATTACATTTTGAACCCGATTTCCAGATCAATACCTACATCAAATCAAATGTCACTTTGTTACAATATTTTTCAACGTTGATGTTACCGTTGATGTATGGTCACATAGTCGAAAGTCGCAAAAATCTGTTGTGGAGAAACCAGATTTAATTAATATAGCGTTAATTTTGACTTGATAAAAGAACTTCTCAGCTTTCAAATTGCGTTAATGTTATTACGAAATTCAAATGTAAATGTGCCTGAACAAATCACGATAATCGCGTGGAGCGCGAGTGAACCAATCTTCCTCAATAGGCCTACTATTCATTTTAGTACGAAATAAAAGTGAATGAACATCAGAAGGTATGTTGAAATATAAAGTACCATACTTACTAAAATGTATCATGCCTCATGTAATCACGCAATCAGTGTTTCAACAGCGAAATAAATCAGCTTGCAAATACCGTGTCACGTGATGTTACATTTACCTCAGGAAAGTCCATAGCTTGTTAGCTAGAAATGAATTATAAATGAATTATATTTTTATTTAACCACGTCTAATGTCACTTTTTCCTCATTTCTTTCCACAGAGGTAAAACCTGAGGGTAAGTGACATCATTTGCTTGCATTGTTTCCAAATGACAAGAGTATTTAACCATTAAAAAATATACAGCTGTGCACAGTAGATTTCTTTAGTTTAATGGTGTTCTTTCATCTGCAGAAGCTTCAGGAGAGGATGGTAATACATCTGAATGGTTCTAAAAAATCCCTTAGCAACTTCCTTATATTGTCCTTATATATAAACTACTTACTACTAATTATAAGGAGTCACTTGGAACTTATTTTAGAGTTCGGTGTGCATGACATGACTCTATATAATTTGCAACAATTCCAATTATATTTACATTGAGGTGTCTGTAAATATAACTGGCTTGCCCTAATATTGATATACATTTTAATTCAAATGAATGACTGCAAAATAAAAGTGAGATGAGGAAAGAATTGTTGACTCTTACCTTGTGCATGAAGCTCATCCAGAATTAATTTATTTCAGTGATACTATCATTAATGTAATACATTGTTTATTTTAGACAACCCATTGTATTATTGTTTTATGCTTGAAATTAATATATGTTTTAAATATTTGCAAGGAATATTTAAAATAGAAACAGAGCGTGCTTCTTGACAGCATTTTCACCATGGCTTGTTATTCACAGGATCCCTATCTGTGAATATCTGAGTCTGTCTGCATGTGTGTGTATATCTTTGTATTTGTATTTACTCATTCCATGCTTGCAGGACGAACCGAGCTGACAGGACTTTTTGTGGAGAAGCCAGAAAGTGTGGTAGCCATCACAGGTATAAAAACTCAGACACACACACACACACAAGCACCATAACAAAACAACCATCAATGGGAATTACAGGATGCTGATATTGATGTTTTATACACAGGTAAAGATGTAACATTTGTGGTTAAGGTGGACTCCACCAACCTCACACGTAAACCCACCATGAAGTGGTTAAAGGGGAAGTGGATGGACCTCGGCAGCAAAGCGGGAAAACACATCCAGATAAAAGAGACCTATGACAGAAACACTAAGGTTAGAGGGCATTGTGCTGTCATATATAATACCATATAATGTAAAAAAATATGCACCATGACAGGATTTCTAAATTCAGTTGCAAATGCCAGTTGCATAAACATCACAAAGACACACCAAGCCGACAGTCGGCCAACATCTAGCAGTCGGTGAGCATCTCTGGGCTAGTTTTTGCGGTGTGTTCCGCACGTCAGCTTTAGCCCAGCCAATTGAGCATGATGAACCGGCATCGGCCCATCAAGATTGGCTGTTCAGCTTTGTAAACCAGCACATGAGAAGAAAAACGAAAGTGACAAAGCAAGCAAACGACTAAGACAACAAGGCTCACAAAGAACGCACTTACACATTTTCCTACATCTTCATTTTTACAGAGCATTCAATACACAAATATTTTCATTACGACATGGCTGTATGAAGCCTAATTAAAAGGATAGTTCATCCAAAAATAAATTCTGTCATCATTTACTCACCCTCAAGTTGTTTCAAGCCTGTATACATTTCTTCGTTCTGCTGTACACAAAGGAGATATTTGGAAGAATGTTTGTAACCGAGCAGATCTCATCCCCCATTGACCACCATAGTATTTTTTTCTCCTACTAGAATTTTCATTTTTGTTTGAACTATCCCTTTAATACAGACCCTTTCCAAAAAATTTGAATATCATGGTAAAGTTTATTTATTTCCATAATTCCATTCAAAACGTTAAACTTCCATAGATTATAGATTAAGGGCCCACAATTTAAATGATTTCAAGTATTTAGTTGTTTATTTGTACATAATTTGGGCTTCCAGCTCATAAAAACCACAAAAACAAGATTTAAAAAAAAAATGAGAATATTACATGAAATCACAGAGTAATTACACAGTAATACCATGGGCATTGAACCAGGTTTGGGTTATTTTGGCAGTGTGGGCAGGTGCAAATCCTGCTGGAAAATGAAGTCAGCATCTCCATAAAGCTTGTCTGCTGAAGAAAGCATGAAGTGCTCTGAAAATGTCCTGGTAGACGGCTGCGTTGAGTGGACAGCACAGTGGACCAACACCAGCCGATGACCAACACAGACTGTGGAAACTTCACACTGGACTTCAAGCATCTTGGATTGTGTGCCTCTCCATTCTTCCTCCAGACTCTGGGACCTTGGTTTCCAAATGAGATGCGAAATTTGCTCTCATCACAAAAGAGGACTTTGGTCCACTGTGCTTTATTAAATCCAGAGTCAACGCAGCCGTCTACCAGGACATTTCCAGAGCACTTCATGCTTCCTTCATTTTCCAGCAGGATTTGCACCTGCCCACACTGCCAAAAGAACCAAAACCTGGCTCAATGACCATGGTATCACTGTGTAATTACTGTGTGATTTCATGTAATATTCTACTTTTTTGAAATCCTGTTTTTGTGGGTTTTATGAGCTGGAAGCCCAAATTATGTACAAATAAACAACTAAATACTTGAAATCGTTTAAGTTGTGGGCCCTGAATCTATAATCTATGGAAGTTTAACGTTTTGAATGGAATTATGGAAATAAATAAACTTTTCCATGATATTCTAATTTTTTGGAAAGGGTCTGTATAAGTGAAGACAAACTGATCTGCATGATTCATATTCAAAATTGTAAGTAAGCGCTGCTTTGTTAATGGTTTGTATATTAGCATTTCTAATTCACGTTCACTTTTTCGAAAGAAGAATACAGACTACTCTCATCTGCTGTTGTGGACGTTATTATCTTTCACAAAGGCACAAAACGTACATGCTAGCTGACCGTCGGCTTTAGTTTTAGTGGTGTGTTCAAGCACAACTTTTTTTGTCCAGATGCAGCCGTCGTGAGCCGATTCATCGGCTTCCTTTGTCTTTTGATTTTTTGATTTTTTATTAGACGATGATTGAAAACATACATCATTTCAAAAACTGTTGAGGATAAAATACACAAATAAAGCTTGTCGCTTGTTTTTTTGACATTTTGGTTTAAGAACTAGTCTGACCTACTAACAATTAGTCAGTGCAAATCTGTCTTACTTTTCAGATTCAAATTAAACCAATATACCTTTTTATGTTACTGACTTAAAAGTTATGATTAGTTTTAGATGACATCTGGCCAGAGGTTTCATAAATATGCTGTGTATAGGTCTTCGATCCAAGTAGAGCATTTGTTTATTGTTCAAAGTCAAAACTGTAATGTTAAAGTTATTAATTTTATGATTAGAAACCTTCAAAACTCTTTAAATAATAATTTTAATAGCGCTATACACACTGAATGGCTTTTTTTGTTCACACATAGATTGTCTTTACACTAAATTTGATCAAATAATATGACTTTGTGACATGTATTTTATTGAACATCATCCTTAAATGTGTCACATTTCATTTGCTCGCTCGTTCTCTCCCAGATCTACACATACGAGATGAAGATCGTCAAGGTGGTCCCAGGAGACGCAGGTGGATACAGGTGTGAAGTGTCTGCCAAAGACAAGTGTGACAGCTGCACCTTTGAGATCACTGTGGAGGGTTAGTGTGTCTTTCACACACAACAAAAATAACACTTACACGCTTTATCTCTTAGTATGAATCTGTAAATGACTGTTCTATATTTATCATTCTTCCTTGTCTGTAGCTGCTGAACAAGAGGAGCAAGCAGATATTTTGTCTGCCTTCAAAAGAGCGTAAGTCTGAGTAGACAGAAGTGACAGAATATATTTCTCACAATTTATGACTGAACAGTTACAGGACTAAATTCAATAATTGAATCAACTATTAAAAAACACATATGAGACCCTGGACCACAAAATCAATCACATGGGTCAATTTTTTTAAATTGAGATTTATACATATTCTGAAAACTGAATAAATAAGCTTTCCATTGATGTATGGTTTGTTAGGTTTGGACAATATTGGGCCGAGATACAACTATTGAATATCTGGAATCTGAGGGTGCAAAACAAAATAAAGTTTAAAGCCTTTAAAGTTGTCCATTTATGTTCATGATTGTGCAGCATTCACTCACAAAAATAAATGTTTTATATATTTACGGTAGGAAATTTACAAAATATCTTCATGGATCATGATCTTTACTTAATATCCTAATGATTTTTGGCATAAAAAAATAGATAAATTTGACCCATACAATGTATTGTTGGCTATTGCCACAGATAAACCCGTGCGACATGTGACTGGTGACGTGATCCAGGGTCACATATTGGTCAACTGTTAATCTAAATCTAATTTAAATCTAAATATTGGGGCGTATATATGATAACATTGACTTAGGAAAATTGTTGTTTTCCCTCAATGCGAGGAAAACAAATGAACGCACACTTGTGAATCACATAAATGTGAGCATTTATATTGTGTTTCATTTACGTACTGTATATATACATTTAACTCATAAATTGTTCTTTTTACAAGTATGTACTATATTGCATGAAATGTTTGTTTTGTGAATTCAACACGTGCTGTTGTGCAGTGATGCTGGGGAGGACGAGGGAAGTCTGGACTTCAGTGCTCTTCTCAAAGCTGCTAAAAAGTAAGTGTTCATTCTGTCCTTTAAAAGCACACTCCATCTCCTCTAACCGCTAACTTTTATTGATCACGTCACTTTCACAGGAAAAAGAAGCCAGAGCCAGAGTTGGAGATCGACGTTTGGGAGATTCTGAAGAACGCTCATCCCAGCGAGTATGAGAAGATCGCGTTCCAGTACGGCATCACTGACCTGCGTGGAATGTTGAAACGACTCAAGAAGATGAAGGTTGTGGAGCCCAAAGCTAGCGAGGGTACGAGAAAGAGAGATAAATGAAAAATCAAGTCTCTGTGCTTCTGTTTGTGAGTGTGTGATCGTGTGTGGGATGTTTCCGCAGCATTCCTGAGACGATTGGAGTCGGCGTACTCTGTTAATAAAGGAAAGAAGATCGTCCTGTCTGTGGAGGTGACTGACCCTAATGCTGAGGTCAAATGGCTGAAGAACGGCCAAGAGATCAAACCTTCTGCCAAGTGAGAATGCAGAAAATACATAGACATACATTCAATTTCAAAGACACATTAATGGCCACAAAAAAAAAAAAAAAATTATTTGAACC
Organism: Abramis brama; assembly: GCA_022829085.1. Taxonomy (NCBI): domain Eukaryota; kingdom Metazoa; phylum Chordata; class Actinopteri; order Cypriniformes; family Leuciscidae; genus Abramis; species Abramis brama. Next base: position 5,050,868 of record CM040788.1, on the reverse strand, counting down.
AAAAACATTGCTATGATTATTGAAGATCATCCAGTTTTTAATATTTTGAACTTTAAGAGTGAAGTGTTTCATTCATGCACCAAACAAAATGGCAAAAATGACAATATTTTGTCCAAATATACAGGCCATGAGAAGCCTGTAGATCCAATCTTATTTTATGGCTTCTGTCATGTTTGATATTGTAAGGAGATGTCACATATTTCTGTGATTTAACCGACTCTTTGTGTGACAGATACATCATGGAGTCCAATGGAAACATTCGAACCCTCACGATTAACAAATGCAGTCTGGCAGATGATGCAGCATATGAATGCGTGATCGGGACTGATAAATGCTTCACTGAAGTCTTTGTTAAAGGTGTGTGTAAATCAGTTACAAAAAAAATACAGTAACTTGTCATTAACAATTAATTTTTTAATATACATTTTTTATTGACATGAACTTGCCTGATTTTGGCCTATTTCCACCTCTGTTTCCAAATATTTACATTTTTATTCAAACATTTTTATATAAAAAAGCCATTACTTTTTTTTGTTGACATAATTACTACAAAGATTTGGGATTATGCATTGACCCTATTACCATAACAGTTTTCCCTTTTTAAAGTAATTAACTATTCCATAAATCAAAAAACATAATGGTGAAGTCATGGAAAAATCTCTTCTTTTCGATCAGTTCATCTTAGATTTTATCAGTAGGGGGCGACCTTAAAAAAACTGCACTCTTACAATCGATTTTGCAAAGCAAACAATTGATCATTGTGAAGTGGAATTTAATTAGCATAAAATTCTCCTTCTAAGAAGCCCATTACAGGTTCATTAACTATTGTCAAAGTAAACTGTAAAACTGTCCAACCCTTTTGCATTCTGAAGGAACTATTATAGTCCATCTTACATTCAAATGTATTATTTTATTTTGAGATGGTACAATGTACTTTAATAACACCTTCTTTATCTGGTACAATGTTTAAAATCTTTTTTTTTAAATCACCACACCAAATTTGTGCATTGCAGAGCCACCGATCACCATCACTAAACTGCTGGATGACTATCATGTTGTGGTTGGAGAAAGAGTGGAGTTTGAGATAGAAGTGTCTGAGGAGGGAGCACACGTCATTTGGTAAAAACACACATAAACAAACTACAAACAGACAATAGTTTGCAACATTTTTAAAAAAAATATTGCTGTCAAATGCACTGTAAAGTCGAATGGCTATAATTACTTATTTCATCTCCAGAACAACACATTTGACAGCACTAATATGTCAACTAATATGCTAATTATGTCAGCTAACACTAATATGCACTTTTTGCATTCTGGATGAAGTTGCATCATTACTGCATAGGCAGCACATTTTACATTTTTAATGTATGTGTACTTGTAGGATGCATGAAGATGTGGAGCTGTCTCGAGATGATAAAAATGCGAACTATCGATTTAAAAAGGATGGGAAACGCCACTGTCTTATTATTCAAGAGGCAACACTAGAGGACAATGGCATGTTCTTTGTTTACACCAATGGAGGCCAATCGAAGGGAGAGCTCATCGTTGAGGGTAAAATCTGATCTCTCCTTACAACCATCCTTTTATTTACAGTTGTTTAACTGGTGGTTTTGAGGACCGAAGTTTAAAACTCTTTCTTTTTTTCTTGTCTTTGTCAAACTCAACCCCAGAGAAGGAACTGGAGGTGTTGCAAAGTATCGCAGATCTTACGGTCAAATCGGCAGAGCAAGCTGTGTTCAAGTGTGAGGTGTCTGACGAGAAGGTCACAGGGAAATGGTTTAAGGATGGCGTGGAAGTTGTGGCCAGTAACCGTGTCAAGATGACCCACATCGGCAGGTCAGCGTTCAGATACATGCGCATGAGTTCACTTCGCTCGTAGATGTAATTATGCATGTTTTAAATGTGTGTGTGTGTGTGTTAATCAATTCCAGGGTTCATCGTTTAGTCATTGATGACGTCAAGCCAGAGGATGCTGGAGATTACACGTTTGTCCCGGACGGTTATGCGCTCTCTCTCTCCGCTAAACTCAACTTCCTAGGTGAGAAGGAAACTCTATAGTGAGCAAAACTATCTCAGATTTGTTGATCTGTTGTGACCGTACATAATCAGATTATTCTTTTTCTTTCAGAAATCAAGATCGACTACGTTCCCAGACAAGGTAGGACCAGTGTTATTTTAGTTTTATTATAGTTTTATTCATATTTTGAATTGGCTTTTATTTCAGATTTTTAGTTCGTTTTTGTTTTTGTTTATTTCCAGTTAATATTTTGAAGAATTAACTAGAATAATTGTAATAATAATAATACAAATATTTACTTAAACTTATTTCAGTTTATTGCCAAGGCAACATTTTCAAGTTTTTCAACTATTATTTATATTTTAATTTATTTCAGCTTTATTTCAATAAACAGAAATGTCTTTAAATGTTTTAATAGTAACATTTTACAATAAGGTTCCATTAGTTGCATTAACTAGCATTAACTAACAATGTACATACAGTACATCTGTTACAATATTAATTCATCTTTGTTAACAGTAGTGTTGATTGTTGGTTGACGTCAGTTTAGGTCCATTAATTAAAATGTACATAATATACAGCTATTGAATTCAATAATGTATTAGTAAATGTTGAAATGAACCATAACTAAGATGAATAAATGCTTCAGAAGTATTTTTGCTAGTTTATGTTAACTAATGTTGTTAACAAATGGAACCTTATTGTGAAGTGTTACCCTTTTAGTTTTAGCTGACGATAATAACCCTGGGTAGGACCACGATTAATCCCTTTGCCAGACTTTTAATCTCTTATCTACATAGCATCAGAACCTTTGCTCCCTTACCGCACTTGCTGGCGTCCGCTTACTTTGTCTCGCTCCTTTTAAGATCCCCCTAAGATCCATTTGGATGTGGCTGGTAATATGGTTTCTCAAAACACCATCATTGTTGTTGCTGGTAACAAGCTGCGTCTGGATGTGGAGATCTCAGGAGATCCCGCTCCCACCGTCTGCTGGATGAAGGGAGAGAAGGTACTCATATGCTCATGTAACTTTGATGACAATTACTACCTTATTACTACTAACCTTATGGCACGCGGAGGGATAATCACAGAATAGTTTGTTGGATCTGCGCACTTGCACAGATAAAAATCTCACACTTTTATAGTATTTATACTATACTTAACTTTATTTAAATTAAATGCATACTTTTCTTTAGCTATTGTCATGTGCCAGTGATTATCCCTTCATAGGTTGTCGACTCTCTATTATATTACGTAATAAATGTGAAATAATTCATAAAATATTTGAAGTTACTTATTTGAGACTTGGCCTAGTGGGTAATGACTAGGGATGTATCAATATGGCAAAACAAGGACAACTACAGAAATAAATATCTGTATGCCTAATGTGAACCTTTGAATTAAGAAATTACACATGCTTATTGCCAGGGTTTTTAATAAAAGTTAAATGGTACGGAGAGCCCCACACGACATGCAGACAAAAACATACACATATCGTGGTGACGATATGCTAATTCGTTCACTCGTTTTGATTTAGTAAATCGAGGGCATGTATTATTATTTCAGGCACACAATTTACTTAAACCGAGGGAACAAATTAGTAGAGCGTGCTGACCTATTAGTAAGTCGTGGGAACTAATTGTTCATTTGTGGCCATGATATACATCTTTTTCCCTGCATGTCAGGTGAGGGGCTCCGTAAAATGGAAATATTATTTTTACAAATATAACAAAAAAATGTGTGTGTGCCGTGGATAAAGAACAGAGTGAACATTTTATTTTATTTTATTTGTGTTGAGAAATACTGTAAGTTGACTAACAAGAAATAATACAGGGTCTCATGATCATGTGGTTATAATTTTCAGATAAATGAAATGTATGTATAGGAGCAGCAAATCAGCATATTAGAATGATTGACACTGATCATGTGACACTGAAGACTGGAGTAATTGTTCTGAAAATTCAGCTTTGCATCACAGAAATAAATGGCATTTTACAATGTTTTAAAAGATAAAACAGTTATTTTATGTAATAATATTTCAAAGTATTACTGTTTTTACTGATCAAATAAATGTGGTGAGCATAAGAGACATTTATAAATGAATAAAACCGCTGTCCCTGTATATTACAGGCAGTGACAGAATCAGAGGGACGTGTACGTGTGGAAAACAGGAAAGAGCTAAGCTGTTTCGTCATTGAAGGAGCCGAGCGAGAAGATGAAGGGAACTACACCATCACTGTCACCAACCCGGCAGGCGAGGACAAAGCCAACCTCTTCATCAAAATCGTAGGTGTGTTTCCAGCACTGCCTCTTTCTCCCTGCAGAGGGCACTGTGGTCATGACCAGAACTGAAGCAAGACATTTCAAGTAGTTGAACATCTACTAGCTACAAACACTACTCGACCTCTAATGATTGAAACGCTGTTAGTGTGAATGCACCTTCAGGGTCTTAAATGCACATTTAGGTTTACATTTATGCATTTGGCACATGCTTTTATCTAAAGCAACTTATTAAACGTCTTATCAGTTCTTGCATTCCCTGGGAGTCAAGCCCATGCCATTGTAGATGTTTCTAAAATCTCTTGACTTTTGCAGATGTTCCTGATCCTCCTGAGAACGTGAAGTGTACTGGAGTTGGAGAAGACTGTGCCAATATTATCTGGGAGCCTCCAAAGTTTGATGGAGGAGCACCTTTAAAGGGTAACACACACCTGAAATTACCTGAAATTAGAAACAGTACAGTTATTTACGGGAGTGACAACCGCAGTCTATAACCGAACTCCTTCCTCGGCCTGTCATGATCAAAAACTACTTTTTGTTGGGTGATATATTATTGTCCCAGAAATAATTGCGATAAACAATATTATCGTCAATAATTCTTACGAATATTTAGAACCTGGAAATGGTCAAAAAATAAAAAAACTTGAAAAAATAATAAATGAACATTTTCTAACATAAAGTGCTCAAGTAAGAAGAAAAGTACAGGTGAAACTCGAAAAAGTAGAATATCGTGCAAAAGTTTGTGTATTTCAGTAGTTCAAATTAAAAGGTGAAACTAATATATTTAGTATATGTAACTATATACATATGCATGATTATAGTTTTCAGAGGGCCGACATTTCTGTATTTAAAATCCTTTTTTTTATTGATTTAATGTAATATTCTAATTTTCTGAGATTTTGAATTTGGGGTTTTCATAAGCTGTAAGCCATAATCATCAAAATTATAACTTTTGCACAATATTCTAATTTTTCGAGTTTCACCTGTAAGTAGAAAATAAAACACAACTTCTGTGATTATCCATAAGGACTCAAATGCTCCGCTCTCCACCCAGATATAAAGCCTGCTGTGGGTTAATGAAGATTTGATAGATGACCTTGCAGCTCGATTAGGCTCTTGTCAAGTTAAAAGTAATTAGACTTTCAGTTTAATGGACATCGCCATCTTTGATATCACTTTAGTCGCTGTCGCTAATGTGGTTACTGGTAAGAGAATACAGGCTTCGCTCCCGTTGCACGTTCATACAGACGCTACCGTTGCTGTGTGAACGGGACGTTTCAAGACTCACACCTGTAAGTAAATGCGGTTGTCAATCCCAAAAGTCTGACAGTGTAAACGAAGCCTATTTAACTCGCTTGGAAGAAGTCACTGCGTCATGTCGACAGGAATCTGTTCTGCTTCTGTTTCCTAGGCTATCTGATGGAGAGGAAGAAGAAAGGATCATCTAGATGGACGAGGCTGAACTTTGACGTGTATGAGAACACAACATACGAGGCCAAGCGCATGATTGAAGGCGTTGTGTACGAGATGAGAGTTTTTGCGGTCAATGGCATCGGATTGTCGGGTCCCAGTCTCAGCTCCAAACCATTCATGCCAATCGGTGAGAAGGTTTTGCTATGAAATTTGTGATCTCCTGTTTTAAAGGGATAGTTCACCCGAAAATGAAAATTAGCCCATGATTTAATCACCCTGAAGCCATCCTAAGTGTATATGACATTCTTCTTTCAGACGAATACAATCAGAGTTATATTAAAAAATGTCCTGGCTCTTCCAGCGTCATAATGGCAGTGAATGGCTTTATGTCTATCCATGATTTAGTGCTCCACGCGTCTCCGGGGGTCAATAAAGGCCCTCTGAAGTGAAGCGATGCATTCGTGTAAGAAAAATATCCATATTTTAAACTTTATTGACTAAAATAACTAGCTTCTGGCAGACGACCGTACGCATCGATTTACGCCAAAAGAGTAACACTTGAACTTGACGTTGTGCGACATTTTTTTATATAACTCTGATTGTATTCGTCTGAAAGAAGAATGTCATATACATCAGAATAGCTTCAGGGTGAGTAAATCATGGGCTAATTTTCATTTTTGGGTCAACTATTCCTTTAACTCTTGGTTTTCCTTTCTCTCTCTCTCTCTCTCTCTCTCTCTCTCAGCCCCCACTAGTGAGCCCACTAAGTTGACCGTTGATGATGTCTCGGACACTACGTGCTCACTGAAGTGGTTGGCTCCGGAGAAGGTCGGAGCTGGAGGGCTTGATGGATACATCATAGAATACTGCAAGGAAGGAGGTGAATCATCTTCTACGTCAAATCACTCTAGACCTAAACTAACACTACACAAAGCTACTGGAAACATGTGCGCTTGGGCAAGGTTGCTCCATTTATATGCTATAGAATACCATTTAAATGCTCCTATATCATGCTATACATGGATAAATACTGTAACATCTGCTAAATAATAGGGCTGGGTGATATAGCTAAAATAAATTATAGCAAAATATATATTTTTTTTAATTGTTCACTCAGGGTTATAATCATTAACTAAAACCAAAATTATATATAAAAAAAACAGTTAGTTGAAAACAATATAACAACTAACAATCGTTAGTTGAAATAAAATAAACATTAACTGACTTTTTATTTTATTTTATTTTTTTAGGTAATTTGCAAGGCAGCATTTCCCATATAAATAACTAAAATGTATGAAAACTATTCATTTGTATACGTATAACAATAAAAATCTAATATTTACCAACATATATTTTTAACTAAAACACTAACATACACTGAACTCCTTCTGGGAACCTTTTTGAGTGATAATGTGAACAAATCATTGCAAATCATTCAGTGTCATCGAATCAGTCTTAGTGCTCTCATTAATCTATTCTAATCTCATGACAAGGACAGTGTTGCTCAATCTTCTTTTGCATTTGAAATCATTGCAAATATACAGTGCAATGCATAAGTGAATACACCCATGCTAAAGTTGACTAAAAAGAGGAATAAAAAATCATATTTTGGAAATTGAACTTAATGCCTTAATTTAAAAAATTAGGAAAAATCCAACCTTTAAGGACACCAATTTTCTTTGTGAATGAATAATGTATCGTAAATAAATAAATGTTCTTCCTTAAAATACATGGTGCATAAGTGAGTACACCCCTATGTTAAATTCCCATAGAGGCAGGCAGATTTTTATTTTTAAGTATTTTTTGAAAAAAAAAAATTAGGATAATATGCATCCTGATAAAGTTCCCTTGGCCTTTGGAATTAAAATAGCCCCACATCATCACATAGCCTTCACCATACCTAGAGATTGGCATGGGGTACTTTCCATAAGATCATCTCTCAATGCAAATCAAACTAGCTTTTAGGCTAACTGAAATAAAATCATGCCAATCTCTAGGTATGGTGAAGGCTATGTGATGATGTGGGGCTATTTTAATTCCAAAGGCCAAGGGAACTTTATCAGGATGCATAGTATCCTAATTTTTTTTTTTCAAAAAATACTTAAAAATAAAAATCTGCCTGCCTCTATGGGAATTTAACATAGGGGTGTACTCACTTATGCACCATGTATTTTAAGGAAGAACATTTATTTATTTACGATACATTATTCATTCACAAAGAAAATTGGTGTCCTTGAAGGTTGGATTTTTCCTAATTTTTTAAATTAAGGCATTAAGTTCAATTTCCAAAATATGATTTTTTATTCCTCTTTTTAGTCAACTTTAGCATGGGTGTATTCACTTATGCATTGCACTGTATGTTGAATATTCAATATATCATCCAGTCCAATTTTTACTTAATTATTTTAACAAATAAAATATAAAAAAAAAAATAATATTTTGTTTTTGTTTTTATTTTAGTTCTTACTTATTTTAATTTGCCATTTTTATGATTTTATTATTATTATTTTAATTATGTATGTTAAAATATATATCTTTTTTTAAATTATTTAGTTACTTTAAATTTACGTTTTGCATTTAATTATTATTAATAATCCTTTTTTTAATGTATATTTCTTTGATTTTCTCTCCGTGTCAGAAACGGAGTGGCATCCTGCGAACGCTGGACTCGTTGATCGTCAGAGTTTCGTGGTGAGAAACCTTCCCACTGGAGAGAAGGTGAATTTCCGTGTGTTTGCAGTAAATATTGCAGGCCAGAGCCCTCCAGCATTGCTCGGGCAATCAGTCACTGTCAGAGAGATTATGGGTAAGCACAGAGTAAGATTCATTAAACATAAGTTGTGTCTCTAGCAAACTTGTTCCTTCACAGTGATGTTCTCCTCTCGCTTCAGAGCATCCGAAGATCCGTCTTCCTCGTCAACTCAGAACCAAATACATCAGGAAAGTCGGAGAGAAAATCAACCTCGTCATCCCCTTCCAGGTGTGTATGTTAAATACAAATGAACCACATCCAAAGCCAGATCGCTTTACAAATGAACAAGTATACGTGTGTTTTTAGGGCAAACCTCGTCCTATTGCGACATGGCTGAAGGACGGGCAGCCAGTGGATGAAAAGAAAGTAAGTGTCAGGACCTCAAACGTCGACTCCATCCTTTTCATTCGTTCCGCTGAGAGAGATCACTCTGGGAAATACACACTTGTCTTGAAAATTGAAAACATGGAGGACTCAGCCACCATAGACATCCGAATTGTAGGTAAGACAAAAAAGACGTGTAGCTACTGTTTTATCCAACATGCATTACTTGCGTATGAATATCATTAAAACCAGTGGTCGACCAATAAGGATTTTTCAGTGGTCAATACTGATATATAGAGAGCATGGTGTTGAAATAATACCATCTAATGCAATTTAATAATAACTAATAACTAATAAAGTAAATTTTAACACAATATTTACAATTTACAAATTCAGTACCCCTTTAACTTACCCCCTGAGATTAAGTTAATATTTCAATAATTTGATAACAGATTTGCATGTTCACTGTTCTCTGATTTCGGTCACATGACATGCAGGTAATCAAATAAATATATTTAATATTTTTTATTTTTTTGAAATTATTCAATTATTTTAAATTGAATTATCCTTAATTTAATTATTAAATAACTGATTTATGTAAATATAAATCATTTTAAAGTTATGTATTTGTTTTAATTTGACATTTTATAATTTAATTACTATTAATGTAATTATTTATGCAAATATAAATCATTTTATAATTATATATTTATTTTGATTTGAATTTTTTTATTTAAAAATTGAATTGATTCAATTATGCGAATGCAATCATTTTAAATTTTAAAATGTTAAATATTTATTTATTTTTGACTAATAATTAGCTTTCATCAAATCCCAAACCCTCTCCAGTTCCCTCACGATCCCTGGTTTGGGAAACGCTGCGTTAAACTCTAAAACCTCTCTCTGTCTTATCACTCACACACTGAGCGCTGATTTACTCCAGAGACGTTCATCAAGTTTAGCCTCTGACTCTCCAACTCTCTCCCCAGATAAACCCGGCCCTCCGACTCAAGTGCATGTGACTGATGTCTGGGGTTTCAATGCAGCGCTGGAGTGGAAACCACCCAAAGATGACGGCAACTGTGACATCACTGGGTACACGATCCAGAAAGCAGACAAAAAAACCAAGGTGAGAGATCTGGTTTCCATTTATCCACCAAAGCACTCATTAAAGGTATCGTTCAACCAAAAATGACCATTCTGTCATCATTTACGTCCAAACCTGTGTGACTTTATTTCTTCCATGGAACATTTGGGTCAATTTATGGGCCACTGTTATGGTGATGCATGAGGGTGAATAAATGATGGCAGAACTTTTATTTTTGGGTGAACGACTCCCTTTATCAATCAATCCATCATGTGTTGTCCTCTCATCACCCTGTAGGAGTGGTTTACGGTGTACGAACACAATCGCCGCCCTAACTGCACCGTCTCTGACCTCGTCATCGGAAACGAGTACTTGTTCCGCGTCTACAGCGAGAACCTCTGCGGTCTCAGTGAAGATCCCTGCATGAGCAAGAACACCGCTGTCATCGCCAAGACTGGTCAGTGTGGGGAACCGAATAAATGTCAGGAGGATTCACAATAAAAATGAAGCTTAGTTATTTGACTGAACTGCAGAAACTATTTAAATCTGTTCAACATCAAGATAAAAAAAGAGATGTACTAAGGTTACAGTTGTTGAATAGTTAGCTAGTTAGGGCTGCAGGATTCAGGGATACATTTTTATTTATTTTTTATTCATAAAAATGTTATTACAATTTAAAAATCTAGGTTTGCTGTGTTGTGCTTGTTTGTAGGGATGCACAATTTAACCAAAATTTGTGATTATATATCAATATAATTATAATAATAATAATGTCATATTTTTATATAATAAAATTATTATTACTAAATAAGAATATAAAACAAAATAAGACATTTTGTGATTTATATAAATATCAATGTAATAATAAGACAAATTACTCATATATATATATATATATATATATCACTATTATAAAATGTAATATTACTAATATAAAATTTATAATATACATTACTAATAATTATTTATTAATGATAAATGTATATATATATATATATATATATATATATACAGTATATATAAATTTATATAATGAATTAAATATTTTATTTTACATTACAACTGCAAAATTACAATACTAATATTTATGGATGTTGGATATATGTCGCACCGATGTTTGTATAAATGTTTGTAGATTCTGATGTCAATTTTCTCTATGTCACACTACCAGATTTGGAATTAAAACATCCTCCTTACAAGGAAAAGGATATGACCTCTCCCCCCAAGTTCACCGCACCCCTCGTCAATAGATCTGTGACTATAGGCTACAGCACCGCCATCAGCTGCTCAGTCAGGGGCTTTCCTAAGGTAAGACACAGTGATCATCTCAACATACTGTACATACTCTATTCAACATGTGGGCAGAATCTTTGTCTTCAGCTCAGTGTGTTGTATTATTGGGTAGCTTTGATTGAAACCAAGCTCCCAAAATGACTCGTTTCGGATATTGTCTCAGTATGACATCATAGTGTGACGAAAGACCGCCTCTCTGCAGATGATCAACGCCTACTTCTACATCATCACCTCTTTAGCCCCGCCCACTGATTCATGCATGCCATGCAGTGGAAAATACCAGAGACACCGGATTAGTCCAGCAACAACCATAGAGACGCCTCTGAGGATTACAAGACGTTTTACCCAGTCTTTGCTTTTCCATCCTTGTGATCCTAACATTAAGAAAGCATGGATGAACATTATTTTAGTAGGACACGGTTCGTGTTCACTTCATTTGACTGCGGATTCGTGTTTAAGCGACACAGTTCGACACAGGCTTTTTCTTTCAACACTAATATGGTGTAATAAAATATAATACTACCTTACAAATACATAAGGAATAAATATAAATAAAGATGATTAATTACCGCGCAGTCGCAGACTGGAGTGTCTTTGGTATTTGCGGAGCAGGTTTGTCTTTGATTCAGGCTCAGACTCTGGCTCAAACATGTATGGCTGAATTTCACCGGTTGCCGTTTTTCAGCATCGGAAGTCTTCAAAACAATTTCACACTTGTAATGGCGGCGGGGACTTTGAAAATGATATTAATATGCAAAACTGTTACCCAATCATTGCAGTGGGCGTTTAGCTTTAACATTATAAGTGGACCTTAGATATCATTATAAAACTTTAAAAAAAAAATCAGTTCTTGCCTTAAAGGAATCCAAATTTTACAGTTTTATTCCTATCTATATTCTGAAAGTTTTTATTGAGAGATTTGTTCATATAGATAAAAATAAAACTGTACAATTTGGTGTATGTAAGTGAAAAAAAAGCCTTTAAAGATGTATTTTAGTTTAAATCTACAGGCGCAAATAGATATATAAGTATATATATATAAGTGCAATAAAATAAACACTTACCAGTGTAATTTGGATGTTTTCTTTCCACTAGTCTGAAACAACAACATTATGAAAAGCCAAATAGCCCAAAATCTTAAAATTGACCAATGTTTTTGCCTTAACATACACTCACCATAATTTAACATCGTTCACATCCCTTACAATCCACTGCAGGAAAAACTAAAACATATTCACTGATTTGATCATGAAACAAGATCAGTGTCATATCTAGTTTAATACTATGATGTTATGAGATGTTAATAAATAATCAAACATTAAACTTCAGTTCTGAATAGAGTAATTATATATTAATTAAAATTCAATTCAATTAAAAAAACTTTATTATCTATAAGCCAGTGAGAGAAATTTGTCTTTGGTTAAAAGGCTCACATAAACAGTATAATCACACACATCACAAAACGCAACTAATACAAAGAAAGTACCTTACAAATATGTAAATAAATAAAGGCTTCAATACAATATACTAATACAACTTTTTAGTCTTATTTAAAATAGAAACTGCAGTAGGAATTACAGCTTGACCTCTTTGTGTTTCTGTCCAGCCGAAGATCATCTGGATGAAGAACAAGATGATAATAGGTGACGATCCAAAGTTCCTGATGCAGAATAACCAGGGCGTTCTGACGCTCAACATCCGCAAACCCAGCACCTTCGACAGTGGAAAATACTCTTGCAAGGCTGTAAACGACCTCGGAGAAGATGAGGTGGAGTGCAAATTGGAAATCAAAGGTAATATAATGTGTGGAAACCTTGTTGTCTTAATATAAACTTAACAAACATACTAAATAATGCCTTAATAAAATTATAAAAAGGTTTAAGGGCAGGGTTAGGAGTTAGAAAATATCATTAGCTCAGTGTTAAACCCCTATTATTCACTGAAAATTCCCCACCATGATAAACAGACGTGCGTAGGAACAAGAGCTGATTGTTTTAAAAGCAGCGCTTTGGTGTTTCACTAGAGGGCGCATGTAGAACGAGTCAGTGCTTCCTTAATTAAACTGCTGTGTCATGTTTTCTGACATTCTTGTGTCACCAGTTAAACATTATCACTGGGAAAACCTCTGTAAAACATCAGAATATGTCATCCGACAACATTCAGATGGAAAGTTACATGACACAGACAAAGAATACGAACAAACAATGAAGTTACGCAACCTAACGTCTCTAAGGCTAGTTTTCAAGTCATTGCCTGAGGAGAATGAATACATTTAAGGTGATTTAATGTATATGTCATACTGGCTTCCACACAGAATTCAAACAAGCTTTAGATGCGGGAAACTAACTAGATGCGTTATGGATTTCCTCCCACGCAACATGTTACAGAAAGATAATTAAAGCGGGAAAGTCATACTTAATTTCACATGTCTCTTTTTAGTAATGCCACTGGCTGGCGTAATGTGGAACCTTTAAAACAGCACATTATCATCGTGCTACATCTGAATTCTGTGTGCAGAACACACACACAAGATATTATCCACATTTCCTGCTCATTCCATCCACTTATCATCACAATTTACAGTTAGATGTTCATAGGCCACTTACTAATCATAGATCCATTAATCTGTTTATAATATAAATAGGTTACCCAGATTAAAAAAGGGCCATTAATGGCATTGATTATATTAATTAGAAGACATTCATTTACCTGATTTGATGGCCAAGACAACGCGTATTAAAATGTGATGATGCGAAAATGAGAATTTTGTCAATTCGTGTTGAGGTCCAGGTCATATTTATTCTCCAAAATAAAAGGAAAATATATTTCAAAATATATAATAATAATATTAAATATTATTTTCATGACAATTAAATAAATTAAATATATATATATAAAAAATTAATTACTGTAATGCAAAATAAAAAAAAATCTCATTACATTCTTATTCTCATTACTCTATAAAATCATCCTATTCAGACACATTTTTCTTAAAATTAGCATAAATTAAATGCAGTACAACAGATACTACCATGATATATACTTTTGATATGCACTCAATTTACATAATATATCATTATTGTTTGAGTAATGAGAATGATATTTCTTCCACATAATTGGTTGAGAGGTTTTGGGTGACTGCATATCATATCTCACTTTCTCTCTCTCTTTCTCTCTCTCTCTCTCTCGAACTCAGCCAGGCCGATAGAGAAGGAGTAGGATGAACGGAAGGAGCAGAGATGAAATGGATCGGAAATGACACTGAATATGATCGGCCTTAAACTTATGTTTTACAGTCATTTGTGTTTGCCAGGCTCATGAAATGACTAACGGCGGCTCACGTGGTGTTAAACTCTCGCTCTGGTGTTGTAGCTTTTGAAGGCTTTGAATAAACGCTCGGTTGACTGCATTAAGCCCCAGTGAGAAGTATTTTTATCAAAACTATAGCAACCGGTGACGTTGAGCAATTATGCATGTTCAAAAACAATGGCTTTAATGGGGACTGAAAACATGTAGTCGACATGTATCCTCTTCATAAATGATTTTAGGGTTAAAACAGGTGATCAATTACCTTGGTTTTGCTGATCTACGTTATTATTGATAGCAGTTACATACCTTAATGATAACTGAATTTAATCACATCAAATGGAATTGTGCTTTCATTTTGCTACACTATCTGGACTCAAAACTGCACTGTATATGTAACTTGTATCTGCATTTGTTGTGTTTCAGGACAGAAAATAAACTATTTTGTGGCAACTGCACCATCACTGATTTCACAACACAACTGCAGAGTAAGATAAAGCACACACCTAAACACGGAAACTATGCGCATATTTCCAAAGCCCACTAACCAACAATATTATAGATCTGTTAATCGCTTTACTGTATAATAGAAAGAGTTTACCCAAATTAAAAAAAGGCCACTAATGGCGCTGAGTATATAAATTAAAAGACATTAATTGACTTGTTTTGATGGCCAATGAAACATGTATTAATATTAAAGTCCAGGTCATATTATTAAAAAAATTATGTATATATATATATATATATATATATATATAAATTGTTTTGTAATTTTATATATATATATATATATATATATATATATATATATATATAATTACATTAAAATGGAAAGAAAATGACATGATAGAAAATTATAGTTTTTAATGTTTTTGTAATAATATATATATAAATAATTTTAAAATATATTAAAAAAATATATATATTTTTTTACAAAAAATATATTAATCGTTTTTAAGGTTTTGTAATTTTATATATATATATATACAAAACACATCTAGAGTTTTTAATGCTTTTGTCATATATATATATAACATTTAATATAAATGTATATGTATCAATTACAATATATATATATATATATTCAAAAAAATTATACATATATAAACCGTTTTTAATGTTTTTTCAAATGATATATATACAAAAGTAATCCTAGTACAAATAAAACATTGTGATTTCAGTTTGACTTGGCCAATTTACTGTATTAATTTGCATACATCATTGCATGCAGTTGTGCTCAGCCACTTGGTGCTGCTGAGGCAATGCTGTAAGACCCGTCACCATAGTTTCTGGAGGTTTCCATGGCAACTGAGCCACTATATATCAGCCGAGATGGAGGGAGAACAGCGGAGGGGAGCAGAGAGGTGAGCTTTGGAAAGCAAAGGGGAGGAGAAAGCCAATGAGGGGAGAGTCAGACAGCAGGGGAAAGGAGGAAAAAAACACTGGCATGTCTTCAGAGACAATAAATACATGCATGTTAGAAAGAGAGAGAGAGAGCGGGCTATTTTCAGCCCGTGGTTGTCATGGAAACAGAGGCCTCGCTACTGATGCAGACGTTCAGTGCTCACAGATGCTCGGCACTTGAATCTGATTAACAACAACTGGCGATAACTATTCGATATGTATCAAATGTAACAAGCCAACATAAACACTACGACCTTAGTGTAGAGATGACTGCAAACGTTATAGAGCACTACAAACATCTCGGATTGCAT
Organism: Abramis brama; assembly: GCA_022829085.1. Classification (NCBI taxonomy): domain Eukaryota; kingdom Metazoa; phylum Chordata; class Actinopteri; order Cypriniformes; family Leuciscidae; genus Abramis; species Abramis brama. The sequence goes on along the minus strand of CM040788.1, from coordinate 5,034,678 downwards.
GAAGCATCCCAGAGATGCAGTTTGCACTGATGTAGACACAGTCAAAAAGCATCTGTCATTGGGAAATAAGGCCGTGGAGAAATACAGTAACGCATACAGTCAGTCAGCGAGCGGCATCATTGCAGATGATTTCCATGAGTGCAAACACTGTGCTGATGCTCCATCACTGTTTTCAATCACATGATTACCAGCACCCCCTCACTCCTCTCTGAAGGACAGAGGGTTTCCCACATTTCACAGTTGCTATGGAAACGCTGCAGCCAGAGCGGGGAGTGTGTGCAGGAAGTGTGTGTCGTATAGGTGAGGCCACAGGAAGACATCCACTTCAGCTTTACATTACTGCTCAAAAGTTTGGAATAATCATGATTTTTGAACCTCTCCAAGGCTGCATTTATCTGATGAAAAATGCGTACAATGTAAAACAGCTGTTTTCTGTGTGAATATATAATAAAGTGTAATTTATTCCTGTGATCAAAGCTGCATTTTCAGCATCATTACTCCAGTCTTCAGTGTCACATGATCCTTCACAAATCATTCTGCATTCTCAATCAACATTTCTGATTATTATCAATGTTGGAAACAGTTCATATTTACGTGATACATTACCATACAAAGTTTAAGGTAAGATTTTTAAAAAGAAAGAATTTAATGTTTATTCGGCAAGGATGCATTACATTTATCAAAGTGACACACGTATAATGTTACAAAAGATTTAGATTTCAAATTATTTTGAACTTTCTATTCATCAGAGAATCCTGAAAAATGTATAGTTTTCAACATTGATAATATTCAGAAATGTTTCTGGAGCATTAAATCAGCATATTATAATGATTTCTGAAGGATCATGTGACACTGAAGACTGGAGTAATGATGCGATGCTGAAATATAGTTTTGATCACAGGAATAAATTAAATTTAACATATATTCACCTACTGTAAAAAACAGCTATTTTAAATGGTTAAAACATTTCACAATATTACTGTTTTTACTGTATTTTTCATCAAATAAATGCAGCCTTGGTGAACATAAAATAATCGTAATTATTCCAAACTTTCAACCGTTAATCTAAATATCATATTCCAAATGACTTGCTTCTTGTTTGGTCAATCGCAGCATTCAAATATTCTAGTATAATGATGCTAAACTCTACAGTTCACCGAGCTTAATTTCTCTCAGAATCATTTACACTTGAATCGGTTCATATAGTAGCCGTGTAATAAGTGGGATCATGTACAGTCATCCGGTCATGATCCCAAACTAACCCGGCCGCTCTATGGCGTGTATTTTGCGGTATTGACTGTACACGTGTGTGACTGAGAATCAGAGGCTTGACGTGGTTCCCAACCGGTGGGTCACAAGGTCACGGTAACATCTGTCGAATACAAATAATAAAATGCAACTTAATGTAAACATGCATAGTTAGGATAGCAAAATAAGGTCACGCTTTAGTTTAGGGTCCAGTTCTCACTATTAACTACATCTTCGTGTATTACTGCTTCTCAATAGTTAGTTAAGTTTAAAGGGATAGTTCGCCCAAAAATTATATTTAAGCCATGATTTACTCACCCTCAAGCCGTTCGAGATGCATATGTCAATCTTTTTTCAGACGAACATATTTTCAGTTATTTTAGAAAATGTCTTAGATCTTTCAGTGGTTATAATGTGAAGCAATGGGGTCCAGCTGATTCACGTCCGAAAATGTGCATGCATCCTTCACAAAAATAATCCATCCGGCTCCAGGGGGATAAACGAAGGCCTTCTGAGGGTAATCCGTGCGTTTTGTCGTAAAAATATACATATTTAAAACTTTATAAACGAAAATAACTGGCTTCCGGTGGCGGTCGGCGCACGTTCATGGAGATGAATGACGTTGTGACGTAGAGCGAACGTAGAGTTTTGTTTTGCTCTGCTCTCTGGCTGCGCTGTCACGCTCGGTCTACGTCACGACGCTTCCTGCGCTACGTCCTACGTCATATGCCAGCAACCATCTCCATGAACGTGCGCCGACCGCCACCGGAAGCCAGTTATTTTCGTTTATAAAGTTTTAAATATGTATATTTTTACGACAAAACTGCACGGATTACCCTCAGAAGGCCTTCGTTTATCCCCCTGGAGCCGGATGGATTATTTTTGTGAAGGATGCATGTACATTTTGCGACTTGAATCAGCTGGACCCCATTGCTTCACATTATAACCACTGAAAGATCTAAGACATTTTCTAAAATAACTGAAAATGTGTTCGTCTGAAAAAAGATTGACATATGCATCTCGAACGGCTTGAGGGTGAGTAAATCATGGCTTAAATATCATTTTTGGGCAAACTATCCCTTTAAGTATTGGGTGGATTAAGGGATGTGGAATATGGTCATGCAGAATAAGGCATTAATATGTGCTTTATAATAAACAGCCAATATCCTATTAACAACTAGTTAAGTGTTAAGCATATTGCAGTGAGGATAAATATGGTTTGTACACAATTTGTTTTGTGCTGGCGAAACCAGATTCAAAGACAAGCCAAAGAAATCATGAAGTCAATTTTCTCATTCAGCCAGTGTCCTCTTCCAATTTTATGTGTGCATTTCATGGCAATATTTCAGTGTTTGGCTTTTAGTTTTCAGTTTAGGACATGTTAGTATGATGAATAATTGTTGTCCTGTGTTGGCTCTGGGTCTTGAATAACAGCCAGTTGAGAACCACTGATTTACTCATCTAAACTGCAGAAAGAAATAATTAAAGAAAGAAATTGTGCTTTAAGCAATTCTACCATTTGCTCTGCTGTTGAATTAGACCACACCCTCTTTTCAAAACCCCGCCCTCCACAGGCATGAGTCACATCCAGACAGCATTACTGATTGGCTAAAAAAAGGCACAGGCCACTCCCCTTTCTTTGCTGTTTACAGAGTCTTAGGCTGTGCAACACTTTCACAAATATCTCAGTTTATGGATTGTTTACAGCAGCTTTAATCAAAGTTGAGCATAAAGACACACAGTCAGAGTTCTAAAGCCAAAATGTCCATGTTTTATTGGTAAAGAGCGTCTGTGTAGCGAATGGCATAGTGCAGAGGCTCACACGCACAGTTAAGCATTTGCCACAACCTTTGACCCGGAACTGATGGCCAACCAACTATAGCTCTTCACAGCCACACAGCATCAACAAAGAAACCAAATCAACTAAAAAATACTCAGTACAAATAAATAGGTAAACAGATGAAGAACAAAGCCGATATCAGCAGTGCTGTATTTAATTTTTTTTAATGCAAAAAAGATTAATCCTAAGTTTTTTTTTCTTTCGTTTTTTTTTTTTCTTGAGGAGTTTGTTGTTCTAAAGACAGAATAAGAGAAATATATGAGTGAATCTCACAAAACCTGCTAAGAACTGGTTTCGGGTCATATTTCATCCCAAAATCGTATTTTATTTTGTTTAATAATAGTGAGAATAAAAACCTTTTTTTTTTTTTTTTTTCATAATAGATTTGTTTTCTTTCTTTTTTTCTGGGACAATTTCTCAGAAAAAAAAGCAGAGAATAATAATTATTCTCAACATTGCAAAAAAGAAATATATGTGTGTATTTTTAATGTATGATTGTAGTACTTGTACAAAATGTTTTGCTAATATATATTTAAATTTTTAGAAATTATTTTGATTTATTAAAGCATACACAGAAAATTGGAAATTACAAACAAAATATCAAGATGTTAATAATAATAAGCAATAATAATTAGTAGGAAAATTAGTTACAAATGCCACAAAGCAACAAAAAAAAAAAAACAGCATTATTTTTCTCTATGCACAATATCATTTTGTTCATTTGATACTGTGGTGAAATTTGACCTGTTTTCATGAGATTCACCCATAAATAGAAGGAGAGAGAAATGCAGATAGTTTCCAAAAAGCTTCGTTCTGTTTCAAATCCTGAAGAACGCGTGTTCTGCTCATGGTAAGTCAAAAAATAGAGAATATTTACATCTTTAGATTATATACATGGAAATATATGAACACATGGTCAGTGTGAGAACGTGATAGAGAGAGACGGAGAGAGAAAGACCCACCACATCGAGAGTCTACAGTGATGAAACTGCTTCATAATACAATCTTTCTGCGCTGATTCAGAAACAGCTTCCATGCCTCGTCTTAAAATACACTGCAACACGGGTCTCAGCCTCAGTGTCTTCATCTCACAGCCAGTGAAATCAGCTTAGAGCAGCTTTCTGAAACGGGGAAAGGTTTAGATGAATTGTCTCTCAGTAGCCGTAAGGGTAATGTGATTTTTCTGACCGCAGAGAGGATGCATAGAGGAGAAGAACAACCTGCTACAGGACGAAACACACATCTGAACTCTGACACGCTGTCTGGGTCAGGTCAGGGCTTAGCCATTTTGCATGTCACAAGTTTATATGATAAAATAGAGGTATGGAAAGGTTAAAGGTGAGGTTTGCTGGCTATAACGCCTGTCTGTATCAACTACACTTGTTTGTAGTTGATGTATGTTAGCAATATGCTGGTGTACTCTTAAAAAAAAAACTCCAAAATGATCAGATATATATATATATTTGTATTTAAAATGTACAGACTATGTCTCGTCTCGCACCAAAAATGCTCTCTAGAATTAGAATTTTTCTCACCCAATACGGCTAATTGGCCAAATCAAGGTTCAATTGTGGTAACTGCTTTATCATTGCGCTTGGAATTATACAGATGCGTTCCACCAAAATCAATACCATTCAACAGGCAAAAAATGTTCAAATCTGTTATGCAAATCTTGGATCCGGGTTCAATGCAAACATGCCAGCATGTGTGTTTATAAGATCATCTCATATCTTTCCCAGCTCAATGTGCAGTTTTCAGGCGTCGAGGACACAAAGCGAGGCAGAGAACACGTTCCTCACATTAACTAACCTTTTGCTTATGTGATACTGACGTAATTCTGCTCTACCTATGTGCCGCATCAGCCGATGAGGGTCAGGTGCTACAATAAGCTTTTAAGAGCATTTCCTGGCAATGATGTTGTTGCTAAGCAACTCCACTGGATATTCAAACACAATCAGCTTTCATACTGTAGGAAGAAAGAGGGGAAGCAATAAAAGAAACAGAAAAAATATAGTTTGTCCTATAATTCCATTATGAAGAATAGCAGGGAGACATTTGAGAGGGATATAATGTCCTCAGGTTGCTGAGCTATGTATAGCACTTGAACAAAAATTAATAATGTCGATGGAGAAAACAATTGCCCAGTTGGTCAAATGAAGTCCAGCTTGATTAATGAGAGTTCCCACCATTTGAAAAAGGATGAATCAGTTTTAACAACAACAGTTTGATAAAAAGATGATGAATTGGAAATTAAAAACCGAATAAAGTTTAATGCAGCAATTACAATAATACACGCATGTGTACTCTACTCCAGTTAATGGCACATTGCACATTGTTATTATACAACTTCAAAGCCATTCAAGAATGAGGAACTTGATCAATAGATCGCTTTATGTAGTCAGCAGTTGTTGTATGGCTCCCACGAAGGACTGGTCAGTCCACAAATCTCTTCAAAGAAAATACTCTCTGAAAGTGAGGCATACAAGTTTCGCCAACTGGATGGCTAACGTTTAATCTGAAGTGGCCCAAAGAGCGGTATTCCCATTTCCTGAACCCTGACCCTTAACCAGCCCCTTGAACCCAAACCCACTGATTTGGTCTATAAACAGTATACTTGAAAATCTTTACATAAGATTACATGTCATATTGCAAAATCTTTCGTCAGAAAAATCTGGACATTTTCACAATGTCTTTCATTCTGTCTCTGTTAAAAATCTAAAATTTTCAAGTCAATGAAATTCTCCTGTGCTGCGTATCCCAGTATATTTCAAAGCTTTAATACAGCTTATTTTAAAGTCAACATGAACTCAAAATGGACACTATTTACTTTCCTAACACACATTCCTGGCCTTATTGTGCACGATTCAACTGTGCACATTATACCAAGCCAAAAAAAAAAAAAAAAATCTAGATTTTTTTTTTTATCAAACTGTAACCTGCTCCGCCTCTGAAACGACTTTCCATTTCGGCTAGAATCACAAATCCCTCCTGGCTCCATTCTGGTACACCCACTTTTCACGATCCAATCAATTCCCGATGGATAAAGTCAAGTCCCGCCCTGCATCCATGTTTCACATAGAAATACTACAGAAGTTAAATGGCGCTTCATGTTGGCTTTAAGTCCAGATATGTTCTGCGCACATCAAAAACACCCAATGCCAGTGAAATAGCCCTTACACACAGCTGTTACTCTTCATTTCAGCGCTGACAGGCGAAAAGACAAACATATGACACTCACGATCTCTTCAAACGTAGATATGCACAGAGAGTTTGCACTATGGCGGCTTGTTGGTAGGTACTATGGTACCTTTGCTGAGGACAGCAGCCAAGTAACTCTTATTGTTCACAGGGAAAGGCTTCTTCTCTCTGCCCTCTCCTCTAGGTATGATGTGTGTCACCCTGAAACTGGTGTCTTTTAGAGTTCAGATTTCTGAGCTTATGAACTGATCCTCACTTGTGCTAGATTCAGAATGTCATCATGAAGCAGAGTGAACATGAGCATGTATTCTGGATCACAGCAGTTTAAGTCTTTATTTCTGAATCAGTCTCAGTTAATACTGTCCCTTACACACACACACACACACACACATACACACACACACACACACACAGGTACACTACCTACCGAGGTGAGTACAATGAATAATGATGTCAACCTCCGGGGAGTGTAAATGTGTGTATGCTTTTATACAGGTCTGTTAGCTGCTGTACATCGGTGTGTGTACTCTGTGTCGCTGGACTGTGGCAAACCAACACTTAAGTAATTACACTACTTTAATATAGACTATATTTTTTATACGCGGACACAACTCAAAAAGAACTGCAAAAAAAGACGCTTGCTTTGGCACATATGTACTCAATAGCGCCATGTCCACATCAGTAAAACCCTGTCTCTCTGTTCACTGAACGGAATATTCCATAGAATCTATCGGAAAGGGACGGAGTTCCATAATCTCGAAGACTTGACAGTCACACTGGCGTCAAAACCAGTCTACTTCCCTTCCTGCATGTGTATGTGAGTAATCAGATCTGGGTCTCCTGAACGCTCTCCTTGGAGCCATTCGATAGCAACAGCGGCTCAGTCTGCATATTGGGAACGTGACTAAGGCCTTTCAGAGTTCCATGGAAAGTCATCGCCATTGGGATGGGGATTGGCAGGGGAGGTGAGGTCGAGCCAGGGATGGTGTCACCGGTCCCTATTTTCATGGTCGAAGCCTGATTTTGGGAGGAAAGATTGGGTTTGTTGTTGAGCATTCCAGTGGTCATGTTTAAGCCCAGCACGTTGTTGTTAAAGTGGTGCGCTTTGTAGTAGTGGTTCAGGTGATCCGATTGCCCAACGCTCGGCAGGGTCATGATTTCAGGTTCGTGAATCCTTGGACTCTGCCCGCTTCCTCCACCAGTTCCCGCTCCGGTGTGGACAGTGCTCCCTCCAGTGATGCCACTAGTTCCCGCAGATCCAATCTCATCTTCGACGTTGATGATCTCAATGGCGCGCGCCGGGCCGTGGTGTTTGTGCAGTTGGTGCTGCTTGCGAAGCTTGTAGAAGACGACCAGCATCACGGCCGCCATGAAGGTGATGGCCACAAAGCAGCCTATGATGATCTTAGTTGTCTTCATTACGTCCTCAAGACCCGACAGGTTGGCGACGTCTGTGATGGAGACTGTGAATGGGCGATCGGGTGCACGCGTAGCTCGCGGTGACAAGGAGGACAGCATCGAACCAGTGGGACCTGCTGATGCAGATGTGGCTGTCGGCCCTGGAAAGCTAATAATCGTCTCGTTGACGAACTGCCGAGCTGATTCGTGCCCTTCTTGCCCCGTCTCTAAGGTTTCAACAGTGACGGTTGTGAAGTAGCTGTAACCACTGCCTGGATCAGGAGCTGAGACGTTCAACACAGCAGTTGCTGTGGTGTTGCCAGCAGAGTTGGTGACCATACAGGTGTATGGTCCGGTGTCTTGCATGGTCACGTTGGTGAAATTCAAGGTTCCATCATGCAGGACAGAGATCCGGACCTTGTACGCTCCATGGGTCATCAAGGTCCCATTGGGGGTCAACCAATTAACAGAAGTCATGGATGTCCCGCTGCGGCATTTTAGCTCCGCTGCCATTCCCTCGGTCACGTTCAGGTCCGTTGGTGGCTCCACAATCACAGGTGCATAACAGGTGAAGTCTCTCTGGTCAAGGTCACCAATGTACCTGCCCTTAGTACCTGGTGGGGCATGGCATCGGGCACAACAAGTGGAGTTATCAGGTACGGTTTCTTTAAGCCACCAGCTCAACCACAGAACATCACAGTTGCAAACCCAAGGGTTGTGGTTCAGATGGACACGCTCTAACTGCTGCAGTGGAGTGAAGAGATCATGTGGCAATGAATGCAGAGAGTTATGCGACAGATTGAGCTCCTCCAGGTTCTTGAGGTCATCAAAGGCATTCCTCTCAATGACAGAGATCCGAGAGTGCATGAGCCACAGTTTGCGTAGAGACACCAGGCCTTGGAACGATCCAGGACGCACCACGCCCAGCTGGTTTCCTGACAGCTCCAGTTCCTCTAGCCGCACGAGAGGCGTCAAGTTGGGTACGTCCTTAAGCCCGCACATGCCCAGATTCAGGAAACGTAGGTTCAGCAACCCTTCGAATGCGGCCTCCGAGATGAAACTGAGTTTGCGCAACTCACCGAGGTCTAACCGTCGCAGTGACGGCACGCGGTGGAAGGCGTACGCTGGGAGTGTCTCTATGGGGTTGTTCCTTAGCCAGAGTTCACGCAGCTTGCTCAGGTACTCAAACGCCTGTGATGGTACCAGTGGGAGTCTGTTGTCAAAAAGCTCCAGGGTGATGAGATTGGGAAGGCCATTGAACGCTCCCACATCTATCTGACGAATCTGGTTCTTAGACAACTGTAAAATTTCCAGATGATTTAGGTGCTTGAAGGTGTCTGACCTGATCAACTGCAGAAGAAGAAGAAGAGAGGAAGAGAATATAGTTAGTTATAACAGCTGACACATTCTGGAACGGGGTTACTGCATCGTCTGAATCTATATTGTTAAGGTTTAGCCTGTTCTGCAGAACCCACGAATGTTGCATCTTTGATATTTTGTTCTATTTCAGTATGTGCGTATGCGTGACCATCTGTCACTCTGTGATTGGAGATGACTGATCTACAGCCTGATGGTTGTTGCATTGGAAGGTCTAACTAACAGAGCTTGTAAACAAAGACTAACCAAGTATGTTTAACACTAAGGCTCTGCAAGAAATCCAAAATTTTTATTTTTAGCTAATTTCGGCATGCAGTTTTCATGAAGAAAACGTATATATTTAGGGTATCAAGGAGGTTACCTGTATGGAGTTCTCCTGGAGGTTGAGGTATCGCGTATTGGACGAGATACTCTGTGGAACTTCATTTAAGCCTTTTCTGGTACAGATCACTCGACTGGCTTGATTGGAACAGCTGCAGGGATTGGGGCAGGCGGGACTGGCTTCGGCCAATCGAGGTCCAAGGAGGTGTGGCCACAACAACAGTTGGACCAACCAGATAAGGGGGGAGGGGCTGAAAAAGCCTGTTACGATAGCAGCCTGCATGGCAACTGAATCATGTCCTGCCCCTTTCCTGAACAAAACAAAGCAAATAGTGAGCACCAAAAACCCTCAAAACTTCTTAAATGTTAATTTGATGATAAATAATAAATATGGAAGTGTATTTTGAATGACAACATCCACAAAACAAGAAAGAGAATTAACTTTTTTTACGATTAACTTGTGGAATCAGGTATCTTGTGGCATCAAAGTGTAATCCACACAGTTGTCAACAGCACTGGATGCTGCTACGGGAGTCTTCTGCTTGCCATCACAATCATCACAGTCAGCACTGGCCTTGCTTACTGGAAGAAAAACACGGGACGGGGAACGCGCGAGAGAGAGAGAGAGAGAGAGAAAGGACGAAGGAGGTCAAAAACTGCATATATGTACAGCTTATCGTATTTCATTTAGCTAAGGGTGTTAGGGTCAGTACATCAGCAACTAAAAACTGTGACCTGTGCAACTAAATACTGTGACCTCTAGCCCAGTCAAAGCAGAATTGTAATTTCAAATTATTTCCTCTTTTTCTTTTATTACTTATAAACATTGAGCAGCCACAGCTGTAGTCAATAACACAGTCTTTCTTTTTCAACCTTCCAGATTTGGATTGGTCTGGCCTTGACTGAAAAAAAATTTGAGGTTTAATATTTAATTTGACTGGTTGAAGGCAACAGGTTTGTCCGGTCAGAACAATGTCTAGCTCTAAAATTATATTTGCAAATTAGTATTCTTTATTAAATGTGCATAGATGTGTGGTTCTGTAAACATAAAAAGTAGAATAATGAGAATATACAATAATATAATATTCACATTATTACTTATGTAAATGAAAACAGACATTTAATACAAACTGTACAAAGAAATGTGTGTGTGCAACCACTGTGCATACGAGCAAGAGGTAAACAACTATCATGTCTGAACACTGATGTTTATAATGAATAAATAGAGAATAATGACGAACGTTGTAGTTTGTATAAACAGACTGCAAGAATGTTAGTAAATGCTGCCAATATTTAAACCAAGAGGTAAACAACTCTCATATCTGAACACTGAAGTTTACAATGAATAAACAGAGAATAATGACGAATGTTGGATGACAGTAATGCAATAGCAGCAGGATTAGTTTGTATAAACAGACTGCAGGAATGTTAGTAAATGCTGCCTGTATTTAAACAAATGTTGTTGTTTTTTCTGAATTCTACTCACGATTCTATAAAAAAAAAAGTTCATAAACCAGACCAGTCTTTAAGTCTTTTAGCTTTAAGGTGTAAGATTGGCTAGAAATGAACTCTAAACCAAAAGTCCGAGCTCGACACCACCATGTTTATATGAAATTACTGACATCAAAATGGAAACCAATAGACACAGAAAAAGAAAGAAAATATTTGGACACCACAAAAGGTTTACAAGAGGAATTGCAGGTGCAAAAATGCAGGTGTTCCAATCTTCTTCTTTTTTTTCACTTTAAACTATTTGTGACATTTACCTAATAAAACAACACGTTTCAAGGCGGTTACATGAACTCACACATTTATTAGAGACACAATCAGTGTAAGATCATGCACTCATTAAAAACGATCAAAAATCATCCTACAAACCCAAGGCACAAGAAAAACATGTTTGCGTTACATCTGAAATTATCACTTTTATTAATCCATTTTGACATCAAAGCAGGCATGCGCAGAACACATGCGCACAGTGAATAAGCCGCCAAAGCACCGGTAAGCGCATTTAGCCTACATGCAGAGCAAAATCGAGGTAATGGGAAACTAATGCCAGTCGGGTTTGTTTCAAAAGTTTACGACCTTTAACTGATAACAGAGCGCGTTTATTAATTATAAAGCAAGATTGTGCATGCAAACACACACACTGTCTTACATCAGAAATATTTCAAATTAATAGTCTTGCAAAATACGATTTTAATTCAACGTTTTGTTCTAATATGGCTCTAACATCTTTGTCCATCATCACACACAGGCGCATCTTTACTGTGTGTGTGTGTGTGTGTGTGTGTGTCACAGGTGCGGTGGTGCAGCTTCACTGTAACCATGACAACGCTAAATTGATTTGCAGATGCTGGATGTCGGAATCCGGTTGGGTGGCGGCGCTCTGTTTGCACTACGGCTTCGTTAAAACCAGCCACAGGCCAAAAAACGAGTCAAATGCATGGATTAAACATCTATTTCATAAGCCATTATTGATTATTAATTAACCTTCATAAGGCATCAGATGCAGTGATCTCCACCATGCCACAGACCGCAGTGGGTCTGATGCTCTTATGTGAGTAAATCGGTGCATCTGAATGCGTTAGTGACTGCGGCGTCTTAACGGAGACCGCCGTACGCGCGTGAAATACACAAGTGAGGCCCCGACACGCGCGCGCGCTCCCTCGAAGACGCGCAACAAAATGGCACACGGGTGTCTGTGTAATTCACGGATAATGAGAAAGAAAAATGCAAATCAAGCCAAGCCATCATTAACACAACTGCCAACTGCGAAATCATCACAATTCCAACGGCCAGATTCGTTGCTATGAATAAATATTTAAGTAAATAAACTGACTAGCTAAATAAATAAACAAAACGAATTCTGAATGAAAGATCTTACCGTTCTCCTCTCATGCATCCATCACATCCTCCGGATCCTCTTCTAATGAATCATGTTGGACACGAGGAAACCTAAATCAAACCAATTCCCGTCAATCCCACAGCATGAATTATAACCAAACCTATTGATCAGTTCCACAGCATTTGAGAACATTCATCTAATCAAATGCACACTGTACCTTTTCCTTTCTCCTCGCGCCGACTCGACGAATCTTCTTCTAATGATTTTTCCTCCCGTTGATTCGGTGTCTCTCACAGATCCGGAGCGCGTCAGTGCGCGCGGACACGGTGAATATATAGTTAACAGATCATACCACCGCTGGGAGAGAGAAAAACGACGCAATCGCTCGCTGTAAAGTGTAAAAATCGAATGTAATTTGATTATCCGGGGTACGAGGCGTACAAACCTACTGGCGCATTTTTGTGAGTGTATGCAGGCAGCTCGCGCGCGTCGTGGCCGTACACAGGGACTGATGCTGCACCCAGCGCAACATCTTACGCAAAGTCCGTAGCCACGGTCCTGAATACAGCGACCACTGAGACATGCACAAAACACACCTGCTCTAGCCTGTTTCCATACATCCATGCATACACACACACTGTTTCATCTGCAGGGAGGACTGAGATTGTGATCATGCCTAGCCTACTACTACAACTTAAACACAAATCTAAAATGGAAAAGCTGTTTTGGTTCTGAGCTGCTTTTGCTTCAGAGTTCACCCTGCAAAAATGTTTGCATCTTACAAAAGGAAATAAAACATTGAAATGTGTTAGTATTACCTTGAACTGCATAAGCCCCAAAATACGCAAAATCATTAACATGATATTGACTAAACAGATAGGAAAGCTGACTATATTGGTTTAAAAATGCCTTTTGGATTTTGTTGGTTTTTGCTCACAGCGAGTTCATTATTTAATGTCATCTGGGTCATATTTTCTTGTACCTTGTGTAGTTTTGTGCATGTTTTTGAGGGTGAAGCTGTCACAAAACTTTGACATCAAATGTGACTCTACCTAACTCTGTACCAAAATACAGTTTGATTGGATGCATGGCAAGTGTTTTCTCTTCATATGCATGATTATATATTTACTTTCGCAGTTAGAATTGCTTTTACATTGCTGTCTGCAACCCTATCAGAACATTGCATTTTACATTACATATATGCATTTGGCAGATGCTTTTATCCAGAGCCACTTACATTGCATTACAAGGTATTTTTCATGCATTCCCTGCGACTCGAACCCATGACCTTGACGTTGCTGGTGACCTGGCTATTTAATGGACTAAATTAGTTTTGTGTATGCGGGTGAATTAATCATCATATTCACGGAATGATTATTTTGTTCACAAAATGTTTTTTTCTTTTCTTTCTTGTGCAGTAAAGTATACAGTAACAGCGTTTTGGCATGAAATACAAATTAATTTCATCCACAAAATCAATCAGGTCACACTTGGCGCCTCATACTGATCCATGACTTGAAAAGCTCTTATCTGAATGATGGTTAAATTGTAACTTGAGGTGTGTATATATATTTACTAAATGTATATTTGTTAATTGTCACCATTGTTGAGGGTTGATATAACAGATAACTCGCACTAAATGTATTCAAGAGATGATAACCATGAAGCAACAAGACATTCAAGTTCTTCTAGTTTCAGCTTCAGGGTTTGGAACATGAAGGTCCTGCCTGTGGATAAAAACAGATTTTCTTTTTTTTAATGCAGTGGAAAGACTCAGTGGAACCATCATTGCCAATAAAGAACCTTCATTTTTAAGAGCACAATATTTGTTCAAGTTATTTCTAAAATATAACCAGGAAAGCAGTTCTTTAGTGTGCAAAACGCATCAGATGAATTCACAGATGGGCCTAAAACATACATTTACGCTGATGCTTAGCTATGCAAACTCAATTTTATCTCATAATTGGTCACCATGCAATTTCTGCTTGAAAAAAATTGGAACACTTTAGTTCAGGGTCCAATTCTCACTATTAACCGGTTGCTTATTAGCATGCTACTAGGATATTGGCTGTTTATTAGCACATATTCTGCATGACCATATTCTACATCTCTTAATCCTACTCAATACGTAAACTTAACAACTACCTTACTAACTATTGTGATGGATTTTTTAATTAATCAACTAACATTTGTTTTTCTTGCAGGAACGACATTCATATGCTTTTAAATGTTTCCAAACTCTTTGGGGAAAAATTGTGACTTTGATTGTATAAATAACAAATAGGGGAAGTGAAACTAGACAGATGACTAGTTCTCAAACCTTGTGATAAGTAATCACAAAATCAGAGTTTGCGTGTGCCAGTGACAGAGGGAAAAGGTTGGGGCTTTTGAACCAGTTGAACCAATAATATTGAAGGTGACATGTTAGTCACTATAATCTTATTTGTTGTCTCGATTCTATAAAAACTGTTGTATTTGTGTTTTCTGGTGGGATTCTCAATGGAATTTGTCTGAGATTCTCCGGCCTTGCTTCTTGGGAGAGATTCCCTGAGAACGTCTCGGGAAGATCTCCCGGCCATGATTAAAGCATTTAAAGGACATTTGCTGAAGTCTGTTTGTCGATTATTCCTGCGCAGGAAGCTAGTTTAGGAAGTGAGCTAGTTTAGGGAAGCAAGTTAGTTAGAGTAAGACTCGGCCAGTCGTCGACTGAAGACGCAAGAGCTAGAGTATAAAGGTATTGGGTGTCGATTCCCAGATAAAGGTATTGGTGTCGATTTTGAGACGGCCCCAGTTAATAAGATCAATTGGGTGTCAATTGGAGACGCCCCAGATTGTTAGGTTTAGGGACAAATCTACCACACTATTAATACGCAGTGATTAGAAGTTTACTGAGGCAAAAGTCATAGTTAATTATTTAGTGAGGATTGGACCCTAAACCAAAGTGTGACCAAAAAAGGTTGCATTTTTATTAGGCTATTTTTACAGCTCCTGGTAAATGCTGATGGCCGCTAGCAAAGCTGATTCTCCCAGTAAAGGAATAAATGAATAAGCAGGGCGTCTTGACCAGCTCTAGCGGGCGTAATGGTAATGGAGCTCGGCCTCCATGTTGAACATGCTTGAGGTAGTTAGTTCACATTAGCGGCCCTGTTTGAGCTCTCCTGTGGTTCTGTGTTGAACTCTGTCTGCGTCCCACACACTTGTGTCCTCCAGTATGTATTATGACTTAATGATAAGCCATCTACCTACCTCTCTCTCTCTCTCTCTCTCTCTCTCTCTCTCTCTCCA
Source organism: Abramis brama (assembly GCA_022829085.1). NCBI lineage: Eukaryota > Metazoa > Chordata > Actinopteri > Cypriniformes > Leuciscidae > Abramis > Abramis brama. The sequence goes on along the minus strand of CM040788.1, from coordinate 5,019,163 downwards.
TCCCCCCTCCCATTAAGAATCCAGTCACACAGTGGTGCAGTGGATATTCTGCCTTCCCTCACCTCACTCCGTTCCGTACAACACGCACAGACGCACGCACACACAAATATAAACAAACAAACAATAAACAACTCCCCCGTTTTGCGGCGTCTATATCACTCGCTCTGGTTTGAGCTGAAACTCGAGCTGTGTCATCAGTTTGGCTGATGTCTTTAACGCAGCTGTCGTGCGCTAGGTTTCTGCCCTCACAATGTCATATGATCCTCAGTCATTCATTTTTCTTCCAGTGCATATGTGCGTCAACATCTCATGGCATGTATTATTGTGCGTTTCCTCCCACTAAGGGTTTTCATGTATGCATGTGTGTGAGTGTGTGAGTGTGTGTGCATGTGGAGGACTGTGCTTGTGTGTGAATGAGTTCTCTGTATCTGCCTCACTGAAACGCTATGTGCTTCTGTTACTAATACTGACGCTATCGCCTGATACATATGGACTGGACACTTTATATGCATGATATTGATATTATTAACCAATATAATCTCAACAGCTTGTTGTTTTCAATCTTTAATTAACACAAACCTTTAAGATATTATTGTTGTGAAATTATATCGCAGCATCCAAGTTCAGTTGCTAAATCCTAATAAATTGTACACAAGAATAAAATAGCTGAAAATAATATATCTAAATGTGCTGGTTCGAAAGAAATTTAAATGCATGAACGTAACTGTGAAATAATTATTAATTGTAATGTAATGGATTTAGCTATAGATTTCAATGCTTGCATCCAAACGAAAACCGTACGTTACAAGGGTTTGGCGTTATCACTGTTTACTAACTCGAAACTTTCCCATTACTGTTAGGCTGTAGTAAAGGCCAGACACATGATCCACAGAAGTACGGGAGCGTTTGTGAACAGTTCTGGGCCTGAATAAATTAAAAAGTGGCACCAACTTGTTACACGAGAGACTAATAAACGATTCACAATTAAAAACAGTCTGTTAGCGAACTAAAGATGCTTCAAACTTGTGGATTTTTTTGTGTTTACAGATTTATTTATTTGCTAAGAAAAACAAACATAAATTGGTGCTTTTATGAATGAACATTTTCAATTAACAGTTTGGGGTCAGTCATTTGTTTTGTTGTTGAAAGATTTCAATACTTTTATTCAGCAACGATGCATTAAAGTGACAGTAAATACATTTATAATGTTATAAAAGATTTCCACAAAATATTAAGCAAGTGTTTTCAACATTGATAATAATGAAACGTTTCTTGAGCAGCAAATCATCATATTAGAATGATTTCTGAAGGATCATGTGACACTGAAGACTGGAGTAATGATGATGAAAATTCAGCTTTGATCACAGGAATAAATTACAGTTTAGAATATATTCAAATAGAAAACAGCTGTTTTAAATGGTAATATTATTTCACATTTTTACTGTATTTCTTATCTAATAATTATAGCCTTGGTGAGCAGAAGAGACTTCTTTCTACAACTTAAAAAAATCCCTAAACTTAAATGGTAATTAAACTGCATTTATAGTACTTCATATGCACAAAATTACATTCAGAGTAATACTTTGTGCAAACAGTAAAATAGATGAGCTTAGAGGCTTAACTTCTGTCTTGACTGTAAAAACAACATTAAAACAGATGGAGAGATGGGATTTCAGATCGGCCACCAGAGGTCCCTGTCATTCCAGAATTATTGACTGGTTGCTATAGTTACGCACCTGTTCCTTGATGTTTAACCAGATACCTGTTCAAATCCCATCTTCGCTCGTTCGGTCCTGGGTGTGTGACAGAGCCGGAGCTGATAGTCAAGTGTTCAATGCACAGAAATGTTAGTTTTATTCCTTCCACTTTTTCAGGTGTGAATGCCTGTAGGTGAATTATAATATGGATTTGGCTCTGATGATAATGGAGGCTTTTCTCCAGTGCACAGTAATCTTTTTAACAAGCTCCTACTGGTTTTTGTACAACCCCTCATTAAGCAATATATAAATTACAAAGAGGCCGTTTCTTGACTCTGCTTGAATCATTTGCAGGTCTCTGGCTCTCTTGGAGGTTTTCCAAAAGCAAAAATGTGTTAATTAAAATTAATGACATCCCATATTATTAAATAAAGAGGTAAATGTTCAATTGATGAAACAGAATTAATATTTTATTATCATTTTGGTCTGTAGAAACACTGGTTGTAGTTGTAGGTTGTTTTCCGATGAACACACTTATTAACTTAATTCTTTCCATTCATACGGTGGAAGTATTTAGAGACTTAAAAATATCTGAATGTCACTGTTACTAAGTAGCACTGCAAACTGAGTAGCAGTTAATTTACAGAAATAAAACGCAAATACACTTGACAAGAAGAAGAAAAGAAAAAATCACAGAAAGACATTAAGATGGTTTTAACCCTTAAACACATACCTTGTGATTTCATTCACTTCCCTCCTTTCATTTTTTTTTAAAAAGTTAGACATCAACCTTCTTAGTATTCCTCAATCAATTCATTATAAACAATATAACAAGAAGAAAAAAAATTATAAAATGATGCCTGTTTTCCCATTCATTTTTTGTAAAATAAATTATATATGGTTGCTAACGACCCGAGGTGTGTAACAATCTAAGTATATATTTTTTGCACAACAATAATTGAATCTTTGATGACTGAATAAGTGCAGTTCACCATTATTCCACATGGTGGCGATGTCTGATCCACAATGACGACGTGATGTTTCACTCATAGTTACCGCAGGCAGAAAACAAAAGAATAGGAAGAATAATCAGAAAACTTGAAATGGCTCAGCGACTCAAGTACTGACGCAATCAAATATTACTGTCACTGTCACTTGATGGTGGATCTAGTAAAGAAGCTGTCAGCGATCAAAATATTGTTTTTTTGAAGATGAAAATGATGGTTTTGAGAATATGGCTGGCCTGGCGAATATGAGCCAGATGCTGAATGTACTGAGAAATGAGCTCTGATGAGGACAGTGATGATGGAATAAAACTTCTGCTCAAACTGAACCCTTCCAAGCTCCAAAAGATAACAAAATATGCTTTATTTCATCCTTCTGTAATTGTTACTCTAATATCATGAGAGTTTTATATTACCGAGATCCATCCGTGTTAGATATAGATCCGGGTCGCTAAAGACCCGAATATGTAATGATTGGCAAAACATTCATGCATTTAAGGGTTAAATGACAAAACAATTTAAATAGTGTTGAAAAAGTCTAAAAGAAAATGCAATCTAATGCAATGACATTCAGACATTTACATACTTTTTGATGGCCACCGTATAAATGTTTTCCATAACTGTAAATATGCATGGTTGTGCCTCATCTATGATTCCTGATGTCCTTTCACAGGCAACACGTAATTGGCTGGGTAAAACCCTTGGACTCCGCCCTCCTTCACCCCCCAGCACCAGCCCTGATCATCCTCTTCCTCAATCTTGAGGAACTCTTCACCTGTGAGACAGAGCGACAGCCGTCAGCACCTCAGAGAGATTCAGTTTAACTTCACGAGGGTCGAAGATCACCTGCTCTGAAGGACAGTTCATCTTCTTCCTCTCCGGTGTAGTTGTACAGCGCTCGCACACGCACTCCTCCGATCATGACCCTGCGGGAGAAGATGACAGAGAAATCTGAGCGCTTTCCATTTCACCTCAACTCCTGAGGCGTCCAAACCGTATGGAAGCTACAGTGATATTTTACTATTATGCTAATATATTATATACAGTGTAACAGATGGAAATGTTATATGCAATTCAAATGCATGAATCAACTATATGCCTCGAAACATAACACTAAAAGAAACCTCGCCAGCACTGATTAATTCCTCCCCAAAAACGTTTATTCAACCCACTAAACAACTTGCAGCCATTAACATTGAATATACCTTAAAGCACACCGAACACCATCATTAAAAAGGTGACATTCACAAATGTGAATCTGCCCAGGACTGGCTGCCCTCCAAACACAGTGTCCGCATAAGAGATAAACTGTTTTAAGGGAGAGACTCATGCCTAAAAGAGTTACAGTCCTTATGGCAGAATAAAACAGTTCACAAAGATAAAAACATCTCAACTGGAGCTCAGCCAAAAGCACACTGGAAGAAGATGACAAAACCAACTATTGGGTCTTCATGCTTAAGTGTTAAAGATTGTCAGTAAGATTGTTCATCACAATGAACACACACAGCGTCCCTACAGTGAAACATGGAAGTGGCAGCATGTTTTATAGATGTGCTCTGAGGAAGGGACTACAAAACTCATGAAGGAGCGGAACACACACGCACAATCTTGGAGGAAAAGTCATGTTGCAATACCATGGCTGGCTGCCTCTTTTATGCTTTTTTCGAATATAACCTTTCATGCAGTGTGTAATATAACAGTTTGTGAATGTAAAAGGCCTGCAAAGTTTTAAAGATTTAACAAATCTGCATAATGGTCTTCATTGGTTGCCTGTGAACCACATTTGCTTTGCCCCGCCCTCAAACGCTGTAGCTGTCGCTGAGACGTTTGGTTCGTGTTGTTGACAAGACACTGTTTTCTGCAATGCAAATACACTTTAGAGAGACTGAATCTTCAAACCAACCGTTTTCAGACTCCAGAGAAAAGAGCTGATGCTGCAATGTAGAAAAAGTATCCGGAGAAAATTAAAAGTTTTTTTGACCTTTGCATGTAAACCTATTGTGGGGGACTCCAAAGCAACATTAGGAACCTATAAAATAGCATAATAGGGGCACTGATAATGATCAATTATCTGATACAAAATACAGAATTAAACTATAGAGATTTGAAACCAAAGATAGTGTGTCAACCAAGATAATGTTACCTTAAAGAGCTATTTCTACCTGATTTAACCCATAAAAATGAGTTTTGTTGGTATAAAAGTATGTATTCAGGTCGATTCAGTGATCGTCAATCATATTTTTGACTAGGAAAAAAAACACGTTCATTTAGATGTTAACCATTTTTAAATTTTATCTATGACATTCCATTCAATGCATCATTATTTTTGAACATCAAAATCAAAGAAAAATGAAAGTAAAAGACTGGAATGTTCACAGACTGTTTACAGCATGCACTACATGCTATTTTTAAGTATGCACTGTGCAACAATAAGCATTTTAAAAAGTAGTATGCAACATTGTTGTCACATGACCTCATGTTTAATTCAGTGACTTCCAGCCGGTATCATGCAAGAAACATAAATCTGCATTTTTAATGCATTTTGTGTAAAAAACATTTCTTCACTCTTTTGATGGCTGATCAGATGATCAGATGAAATCAGCTCCAGTTCATTCATCACAGCGGAAAAAAAGATCAAGCTGAGCGCATTATAATATTGCACACAGTATTCTGCAGATTTCGGCAAATGACACACTTCACCTTTATGACTGCAGTTCACAATCATTCCTCATCCAACCGAATCACTTCAGCCAAGAAGGATTTGAATCGCTGACAGACGGAAACCCAAAGAGACTCGCTGCTCAATACTTACACATTTCATTTCATAATCTGATTCATTTTCTAATTAACTTGAATTAATTAATATTACCTTTGACATTATAACAGAGCACGTTGAGTGCAACAATTCTCAGTTAAGGCAAGACACTACAGGTGAATAGGGTCAAAATGTAGACTAATAAATATCACCATAATTTCCCTAGTTGATTAATTACAGTACATCAAGACTATTGTAATTTATTACAAGTTTTCTGAAATATGGTTAAATACTGAAATGAGGCATTATTTAATTAAATATGCCCTAATTTGCATACATTTCCAGAACACAAATGTGAACACTGATAAAGCCAGGTTGCTTCATTTTGTTGACATATTAGAGCTAAAGTTTTTTTTTTTTAGAGGAGATCTCTTTTTATCATAAATCAGAAAATATTGTCAACAGAAAATTCACCATGTTTTATGGATAAAATGTATTAAATCAGGCAAATTATACATGAACAAACCCCTCTGTAAAACCCGTCAGAATATAGATAGGAATAAAACCGCAACGTTTAGTGGAAGAAAGTGATACTGAAGTGGAGATTACCGTAATAAATTAAAAAAAACAATGGTTTTGCCTTGTAGTGTCTAGCCTTAAATACATCATAGTTGAAAATTGAGACAAATATCTAATGGTGTTAAATATACAATTATAGACACTTTATTGTGTGCGTGTGTGTGTGTGTGTGTGTGTGTGTGTGTGTGGTGAGCTTACGCTTTCTCCTCAGGTCCTCTGTGTGCTTTTGGTTTCTTTCCTGGTTTTTGTTTTTTAATCGGAGGATTCCAGTCCTGCACCAAAAACACGCATAGATGAGATTACAGGACAGAAACACAGAAAGAAAGAAAGAAAGAAAGAAGAATCCAATGGGTCCTGTAGTCATTTTAAAACTTGTTTTGTGAATAGTCAAGTCGTGAAACACTAAATTACGACAGTTTTTGACACACAAATAAATATAGGATAGTTCCCTCATAATATCTGGATGCGTATGATGACACACACCTCTATTTTGGGCCAGTCGGTTGGCATGCCCGGCCCATGGTTGTTCTTCCACCAGCGGAGATCATCAGGTTCACTGATGGACATGAGTGTGTGATGTAGTTCACCGTACACTGCTTTTATACTGAAACACACGCAATAAACATATAAAAACCCTCAGGCTTTTTGACAGGACAATGAACATCACTGCAGCTAATAGGCTTTATGTTGAACAGGAAAACAGGTCTCATCGCATCTGCTCGTCTGAGAAAATGTTAATAGCGGTATGAACTTTCTATGAATATATATATATATAGGAAAAAAAACGGTACATTCAGACTTTTTAATCTCACATTTATATCTTGCAATTCAGAGTTTATATCTGAACTTGAAATTGCAAGGAAAAAAGACTGAAATCTCATAAGTCATTATAGAATTATTAATTTAAGCTTGCAAATGCTAATTATAAAGTCCGAATTGTGAGATATAAACTCGCAATTCTGAGAAAAAAGTCGCAATTACCCTTTTTTTTATTCCGTGGTGAAAACAAGCCTCCATAATATATACACATAAATACATAAAGTGCAGAAAGCAAATATATATGTACACACAGGGTTTGAAATGAACACCCTCCAAATGCGGTTAAAAATCAACTGTGGCGGGTAACGCTGTCAAATCACTAGGCAATTTGGCGTTACTTATTACGTTTACTCACTTTGCTGGGGAAGTTCGTGTGAGCCAAATCTCCACAGATTTAGAGCAAATACTCAACTCGTGAGTCATCGTGATATATTAAATCCAGCGTATTGCGCAGAATCTGCTCATATCTGGCTTACTTGAACACACACGTCACTACGCAACAAATAATGGCACGCTTGTTCATTTGCATTGAAGCAATAGCAAAGATTAAAAAGCATTTGGTTAACAGAAAAGACATTGTTATTTTCCAACATCCTACATTTTTTATGATGCTCTTTGTACTGTATTGATCTGTCCACCTAAAACACATTGTTGTTTAAAAGGATGAGGATAAAAGAGGAAGGGAGGAGATGGCTGGATGACAGGATTTTGTTAAAAACCAGCCAAATTTTATATATATATATATATATATATATATATATATAAATTGCTGTGACGTAGTTAATTTGGATTCTTTTTTCTTTTGGCCAGTAGAAGTTCTGAATGGCCGGTAACTTTAGTAGCCAAATTGGCCGGTGAGTGAAAAAATTGAAAAAGTGTACACATATAATCTTTTGTTAAATATCAATTTCAATTGAAACTGTTCTGAAATCAACACTAACACATATTTAGGGGTTCAAGCATGAAATGCTGAAACCCTATTGTAATTGTAAGGATTTGTAAAACGCATCGTGCAGGCCAAACCGTAAGGCCTAGAGACTTGAAACCTGGCCAGATGGTAGGCCTCAATTTGGGGACAACCTATCAGAGTATGACCCCGAATGGCCCATAGGTGGCGCTACAGCAACCAAAAGTTCAAAATTGCTCATAACTCTTAGACCGTTTGTCCCAGGATCAAGTGTCTTATGTCGGTGGAATCCTTGGCTCAAGCCGGACAAAATGGCTATCTCCGATTTTGATTTAGGCAGGGAAAATTTTCTGCTATGTCGAATTTTGTCCAAAACCTACTTTTGCGAACTAGTCCCTGGTTTTTCGCCCGATCGGAACCAAACCAGTCTAGGACAATTCTCTGGACTCTCTAGATCAATAATTATCAAAAAAAGTTGAACTTTGGCATTTGGCTGGCTGTAACAGGGTCATTTAGAAAAGGGGCGTGGCAGAATACACTCAAAAGCCTATAAATCCCAAAGGAAAACTCAGAACTTCACCAAAATTGATGAGCATATGTGTCAGAACATGGTGAGGAGGCATGCAGAGTTTCATGGAGATCGGACCAAAGGTGGCGCTATAACTGTTAAAAAGCTTTAAAACCATATATTTCCTATGGTACACTGCCTACATTGGCTGTTAATGGTGTTTTCCATCTATTATGTCAGTGGTTACATGCTTGCTAAATAAAACTTAATAACTTTTGATGCTTTTGTGCTTAAAAACCGTAAAGGCCTTAACAGCTTGAACCCCGATAAATGCTGCTTGCAGCTTTAATTGTTTTTGTTCCCTTCATAATGAACGGATCGCTTTAATGTATTCACTACAAAAAACAAAAAAAACAAAAAACACCATCACAATTGTTTTATGGCGGCTAATGTAATGTTGTAATCAAATGCGTGTTGCCATTTTAAACCTCTCATTGTTGGTGATGTCGAGGTGTCTGTGAATGGACAGGAAGGCCTGTTTCAGGAAGCTGATCCTCTTCCTCTCCTCCTCCTGTGATTGGTCGAACACAGACTCCATTTCCTCCATGTATCGTGGTGCAAAGCCAGTGACGTCCTCTAGGACCTTCTCATAACGATCACGTGCCTGCAAAAACACGCATAAATAATTCATGAACATATTATATATAATAAATATAATATGTTTGTGTAGAAAGTCTCATTGCTCTTTGACCTTGCTGCGCTCCTGTGTGGCTTTCTCTCTCGTCTGCTGAATCTTGGACAGTTTGCTCTCACTCAGGTTGGCGTTGTGTTTGGCTTGATTCTCTTTTTCCTGAGCGATCTGCTCCCTCTGACATGACTTATGATACGCCGCACGGGCCTTTTCCAGCTAATGGATACACAAAAACTTATTATTAGCATCACGTAGTGCTTTTCATGTCATATTCAGCTCTAACTTATGCTATTAAATGCACTGGGAATACAACTATCTCATCTTCTCTCTCTAACTGGGACGTTTCCAATGTCAAGTAATATTTTTTTCCTCACTAAAAGCTGAATGCTGTATGAAAGGAAATAAATGCAGATAATAATAGGGTACAAATCTGAACTAATAGTTATCACCACAATTTCCCTATAGTTGATTAATCACAGTACATTAAGACAATTGTTTTGAAATACAAGTTTCCTGAAATGTTGTTTAAATATGCTGTGAGGCATTATCTAATTAAATTTGCACATACATTTCCAGAGCTGAAAATTTCTTGTTTCCTTTTATTGGCATGTTAGAGTTAAAGGTTTTTACAGAAGGGATTTGGGTATCTATTTTTATCATTCCATAAACCCCCCAAAAAATAGTCAACAGACAGAAAAAAATATTTTTAGGAATAAAATGTATAAAATCAGCCAAATGATATATAAACAAACTCCTCAGTAAAAACCTTCAGAGTATAGATGGGAATACAACTATAAAATTTGGTGTATATAAGTGATACTGAAGTGGAGAAAAAAACTTTAATGATATGTATTGTAATTGAAATCTACGCTAATAGAACTATGTGTAATAAATGTGTATTTCGGATGTTTTCTTTCCACTAGTTAATGAAGCACAATAGCCTGAAATCTCCAAATTAAGCCTGGTTTTTCCTGTACTATCTTGCTTTAATATACTGAAATACTGAGTGGGATTTTAAAACAAATGGTTCAGTTAACGCCTATTAATTTGAAATAGTTGGCGACCTCCAGCGATTATATCATCGTCAGTATACGTCTCACTATCACCTTCTTTAATCTCTTCACCCAGGGCTTCTGAGCACGTGAGAAAGCCGTCCCAAGGTCATGTGACTCCCTGAAGCCGCAGAACATTTTCCGCGGGAACGTCTCTTTCTTCCACGAGCGAATGCGCTCTCCGTCTTCTGAAACCAGAGACTGGGAGATTGATGTGTGAAGGGCAGACAGACGCTCGGTGGACGAGAAAAAGCACTGCCATGCTCGCAAGAGGGACCCGTACAGCGGCCCTGAGAGAGAGAGAGAGAGAGAGAGAGAGAGAGACACACACACACATCAGCTTTTATCCATTTACATCACACTAAGCAAAACTGCAACTGAACTTGACAGCCAGCAGATTTTTGTTTTTATGTAACAGTGCTATTTTAATATCATTGAGATACTGTTAGCTTTTGTTAATATTTTGAATTAGCTTTTATTTTTATATTTTTCTGTTTTAATTTTTTTTAAATGCATCTTTTTTTATTAATTCTTATTTCAGTTTTAGTTATTTTAGAATTAAGTTCAAATTTGTTTTATTTCAAGTAATGAAAATGTTTTGTTTTTTCATGGTTTTAGTTGAAGGGGTGGTTGATTATGATTTCACTTTTCTAACTTTAGTTAGTGTGTAATGTTGCTGTCTGAGCATAAACAACATCTGCAAAGTTACGACGCTCAAAGTTCAAAGCAAAGGGAGATATTTGCTTTTAAAGAAATCGCTTTTTAAGGACTACAACAAACGACTGGTAGAGACTACACGACATTCCTCCCGGGTTAGTGACATCACTAACCCTAAAATTTACATAAACCCCGCCCCCGGGAACGCGATTTATAGATTATCATGACAGAATATGCTAATCAATGACTAGAAGATAACTACACATCAGCTGCATAAATTCATCAACTAACCATTCAGAAATGTCCTGTTGCTTCTACATGTTGTCACTTCTTCTTGAGTCTCTCCATCTTTCTGACTCCGGTTTGAACATAAAAGGCTAAAAGTTTTTGAAATTTCCAGTGCATGTGTGTGTGAGGTAAAAGGACACAAGCTGTTGTAGCTCCGCCCCCTGTGCCGGGAGCAGCAGCTCATTTGCATTTAAAGGGACACACACAAAAACGGTGCAGTTTTGCTCACCCTCAAAAAGTGACAACTTTAACGTAAAAATATATAAAACTAACTATATAAAACACAATATAAAAATATCTATCTATTTTGAGCTAAAACTTCACATACACACCCTGGGGACATCAAAGACTTAATTTACATCTTGTGAAAAGGGCATTATACCACCCCTTTAACTATAATAACCCTGGTATGTAAAAGAGCAACAAAATAAGGGTGGGCTGATGATAACAGAATCTTCAGATTAAAGCAAATGAAACCACTGTACAATAACTGACAAAGACATCAAATACAAAAACTCAAAAATGAGCAAAGATTCAATAATACCTACGCCAGTTTTAGTGAGTGTGACGCTTCTGAAAATAGTGGACCAATTTCGGACTAATGAGATTTGACTGTGGGCGGAGCTACTCTGAGTTTTAAACTGATCACTTATTGACAGTTTTTGACAGGTCAGACTGAAGCACTCACGAGTGTCAGTGATTGATTTCCACTTGCTGCTCCACTCAGTCAGCTGACGGGCGTACTGTCGCTCCACATGAGCCCGGTCCTTCATACATGCTATGATGTCGTTACACGCTTGGTACGACTCTGATGTCCTCCGCACCGTCCGCACGTAATTTCCTGGCTTGAGACAAGAACAGAAGGAAATGGATGGCGTATTTTTGTAGGCCAAAACCCAGAAACAAGTTAGCATTTTAGCACTTAAAGTCAATGGGGGTTTTGAATGTTTTTTTGTGTGTGTGTTAAATACCCGAAATAAGGTCTGTGGTGAACACAAGCTCAAAATATTTTCACATTTTACTCTGTGACATAAAATGCATCCGTAAAACTCCCTTGTGATTTACACAAGTGCCTACAGAGACTACAGAGGTTGTTGGACATTAAATGTCATAAAAACTGAACAGGAAAACTCATAGTCAGGTAATGAAAATGTTTTTATTAATGATCTAACTATAATAACCCTAGTATTTAAAAGAGCAACGTTTACAAAATAATGGTGGATAGATAATGACAGCGTCTCCAGATTAAAGCAAATTATCTTGATTGGACTGACCAAATTAATGTTAATGAGAGATTTTTTGCCATGTTACCAAAAATAATTGTGCAAGTTATATGACAAAGATAATAATATATAATTTCCCAAATGGGGGATTGGAAACACAATGTGTGCAAAGTTAGCACATCTGCATAATATCCAAAAGGACAATATATACGCAATAGGCTTTTTTTTAGAAAGGAGAAATGTAAAAGATAAAAAATATGATTTAGAGAGAATATATTGAATTAATACTCAATAGTTAAAATGTGTGTGTGTGTGGGGGGGGGGGATGGGGGGGGGGGGTGTTCAGATATTTGTGTGCCACACTTTTTAAAATAAAGGTTCCAAATGTGGGTTTTCACAGTGATGCCATAGAAGAATCATTTTTGTTTCCCCAAAGAACATTTCAGTAATCAGTTCTTATAATATAACTTTTTCTTTTTGTAGAACCTTTTTCCACTATTAAGAACCTTTTCTGCATTAGAAAGGTTCCGTTGATGTTACAGATTCTTTATGGAATGATAGATGCCAATTTGAATCTATGTGATTTGAGTCTCTCATGAAAAGCACTATTTTGTGTGGCACATGCTATGTAGTGCAACCCAAATCAGTCACTTTTGATCTATGGTGCTGCCTTAGAAGGAAGCTACCTATGTAGGGAGTAAACAGCAAGGCAGCTCACTATAGGTGTTGGAACAGCTTTTTCCTTACCATCCAGAAGCTGATTTTGTTGAGGTCCTCAGGTGGGCCTGCGGGAGGGTCCGCCATGGTCACAGCTGGCTGCAAAAGACAGTCTGATTACATGCATGTGTGTAAGTGAGGAAGAATCTGCATGCTTCATGTTATGGAGTATAAAGCCAAGAGAAGTCCAAAGTGTACTTTGTCCAGTTTCCTCGAGGCTGTTGTTACCCCTGCACTATCAGAACCCGCCTTGACACATCAGGTGACATGTATTCAGGGGCATCTGGGTATGTTTACTCATTTGTTTCCACAATCCTCCTAGAGGCTTCATGGCAAACAGACGGCCGCTCACTGCAGCGTCTCAGAAGCTTTTGAACCTTCTGCACATTTGCATTCCCCGGGCCTGTTGTTTCATCGGATGTAAACATCTTCTTGTTTTGACATATTGCAGAATGAGTTACATGCAGCAGTTTAGAAGTGTTAGAGATTTGTTCAGAACACTATGAGCAATGGTAATGATGCTTGACTTGCAAACACAGATGCTCTTGAAAACGAAAAAAACATCACCTTTGTACAGCCAGGCTTTTGCCTTTTACAATATAACAACAGCCAACATTTTAGTCATGTTGATGAGTAACTTTATTCTAATATATGTCTATATTTATGAACTGAATGTAATGTTTTCGAAAAATTAAATTGCATGTGATTTGCAAATGAATGAAAATGTATTAAAGTTTAAATGTATCTTTATATGTGTCATTTCATAATTATTTCTATTCTCTTTGACGTGGTTAAAGAGCACTGTCGACTGAAAAATGTATGGTACATAAAAATAATTTTAATGTAATTTCTATTGAAACTTGTATGTCATGTATTTAAATATATTGACAGTTAAACATTTGTAATGAAGTTCCAATTTAGTGCATTTAAAATGTATTAATTGAAAAAAAGTAACATGAATCAACTACTTTATGAGTGCTTTAGTATGCATGTTAGTCACATCAAAATGTGTACTTTAAAGCACGGCAAAATATCATTAAAGTGCACTCCCTTTAAATGGCCTTTTATTTAATTAATATCATATTATCTGCAAGTACAGCTTTTTAAAAATATACTTTTAAGATTTGACGTACACTACAAGTGCATATTAAATACAATTAAGAGAACTTTTTCACAAGGTAACAAAGTCTAAAATTACATCCGCTGTGGTTTGGGGTCAAAAACACACGGTCACAAGATGCAAAATAGCAAATGACGAGCGCAACAAGTCCTGCGGCCCGCTTGATATAAAAAAGAGTCTGTAGAGCAGTGATTCTCAATCTGTTGTCTACAAATCACGGCAACTTGATTGGATGATGATTAAAATAAAAAAAGATCTGAATAGTCTTGCAAAAATGATGCACTGGTAAAAATTAAGGCAACTTCAAAAATGATAAGTGTATGAGAGCCACTGCTATAGAACACTAAACTATTGACACATAATATGACTTGTGCCTAAATGCATGGGTGAAACTTAACAATAAGGTTTCATTTGTTAAATTTAAACCTAGTTCTAATTAATCATCTTTTAACATTTATTAATACATTTTCAAAATTAAAAGTTGTATCTGTTAACATTACTTAATGCACTGTGAACTACAATTGGTCAATTTTATTCAATTAAATAGAAATTCAATTCAATTTCTATTGAATTTAATTGATTTGTATTTTTATGGCATTAATAAAGATGAATAAATGCTGTAAAAAATGCACTGAGTGTTGTTGTTAGTTAATGTGAGGTACAAATGAGACCTTACTGTAAAGTGGTAACACTTTATGCATGTATTTGCAAAGTCTATCTGATAAAAATAGGTCGTGGGTGAGTTTCTGGCCGTTACCCAGAGCATGCAACTGTCCATGTGAATCACTCTGGGGTCTCGCTGCATGCGAGACTGCAACTGGATATAGTCAGTTGTGATGATAAACATCTCTGAAATGCGCGGTGGATTTAATACGATTAAAACTGACAGAAATCTTTATACTAAAGATAAGGCTCACAAAATCACACAAACTAGCCAAATTAAAGAACGCCAAAATAATTAATGGACATAACTGCATCGGTATGTATTAATACATACATTTATAAGCATACTGTAAAGGCGTGTCTGTCTGTGTGTGTTGCTACTGGAATCTGGGATCAGAAATAGAGTTCTCCCCCACCCAGGATTCCATGCACCAGCCGAGCGAACTCCAAATAAACAAGAGCTGGTGGGTCATCTTACACATGCTTCACAACACACACTGTGCAAAATACAACAGAGTCACAAAGTGGAGTGATATTTGCCCCCCTGGAGGCGATTTTCTATTTATCAGAGAATATGTTCTAACACAATGCCATTGTGTCAAATCAATTAAATAAACTAATTAAAATGATCACTGTCGAGTCTAAACCCATAACTAGAACCCAGAATAAAACTGTCAAATATATCCATTAGAGTCACATAATAAAATGCCCACAAATTTAAAACATCATCAGAGGGATTTCCCTTAAGTCCAGGTTCACTTCTGACCGTGATGAATCGTGATGGTCATTTATACTGTCATGTTTCAGCATGAGAAACATACACGAGATCACAATCATATCTCTAATACGAAAGAATGGCATAGGGAAAAACACATGTATACAAAAGTACAGCATCATATCAAAATTAAATCACATCTTTAAATAAACTCATAAAGCCCCAAAATCTAGCATTTTTGTTATTGCACGTAACAATCAATTGTTAGTAAAGTACAAAACCATAATGGAAGCTTTTCAACAGCACTGATCTATTGATCAAGCTCTGTGTGAGCTAAATATACACATTAACACGTTTTTTCACATGCAACACTTTCAGATAAATCAGCGTGTGTGCACACTCTTTAAACTGTATGGGTAGTTGACGTGACACACATCTAAAACTATTTTTTATGATTATCATGCATGCATATTTTATGAGCTCATATTATGAACTAATTGTACCTACTTAAAAAAGAGGTGCAAAACTATTTTTAAAAGATAAGTTGCAGCACCTAAAATAAAAACTTTCATGTAAATTTTAGCTAAAAAAAAACAAAAAAACATGAACATGTTATTTGTCAACTTTCCAATAAACTTAAGTTAAACTGAACAGAAAAAAACAAGGCTTTTTACCTCCAGTCCTTGGCTTGTTCTGTCCTCCTTCAGGATCCTTCACTTCTCTCCCATGTCTGTCTTTCTGATGTTCACTCCAGTGTCTGTGCAGACAGTCAGCTGTTGCCAAAGTGCATATGTACATGCAAGTGTGTGTTCTCCTCCTCTCTCTCTCTCTCTCTCTCTCACACACACACACACATACACATACTGACACATACATAATCTCTCATCTCAGTGTAAATGAGTTGTAAGGTGTGAAATTTAAGTGTGTTGTAGAATGTGAGAGTTATTTCAGCTCTCTGCCAACCACAGCTCACAGCGAAAAACCGCCAACATGTGAAGCAATTAGTGTGTATCGGTGTGGTTCATAAGTTCAGAAGCAAACAATACAGCCGGAACAAAATATGCTATTTCTATATCAAAGCATTTAAAGTTATAAAGTGTTTAACTTAGCATCGTAACACTGGCTGAGTGAATGTTGATGATTGTTTATTATCAGAGTTCATCACCTCAGCAACAGGAACGGTGAAGAACCCGCAGTGATCTCTACTGCATCATACACAGTCAATCGTGGCCTGTGGGAATTTAAGAAATATTTCATCCTAAAATAAAAAAAATGACATTATTTACTCACCTTAATGGCTGTTTCTTCCATGGAACAATGTTCAAGCATTAAATTAATAGTGAAAATAGGCTGTTAAGCTGCAAAAATGGCTAAAAACTTACTGTATGTTTTGCGTATGATTGTTTCTCAAGAACAGATGAGAATAAATTCAACGAGAATAATTTATTCAAACCTCTTAAGCAGAGCTTATGTATCATCATATTCATCAATTATTGTACAGAACAATAGAAATATCTGATATTTATATATATACTTTAATTCTGCATTCATTTCCATACACACACGCACACATATATTCATATATATTTCCTTTGTTTCTAATTCCTTAAATATATTTTCAAATGAAATGGAGTTATGCTTTACTCCTATAAAACAACCACCACCGCCATCACAAAACACACACATACACACACAGTCCGTGTTAGTGTGTATGTGTGTGTGTGTCGGTTAAAAAGAGCGCACTTAAGCAATATAAACGATGGGTTCTTTCATTGTGTTCTGATCTTTGGAAGACTGATTCTGCTTATGGTATTAAAATGCTTACATACTTAATCCTTATATGGTTATTATTGGCAATACGATGACTGTTTTTAGTGCTTAAAGTCAACACGAAATAGTTTTTAACCCATTTTTCTTTCATAATCCAACATATTTTCCGATTTAAAAAAGGACATTCAATGATAAAAATGTAAGGCAAGGTTTGATTTTATCTATCGCAAATTGATTGGATGGTGAAAAGTCACTCGACATAACTGATGGTTAAAAATAAGAGAGCTTGATTACATTTGTTTTCTTTGGAATAATGTGCACTGGAAATGTGTATTAAAAAAGTAAACGGGGTCGATTCTGATTTCATGTTGACCTTAATCATCATATTATCAGATGAATCAAAGCCTGTACGTCATGATGCTAAAATATGCACAGTAGCCTCTTTTTTATCAATATAATGATATAATATTACTAAAATTCATTACACTTTTTGATATAGTCATCCCAAAAAACAATGAAAGAAGTACATTCTTTGTGTGTCTCTGATTGGCTGAAGAAGTTTGCCCATCTGGCTTCAGCTGAGATGACAAACATTTGCTCAGAACGACGGAGACGATGACTTTAGCTTTCACTCGGCAAGAGTGTTTGAGTATTTCATAGCACTTCTCCTTTGCAATCATCCCCATCTCTGTCCTTCAGTGGAAGTCTTTCCCTTTCATCCCAAGTGCTTTTTGTCTAACCACATTCTTTCTTTCTTTCTATCCTCTAACTAGTTCTCTCTAATTCTCCTCTAGCTCTGAGTCGTATCATCTCTCATGCGTTCGTTCTGCCCTTCAGAAGAAACAGTGGAGACAGAGAAAGCAGAGGAGAGCCTAGAAAACATGGAAGGGGGAAAGGAGGAAAAGAAAGGAGGCAGAGCATGAGGTATAAGAAACAAAAGTGCTTGACCATCTAGAGACTAAGATGAAGAATTTGGCATTCAAAAAGCAATTAGTTACATTAGTGTGCAGTATGTAATTATAGGGCATGTGTCAGTTGTGCAATTTTAAATAAATGCCATGTTTAACAAAAGGAATGAGATGCAATTCAATTGATTGGTGTGTTCTTAATGGAATATGAAAAATCATAACTCAATGCATTTATAATATACACTACCAGTCAAAGGTTTAGACACACTTGACTGATTTTATGTTTCTTTCAACCTGATTTATGGTTGACTTTTGATCTAAAAGCTTCTCTCTGTTTAAAACAAAAACAAACAAAAACATAGAACTACACGTTTGCATGTGCATGAAAACAAAAATGTGAAAACTTATTTAGTCACTACATTATATAAATATTTCCATTTGTATTATCTCATACTTTACTATAACGCTAAAATTAGAAAAAATTACATAAAGAATGAGAAGATGTACAAACTTTTGACTGGTAGTGCAAAATAAAACGTATACATGAAGGTCACAGTCTCAAGAAATGGGATTTGTGATCAAATTAAGTCTTCCTTAACTAATCTTCATCTTAAGCATACAAAAACATTGAGGGCAGACTATTTATTTGTCGAGTAAAGCTGCAGGCAGAAATATCCATGCAGAGCTAATTTTTAATGAAATGGTGGACCATTTTTAGAAAAACAAATGTAAAGGCTTTTTTCCAGTTTAAAAAATGATAATTTCCCCCTCACTTCTTCTGTCTAGTTTGCTTTCTAATGTCCTTTTGCTTGTTCATCAGATCCTCGTCTGAATCTACCCTTCATTTCCCCTCCTTTTCTCATCTTCCTATCTCACCTGTCCGTAAGTCTCTTAAGCGCGCGCTCAATGTTCATGCGATGTCCGACCCGACTCACACCCAGATCCAGGAAGTCCTCTTTTGTCAGAGATGGCAGGTGGGAGCCATCAATCTCGTTGTCGAGAAAACGTTCCCGGTGCTCTGCCAGATTCAGGTAAGTCAGCCAATCAGCAACATCATATTTGCTCCAGTAGGGGAGGGGCTTAGACACAAATGGCTGATTGGGTGGAGGAGGCGTTAAGGGCGGGTAGCCCATACAAGATGGGGAGGAGCCTCCAGACAGGTAGTTGGTAGGGGAGAGTGACCTAGAGACAAGCGCAGGGTTAGGAGGAGCCACCGCAGATGGGAGCGGGAAGAGAGGAGAAGTTTGGGGGAAAAACTGGTCTGAATATTGATGGGCGACTCCCAGTGGGGGTGTTAAAGGGGGTTGGATTTCAAACAGAGAGCTGTAAAGAGGCGCAGATGGAAAGAGAGGGAGCGAGGATGGACGCGGAGGTCCAGGCTGCGGGTGGTCCGAACAGGAAATGAGGGGACTGGGCGCTCGACGGCGCTGAGTGTATGAATGAGATTCAGAACGCCGCAGCTCTGGCCCGGAGAACTGAAACTCGGAAACTTTTCCACGATACTTAGAGCGAAGTTTCGGAGACAAGGGATAGGGGGAATAGGATGGAGAGAGCGGTGTATAAGAGACAGAGGAAGGTGAGAGGGGCGCATGAGAGAGAGATATTGGAGAAATGGGAGGATGAGGTAATGATGGAGGAGAGAGGGGTGCATGAGCCAGGGAAAGAGGAGAGAGGGGGGTATGGGGCAGTGACGGAGGGGACAAAATACCGTGAGGAAAGGAAATAGGAGAATTAGATGGTGTCCAGTCTTTGAGAGGGGATGGAGCTGGGGTTGGGGTTAGAGGTAATGGGATCGGGATCGGGATCAAGGCTGGGGTTAGAGCTTTTACAGGAAGAGGAGACGAAGGTACAGGGTTCAGAGCCACAGCGGGGCAGTTAGATGTTAAAGAGTTAGGGGGCAGGTTTGGAGAGAAGGAGCGTTGGAGAGACTGAACGGAAGCAGGGATGATAGGTGCACAGCCAGAGGAGGGATCACCTGGAAACCTGAGAAAGAGAAAATAAAGGTATGTAAACCAGAAAAAAGGTCATCTATAAGATGCAAGCCAGTGAAAAAGTTCACCACAACAATGCTAAGGTGATGTGTGTGGTTGCAAAAGAGAACTGAGAGGTTTTAACTTGGGTTGCTATTTGAGGTATCATTCATGTCCAGAGGCGTAAAGTCCAGGTTCAGAAAGTAAAAGTCCTCCTCAGTATTTTGTTCCAATCACCTGCATTTGCTAATTAGCACAGTTTTTCAGCCAGGAGACAGAACTAATTAGTGAAATCAGCTGGCAGAGTTCATGGGTGGAATAAACATACGGCAGGACTTTTACTTTCAAACAGGGTAAGTTCCAGGATTTGTTCAAATGATTGTTTATTGAAAAACTGGTTGCATGCGTTAGTTTATCCAGACTGTATTTGTCTATAATTGTGACTTCATTATCAATGCAAAAATTCAGGTAATTTCAAATGCTGTACTGTATTATTAGTAAGAATGTGTGTCTATGTGTGTGATTGTTTTCACAAGATGTCTCACCTATGATTTGGCGGCGGTCCCTGACCCTGCCAGCCACCAAGCTGTTGTAGTTTACTGCTGAGTTCATTTATGATGCTGGCCTTAACATTGGAGAGAGGAGAGTTCAGACGTCGATCCATAAACGCTGGAATCTTCACTTCAGCATCACCTACTCTTCCCTGTTCTTGCTCCTCCTCTTCCCTTGACCTGTACATGTTGGGAGCAGTGCTAGCCTGCCGCTGTAGCGGTGGTCCGGTTCGCCCATTCTGTGTGTGTGCGTGGTATTTTAACATATTTTGAGTGTGTGGTTTAGCTAGTGGCTGGTTTGGAGGTTTGGATTTATGAATGTGCGGTTTTTGTGTTTTTTGAGTGAATTTATCGGTGTGAGAAAGAGACAAATCCAGGGACATCCTTTGGTCTCCTTTGAAACCATCCCCTACTATCCCACTCTCCATACTTTCTCGCCTTCCTTCCCTCTCCTTCTCTTGGCCTCCTTCTCGATCCATTATTTCTGCAAAGTTTTCCATGTGATGATCACTGATGCTGTGACTCTCCAGTTCCTCAATTCCAGAATCAACCACAGGCTCCGACCAATCACGCCCCTTAAGTGCCGGAGGAAGTCGATCACTTGCTATAACTGATGTACTTTCCAAAGGCATAGTTGTGGTGACGGTCATTACAGCAGCAGGTGCAGCCATGGTGGAATACGACAGAGACACATTAGTGTGACCTTGGTGTTGATAGAAAAGTGGTAGAGGTCGATGCAATGACATAGGGTCAGATGAGGAGGTGGTGGCTGGAACGGAAGGGGAACTCGAAGGAGGGAAAATCTGAGGAGAAGGAAGAGATGGGGAGAGAGCTGACTGAGTCAGATTGGCCACCTCACTGTCATAAGATGTAAGACTAGAAGTGGCAGAGTCTCCCGCTTGTGGCGAGGATAAAGGCTGGGGTTGGCCAGTGTTTGGGTGCTGGGAATAGCCAGAGGGTTGAGACTGAGGAGGGTTTGCAGGAGGTATTTTAGGACACAGCTGTGGAGTGAGGATTAGAGAAGACGGTGGGAAAAGATATGGATGTACCACAGCAGAAGGATGGATGGGTGTCTGCTGTGAGTCAGCATGCATGTTGTCTGGTAGGGACATGGCATCTTGCGGGGGATTGGAAAGCATTTGCAGGGACTGTTGGTCATTGAGTGACTGAGATCCTGACAGCTCCTTCTGTTGTTGTTGTTGATTATATTCTGTTGTTCCATGGGTGTCTATTTCTATTCCATTTGCAAACTGTATAGGGGGAGGTAGGGGCTCTGCAAACACAAACTCATCATCCACATCCACAGATGGAGCAGGAGGTGGAAGCATCATCACATCGCCACCCTCTCCAACCCTTAGATTTCCCCCCATCTTCACATCCTTCTCTCCCTCCTTTTCCATCCCACTCTCTCCCATCTTCGGTCCTCCCCTGTCATCCTGGGAATTACTGGTGGGACTTTTGTCAGCTGTGCCGAGTTCACTCTCCTTATCTATGTAGGAAGGCCTGCGGGGAGGAGGCTTGGGCGGTATCCTCTTGTGCCCTTCTCTCTCTCTTTCCCGCAGGTAAGTGTGATACTGATTGGCCCTGTTGTCCCTGTCCTGAGGGTGAGACTGGTACTGACTGGCTTGATTATCTGTAAACCGCACCTTTGGTGTCCCTCTTTCCTCTCTATCCATAAGGTTCTGTTCATTCCATTCCAGGCTCCCCGTCCCACCTCCAGTCAATCGCAGCATTCGAGGAGACTGGGGGCGACTCTGTGGGCCTGGCCCACCTGTTGTTGGAGAGGCACCACTAAGGTAGACTGAGGTGTGTGATTGGTATATGTAGAATGGAGGAACGGGCTTTTGGTTTGTAGGGGAGACTGCAGAAGGAAACACTCCAGTGCTGGACATCTGGCGACCGAAGTGCCGTTCCTCTCTACGTGTACGGTGGTCGTCTTTCAGCGCTCGCTCACGTGCTGCCAGCGCGAGTCCAAGCGGGCTTGTTGGGTCTAGAACTTTCCCCGTTAATGGGTGGATGAAGGTAGTGGCTTGATGAGGTGTAGCTGATGCGTACTGCGGCAACCCAAACGCAGGCGGCATGCTTAAGGCATCACCAGAGATCAATCCCTCATCAATAGATTTAGAAGAGCGCAAACGAGAGGTGGTGTTGGCCTCCAGTGGAGTTTGAGCAGACTCCTTCTCATCTAAAATGTCCTCCTCAGAGGAGTAGTAAAATGAGGCGCTTTTCCGACGGGAATCACGGAAGCGTTCACGTTCCCGCTGTGCTGTGCTCCTGCCCAGTGTTTCCAGTTTACCTGGGATATTAGGTGGTGGAGGTGGAGTGGGCGTAGGAGCCATGACTGGGTTTTGAGGCTTTTCCTCTTCCTGCTCTTCATTCATCTCAGGAGACAGTTCTGTATCCTCACTGCTTGCACGGCTACTGTGCCCAGAGCTGCTGGTAGATGGCGCTTTAACAATAATCGTTGGGATTGAAATGGAACTTTTCTGCAATTTTTCTCGGCCTGCTGTCTCCTCCACCTTGCGCTGCTTCACCAACAGCCCCTTCCCACCTTGCCGACTTGCAATCTTAGCCACCGCTTGCGCTTGGTTACGCTGTGCGGTGGACTGTTTGGCGCCCACATCAGAGGGAGGTGTGGCGTTGCTATAGCCACGTCTCATACCACCCATTCTTGCTCCTCCCATCTTGCTGGTATCAGTTTCAGCCTGTAAAACACAATATTTCTAAGATTTAATACTCTTTTCGTGGAAATATATGTAAAGGAAAACACAAGAAAGAACAAAGCCTATGACCGATGCCACTTCTTGGGACCTTTGACCTATGGTATCAAGCTCTTACCCTGCGGTTGGGTGGGACCCTGTGCTGTGTCTGGGTGTGAGGCGGGTGGTGTGATGGAGGCAGAGGAGGGACAGCATAAAAATGTGTTGGTGCTGCTCTCCTATCTGTGTGGCCACCGGCAGACAGGGGCGGCTCAGGCGCTGAGGTGTCGGGTGGAGGGGGAATGTCCTCTGGTCCAGGCACAGAAAGACTACGGGACAACTTCATAGTAGGAGGATGGAGATGTCCCCTCTCCTCTTCTGTAACTCCTTTGGAGAGAAGACATGCAGAACACAGTTAACCCTCTGAGGTCGACAAACGCGCGGGCGCGTTTTGCTGGATTTTCTCCACATTGTAGCACTATAAACTTAAATTTCTTCGTCATTTATGGTCATACAGAAAAAAGAAATATAAAAAAATAATCTGTGATATTTCTACTTTTGTATGTGTCCACTTACAATCAAATCAAAACATTGTGCTTTTGTAAAATAAAGAAAATAGACAGGGTGTGCGTTCTGCCTCTCCGTCGCGGTGAACTTTTTTTTCTTGAGCACGTCTATAAACTGAAACAAATCTCAGCGAATACTTGTCACACATTTATGAGCCATACACCTTTATAAACATTTAAGTGTGTACTTTTAAATGATCGGATTCAAAACGAAAACAAATATTCTCTGTTTAAGTAATTTGTATAAAACCAACAAGATGTCCAGCTTCTCAAACGCTTCCTAATTATTTTTTAATTTACCACGCCTACTCGCGCAAAAGATATTCACATGCAAATCTCCACATGGAACGCGATCGCGCTCATTACCTCAACAACAAAACACTTCACTTCACTTTTCGTCGAGTTTGAAAGACGTGCCTGAGCTTACATTGGATTTACATCAGAAGAAGAAGAACCCGATTTGAAGACAAGAAAGATAAGGTAAGAAATTATATACTTACATATTAGTTTGCTATTGTTGCATAAATTTCACATTGCAGTTGAACTGTTGCTAGATATATGGTGAATATTATAATATTTAGACCCGTGTTTACTGTTACTGTGTTTGTGGATATCTGCTCAAACGTAGATATGTATATGGTAACCATAATGTTTTATATTTGAGCGCGATCGCGTTTGAATGTATCATATTTTGGATCGTGATCGCGTTTGAATGTATCATATTTTGGATCGTGATCGCGTTTGAATGTATCATATTTTGCAGCGCGATCGCGTTTGAATGTATCATATTTTGCAGCGCGATCGCGTTTGAATGTATCATATTTTGGATCGTGATCAAGTTTGAATGTATCATATTTTATCCAGCACTGCGCATAGCTTATGCCTACAAGGCACAACAAACCTGGTGTTCACTGTTCATTATATTATATATTGTTGGAAACATTTGTGTGTGTGTGTGTGTGTGTGTGTGTATTCTGTGAATTTTAAAAAGCAATTTTAACCAGAAAAATCTAAAATTTATTCCCAAAATCGTGCAGGCCTTTCTCTTGATGTCAGTATGTTCACTTTTTTTTTTTCAGGGCCCAGATGCCACTGAGGACTTCAGTGAACATGAACATGGTAAAGTGAAAATCAAACACCTTGGAAATGAAAGGTATGTACAATGTTTTTAGGAATGGCACAAAGGTCTCTGTCTTTGGATCATTGTTTTCAATAAGTGCTTTTTTGGCATTTGCTGTGTGTATCTTTGGATTATGTTGTGTTGTAAATAAATCCAAACAATTTAAAAGCCATTCTTTTTTTAAATCTCCTCATTTACAGTATTGTGCAAGGTTGCCCAGAATGGCAGGGCCTGATAGCTCCTAATAGGGCCATTAGGGGAGGGTCTTTGTCTTTCTCAGGTGAGAAAAGCTTACATATTAATGAGCTCTCGCATAAGGCTTTTTCACACAAAACACGTCGTCAAATTTTTAAATCAATATATTGTCTTATCTGAATGAGCAATCAGGGTGATTTTCACATAGTTTTAGAGCAAATATTCTAGGCTACGTGATACAATTTTCAAAAGTCTTGTGAAGAAATAATCAGTATGGGTTTCATAGCCTTATTTCAGTGAGAATTTTTTTTTGTATTTTCACAAACCACGCATAAATGTCATTATCTCAAAACTACAAACTTTTACATACATGCTGTTGATATATTATTGTAGCAGAGTTTGTGCTGAATACAGTGTAATTAGACTTTAGCCATGAAAATGTCACAAGTAACAGAAATAACCAGAAATGTCAGAGCATGTCAGAACACCTCCAGGGCCCAGAAAACAGCTCAGACCTCAGAGGGTTAAATAAAGTTTGTGCAATTCACCAACGACAGGTCACAGCTACAGAGGGTCACTTGTGGGGTTTGATGTTAATAAATTGTCATTAAATATAAATAAAACTAAATTTATTTGATTTAGTAATAAAAAAATAAATACAAATGTCCAGATCAGAACTGAAATGACTGAACTAGAAATGGTAAGTGAAATTAAATTCTTAGGTGTCTTTGACCACAATCTCAGTTGGAAATCCCACATAACCTACATAAAGTTAAAAATTTCAAAAACTCTTGCTGTCCTGTCCAAAATAAAACACATTCTTGATTCAAACCCTAAACATACTGTACCAGTCTCTAATAATGACATATTGCATAGAGATCTGGGGACATACAAAACAACAATAAAACCAATTGTTATTTGCAAAAATGCACAATAAGAATTATAAATAAAACAGATTATTATCATCTAACAAAAAAGCTATTCAGAAACTCCAACCTATTAAAATGTAAGGACTTAGTAGAATTTAAAATAGCCAAAATAATGTTTAAAATAATAAATAATAAATAATAAATAATACATTTCCAGACTTTGTCCAAAACCTGTTTCAGATAAAATCTACTCCTTATGAGCTCAGAGGAACACTCAATGTTCAGTAAACCACAGATCAGAACCAACGTCAAACAGAGATGTCTGTCTGTTCAGGGGGTTAAACTGTGGAAAAGTCTCGATGATGAACTGAAAACATGTAAATCCATAGGTAGTTTTAAGAAATTATATTTAAAAAAAGATATATATATATTACATTATACAAAGCTGAATGAATTTAGCTTCTTCTTCTTTTAGTCATTCTTTATGTACGCAAGATGACTTTGGTGTTTGGTGTTGTGTGTAAAATAAAAGAAATGTAAAAAGGATCGGCACAATAAGCATAAGCTTCAGCTGACACCTTTTCCATCAAGCAACTTTTACACCGTTATTTAATTTTCGTTTCAATGTTTGCTTGTAAATAGTTTCTTTCTTTCTTTTGAAGTTGCTAAATAAACTAAAACCGAAATAAACTAAAACTAACTAACTAACTAGCATCCGTAATTGTAATTGCGATTACAAATTTGATTAATTGTGCAGCCCTAGTTACAGTGCAACTGAACTAAAGAAATGGATTCAACACCTTCTGCATTTAAACTCACCCATGGATTTCTGACGCATCATCATAGCACGCTGAGTTGAATGGCCTGATGAAAACTGGGCTTGGTTATAACCATACCCAGACCCTGATGGCATCATGCCAACACCTGATTGTTCAAAAGTTTGCTGTGAACAAAGAAAAAAGACTGATGGGATTAAATATTTATCACATTTCCTTGCTGCCTCAGTGAAATACGGATTACAGCACTATATTCACACATGAACTGCTTGTAAATGTATTTTTTTCAGCAAATGCAGCACAGAGGTTGTTGCACTCTTACACTTATTACCAGGTGAAAAGCCTTACTAACACAGCTTTTCAACACCTAAGATTGGGCTAACAAACGTAAATGATCATTTGTAGCAATATACTATAAAGAAACACTTTCTTCAACCAAAGCTACTAAGTTTCAAAGCTGTGTACTGTATATAACTCCTTTGAAGCTTATCTTGTAGCTACTTTTTCCAACGAGTAGCGGTGGTTTTTGATGTCATGTGCTACTCTACAGCGGAGTAAGCTGATGCAATAATCAAACAGGCTTTTCCAAAGTTCTCTCTCATGTATAATGTTAGAAAATCCTATTCATTCTAGTGACTTGTTTTGTTGGGATGGTTCACAGATTCGAGTCTCTGCACAGCATTTTAGATCTTCTTTTTTTATGCTGAAATATTTAGCTATAAATATAATTGCTGTTCATTACAATGTTTTTAAGGTAGTTTGTTAAAGTTTATGCTGGTGATAAATGACAAAAGATATCATCAGTAGCTTCACTTCCACTTTTTCAAATGAGTAGCTTTAAATTATGAGTAACTTGACAAACTAGCTTTAAAAGTAGCTTCAAAACTGTCGAATCACTGTTAATCAGTACAGAAACCGAGATGTTACCTCATTAGCGTTTAAGCCCTTGTTTCGTTCCTTCTTGCCCCCATGACCTCTGTGACCCTGAGAGTCTGATGTGCTAATTGTCTGTTGAGCAGCGGCTAGAATCTCGTCCAGCTTATCTGGAGAACGAAAGGAGAAAAAAAGACGCCATTCATGCTATAAATCATGAAAACATATTTATTGCCATTTGGTCTTTTTATTCAACAGACTGCCAGACTGGAGTTGAAGCCATGTGCATATATCATAATATACATTAAAATATATTTTAAGATATAAAGAGAAATGTATAGCAGGAGATGGATATAAAAGATGTCATAATAAAAAGGAAGACTTCTTACTAAGGGCCATTTGATAGACGCTCTTCTTCTTTTCTGGAGCTTGAGAACTCTCTGAATGATCTGAGCATAGAGAAAAATCACATTCAAAAAATTTGCAACTTCACACACAAATACACAGAGACAGTTACACATGTATCTGACCATAATGATCGCAACAAACATCTTACAAGGCACATTCATACATCCCAGAGAAACTTTCATGAATAGCTCTTACAGTAAATGCCTCCCATATGATAGTCGTGCTAACTTGAGGCAGTCACAGTACACATTTCATCATCATCATCATCATCATCATCATGCATTTGATAACTGACATCCACATACCCATTAAAGCAAAATCAAAAGATAAATCACCTGGTTTCTTCCATGGGGTGGCAGCTGTAACAGAAAGTGAGTAATCTTACATATGCAATAACTTCCCACAAGTGCACGCTTTACTGGAAACTATGGTGACAATGTAATATTTTTATATTGAGTTATTTTTGTATCATGAATTTAAATGATTCCCTTGTAACAGTATTAACACTCATCAAGTATGTTTCTCAAGTTTCCAATCTATTTTGAGTTGTCATGGTAACAAACTGAGGAGACGACTGACAGCCAACAAACATTGTAACATGTTTTCATTGTCGTTGACCAGAAACACATTTTATAACTAATAAATGTAAATCACATACAGTTGTTCGTTGTTTAAAATCTACCACAACCTCTGGGTAGCACATGGTTAAGTTAAAAGCACAGCGTAATTTATATTACTACTACTACCAACAGAATAATAAATTCATATCCTTGAAACATTTTATATGAGAAGACAGATTAGATTAAACAGCTGATTTCATGAAACATGAAAACTAAGATATATTTAATCCTTAATTCAGAAAACATAAGGGTTTTTTTGCTTATTAAAAATGAAGCCTGTTTTAAGTTTCATTTTGTTTTTTCACTGTGACATTTTCATGACAAAAATATGTATAATGTACTTTGTTTTTAAATAGTGAAGTATTTATACATTATGGTTGTGAAATACAAATATTGTTAAAAAAAAACTTTCATCAATGCAAATCTAATGATGATAATAGCCTTGAGAAACATTGTGAATGAATGAAAATTACAAAAAACTAATGTTTAATTGCTACAAAATTATATATATACACACACACACACACACAAAAGTTGTTTTTGTGGCAATTAAGTACATTCTTTTTTGTAAATAATATATATATATTTTTTATTTTGGTGTGAACTGTGGATAGTTTTAGGTCATTCATTCTAAAATAATAATATAATGGTTCAAAATGACAAGAGATTGCACAGACCTTTCTCCACTGTGTGCAAAGAAGAGAGAAAAATAAGCACATTATCAGTCAACAAGATGACAATGCATGATAATAAGTTTTGGGATAAAACTGCTTAATATACTAACATGTATTTCATGCATGTATATGTATGTAAGGTGAGGATATGTGTTTGTGAGATTGTACCCATCTCCTCCAGTTCTGAAGTCATGGATTTGGAGCGCAGAGCTATAGCCGGAGGGGTCAGCCGCTTACTTTGCTGGGGAACTAAAGGTAAGGAGAGAGCGCTATTAAATCAAATCAAAAACTGTCAGTGCCATTCATTCATACTCCCACAGACACATCAACAGTAAAAGCAGACCCTGACCTTTCTTCTTAGGCATTTCCTCCATCTCAGGATTTCGTGCAACCATGACGACCTTCACCATCAGACTGTTCCCGCCCTGGCGAATCATGTTCACCACCTGCCGGTGACCCACCTTCACTACATTGATTCCATTCACCTGTGAGAAAACAGCGATAATGGCGACACTGTACTTTGAATCAATATTAACATAAAGGGTTAGTTCACCCAAAAATGAACATTCTGGGCCCTATCTTGCACCCAGCGCAATTGACTTTGTACACCGACGCATGTATCATTCCTATTTTGCACCCGCGCAAAGCGCGCTTTTCCCTCCACAAAAGCACGTCGCTAAACTAGGGAATGAACTTGCGCTCCCTGGGCGGTTCAGCGCAAAAAAGGAGGCGTGTTCCGGCGCAAACGTTCCTTCATGCTATTTTGCAGGTTTAGAAAACAATTGCGCCACTAACCAGGAAAAAATAGTTTAAAGTCAGTGGCGGGTTGCGCATGTTATTCATATGCTATTTTAAGGGCGCATGCTTGGCCATAATCAATGTAGCGTGTGCACAACGCGCATACACTTTGATTCTCTCATCTACACAGAAGCAGCAGTTTTCATTTTTGCAAATCATATATTATTACGATAGATAGATAGATAGATAGATAGATAGATAGATAGATAGACAATTTATTATAAAAGCATACATCTAGCTTACACATTTACCCAAATTATCATACGCCTTTTTAACCGAAGTTAATTTGGGTGGGTTTCTCCATCCCCAACGTCCCTGACGAGAGCGTTGCTCTCCTTGGCTGTGAACCGCTCCTGGCGCGCGCCTGGCAAATCCGCCGTTATAATAGGAATCCGCTTTAGAACAAAGCGTGCCTGCTCTTAAAGGGAATGTGAGATGTCGCTCTGATTGGTTTATTTCACGATACGCCCAAACCACACCTATGAATAATGAAGCTACTTCAGACCAACCCATTTTAGATTTGCGCCTGGCGCAAGAGTCATTTATCCCGCTGGGAAAATAGCAACAGCGCCAAGACCCGCCCACAAAGTTACTTGCGCTTTGCGCTTTGACACTTGCGTTTCAGATCGTTAAAATAGGGCCCTCAGTCATTAATTACTCACCCTCATGTCATTCCAAACCCGTAAGACTTTCTGTCCCTCCATTGACAGCTACGCAACTACCACTTTGATGCTTCAAAAAGTTCATAAAGAGATCGTAAACTTATCCATATGAATTGAGTGAGAACATTAATCAACTCGCAAATCAGATATGGTGAACGGAAGCTCAAGCAATTTCGCTTGACGTGTGAGAACCAATGAGGTTCATTCTCGTGTTACGCATCACGTTTGAGCTTCAGTGAGAACCAATGAGGTTCATTCTCGTGTTTAGGGCTGTAATCTCCCAGTCGATTAGTCGATTATTTGGTTGATACGTTCTTGCTCGACCAAAATTCTGATTGGTCGATTTTTTGCCGCGTTCATTTCATTAGTTTTGCCGCGTTCATTTAATCAGTTTTTACCTATTTTTTTTACAGTCTATGGTTTTGCCGCGTTCATTTCATCAGGTGGAAAGCACTAATTGCTAATGGGGGTGTTTTCAGAGCACCCCTGTTTCACAGGTAACAGTCTGTCTTCAGAACACCCCTCTTGTTTTCACTTCTTTTGGATTAGCCCAACCCACTGGAGAAGAGAGACAGATTGAAGAAAGTAGGCTACTAGAAGGTTTGCTGAATATTATTACTTGATCTGGTTTGTTTAATAAACATTCTTTTTTTATTATAGTGGACGTGCCTTTTGTGTTTAAGAGTAAAAGCTTTAAGTTAATAGTCTACTCGTGTCTCAGCCGCGAAGCTGAGCTCCTATGTTCAGCCTTGCTCTATGCGAGCTGCAATGAAATGATAGTGTCTGTCAGTTGTTATTATAATACATATGACAAAAACAATTGTCTAAATTATGTTGCATATTCCTCAAAAGTTCTTGTGATGATATCACTAGTTGACAACATAGTACTATTTTCGGAAATCATAGGCTATGATATTGCGCGCAGATGCACGTGATACAACGCTGCAGAGCCGACAGACTCGTGTGTCAGACTCATTTCAGTGCAAAATAATTAGGTCAAAAACGATTTAATATACTGCAAATATCCTACTAGTTTTGTGTTTATTTATAATTCATTTAGGCGGACAACAAGGGTACCAAGTACTGTAATGTCATTTTTAGTCGATTTTTAGTCGAAAATTTCAGGACTTCAGTCGACCAAGATTTTCTTTGGTTGATTACAGCCCTACTCGTGTTACGCATCACGTTTGAGCTTCAGTAAGAACCAATGAGGTTCATTCTCGTGTTACGCATCACGTTTGGGCTTCAGCAAGAACCAATGAGGTTCATTCTTGTGTTACGCAGCACGTTTGGGCTTCAGTAAGAACCAATGAGGTTCATTCTTGTGTTACGCAGCACGTTTGGGCTTCAGCAAGAACCAATGAGGTTCATTCTCGCGTTACGCTGCACGTTTGAGCTTCAGTAAGAACCAATGAGGTTCATTCTCGTGTTACGCATCACGTTTGGGCTTCAGCAAGAACCAATGAGGTTCATTCTCGTGTTACGCAGCACGTTTGAGCTTCAGCAAGAACCAATGAGGTTCATTCTCGTGTTACGCATCACGTTTGGGCTTCAGCAAGAACCAATGAGGTTCATTCTTGTGTTACGCAGCACGTTTGGGCTTCAGTAAGAACCAATGAGGTTCATTCTTGTGTTACGCAGCACGTTTGGGCTTCAGCAAGAACCAATGAGGTTCATTCTCGCGTTACGCTGCACGTTTGAGCTTCAGTAAGAACCAATGAGGTTCATTCTCGTGTTACGCATCACGTTTGGGCTTCAGCAAGAACCAATGAGGTTCATTCTCGTGTTACGCAGCACGTTTGAGCTTCAGCAAGAACCAATGAGGTTCATTCTCGCGTTACGCTGCACGTTTTAGCTTCAGTAAGAACCAATGAGGTTCATTCTCCTGTTACGCATCACGTTTGAGCTTCAGCAAGAACCAATGAGGTTCATTCTCGTGTTACGCAGCATGTTTGGGCTTCAGTAAGAACCAATGAGGTTCATTTTTGTGTTACGCAGCACGTTTGGGCTTCAGCAAGAACCAATGAGGTTCATTCTCGCGTTACGCTGCACGTTTTAGCTTCAGTAAGAACCAATGAGGTTCATTCTTGTGTTACGCAGCACGTTTGAGCTTCAGCAAGAACCAATGAGGTTCATTCTCGTGTTACGCAGCATGTTTGGGCTTCAGTAAGAACCAATGAGGTTCATTCTTGTGTTACGCAGCACGTTTGAGCTTCAGCAAGAACCAATGAGGTTCATTCTCGTGTTACGCAGCACGTTTGGGCTTCAGCAAGAACCAATGAGGTTCATTCTTGTGTTACGCAGCACGTTTGAGCTTCAGCAAGAACCAATGAGGTTCATTCTCGTGTTACGCAGCACGTTTGGGCTTCAGCAAGAACCAATGAGGTTCATTCTCGTGTTACGCAGCACGTTTGGGCTTCAGTAAGAACCAATGAGGTTCATTCATGTGTTACGCAGCACGTTTGAGCTTCAGCAAATGATTTGTTCTCGTGCGTCAAGCCAGTTCGGTTTAACTTCTGTTTATGTTCGCTAAACAATGTTGAATATGTGAATAAAAGCCTAAATTAAATCTGTTCATCATATAAAACAATCGAGTCTCTTCAGAAAATTTGGACTAAACTGCTCAATTCATATGTATGAGTTTTACGGTCTTTTTATGAACTTTTTGAAGCGTCAAAGTGGTAGTTGCGTAGCTGTCAATGGAGGGACAGAAATCACTCAGATTTCATCAAAAAGATCTTCATTTGTGTTCCGAAGATGAACGAAAGTCTTACGGGTTTGGAACGACACGAGTGTGAGTAATTAATGACAGAATTTTCATTTTTAGGTGAACTAACCCTGTAAGATATTTTGTAAGATATGCAACTGTTCAAAGATTTGGGGTCAGTAAGGTTTTTCTTTAAATACTTATTACTTTTATTCAGCAAGGATGCTTTGAATTGATCAAAAGTGACAGTAAAGACATTTATAATATTACAAAAGATTCTATTTCAAATAAATTCTGTTCTTTTTAACTTTCTATTCATCAAAGAATCCTGTAAAAACGTATCACGGTTTCCACAAAAATATATAAGATGCTGAAAATTCAGCGTTGCATCACAGGAATAAATTACATTTTACAATAAATTCAAATAGAAAACCGATAAATTAAATTGCAATCATTTTTTAGAATATTTCTGTTTTTGCTGTATTTTTTATCAAATAAATGTAGCCTCAGTGAGCATAAGAGATTTCTTTCAAAAACATTTAAAAAATCTTACCAACCCTAAACTTTCTACCTCATTATTCAGTTCAAGTGACTTTCACGGTACACATAGCTTTACAAAGATTGTTTTTAAATAAAATTATATTTGACAATTATATAAGAAAGGAAATTTGATTTGCAGTTTAGAGAGAGAGAAACACAAGTGGGTGTCTTAAGCATTATCATCAGACTTGTTTCAAAATGATTCAACATGATTCACACTCCACATTAACCAGCCGGGAACCGTGAGGTGAAGGTGTTTGCTAACAGGCCGAAGCGTCTGGAGATGCATCAATACAAATATATTTTGCAATACCAAATAGTCAAGATGGCATATACAGGGTACACAAGCTCCACGTCATCTTCTCTTGCAGAATCAAATTAAAGTCAGTAACACAAGTATCACAGTGAGGCTTATCACCTCAGTGTAGGTGTTAAGATTTGTTCAGTCTTGGGTTTAACACCTCACAGACAGGAGGCTACACCGCTAAACTCGTTTTGGCTTTGCGTTCAATCTGTATTTGTATAACTCTTTATCTAATAAAATCCGTGCATTTATTGTCTAAAACATGGTTGCATCTAAGGAGGCGAGCTCTTTGCTGACCTCGATCAGGAAGTCCCCCATCCGCAGACCGGACCGCCACGCGACGCCCCCCTCGTCCACAGACTCCAGATACTGCAGAGCTGGAAAGGCAGGAGTCGGGCTGAACTCCTCCACAGGAGTCTGGGCTAGAGATCATAGATCACAATCACAGATGAGATCTGTCCATGTCATGATGTGCTGCTGTTATCAAACCAGAAAAGAGCTCGATGATGTCCATCACTCACCTTTGGCCCCTCTGAGCACAAAACCAAAGCCTTCATTGTCTTTTTTCTGCAGAAGTACAGTTTTCTCCTTTATGATGTAGTCACTGTCAGAGAGAAAAGACAGAGGTGTTTCGAAGCTCGTGTGAAAGACTCACAGACATGCAGAAGCTCATTTTATCAACCTAGAATCAAAATTAAGAAATTATTTGTCATCATTTGAGAATATCACTCTGGGTTATGATCGTAAACTAAAACCAAAAAATAAAATAAATAAAAATAAAAATATTTTAATTCAGTTAGTTGCCAAAGCCAATAAATAATTAAAAAAAAAATTGTACTAAAATGACTATACCTGAAATAAAATTAATAAAAACTATATAGACATATAAAGCTAATAAAAATGACAAAAACATTACAAAATAACTTTAGTAATTTTAAAACTTAACGAAAACAATATGCAACAATAAAATAAAATCAAACTAAAAATCTAAATATTAATATAAAAACTATACTAGTACATTAATGATACTAAAATAACACAGTTCTGAATTCACAGGAAAATGTAGCTTTTTTCGATTTTTAACCGTTTCAAGCACGTTAATCATCTTGAATCAGTTACAGCATAAAGCGGTCAAGCTGTGGCTGGTAAACCAGTTAAAGTACAGCTTTCATTAGGTATTGACCAGCTTGGACCGGTTAGAAACAAGCTGCCATGTTCCAAAACACAGCTTCTATCTAAAGCTCAAAAATAGATTTTGAAATGTCATATATGTTGGATTTACAGTAGCAACGATAACGTTAGTAACTATGGTATTTTGGCGGACACTATGGTTACCATGGTGAATGTATGAGGGTTTGTAGGCTAGAAGTGTGCAGTTAGTTCAGAGCAAAGACAATGACAGTTACAGGCTAACATTATGTTTTGTCGGCTCAGCTCTATCATTTTGAACACTGTGTGTTCTGACTGCGATGTCAAGGCAAAATATCTTTGTTCTGATGCTTGAATGCCTCCAGCTGAATTAATGCTACAACGTAAAGCCTGTACTCTTATCAGCTTGCAAGAATTACCACAGGGATCAGCTGCAACAAATTTAGATAAAAAAAAAAACCTTTTCCAAAAATATACAGTTTCCCTAATGTGAGTAGAATGTCATTTAAGGTCAGGATGTTCAAACAATGCTGCGATAGGAACGTTTTTTAGAACATTTATCTAGCATAATAACCAGTTGCTGACATGTACATCACCTTCACATAATGTTATCCAAAACAAATGTGAAACATTCTCCATTATTAGCTTTATGTCAGCCTATGTTGATCAAAATGGATCTCAATTTACTAAATCAACAAAAAATTACTTTATAGTGCCTGTGAGCTCTTTCCATTAGCTAAATCTGTAGTGATATTACATTCTTTATCTTCTTCCACAGGCATATAGATAAGATCCCCATAATCCTGGAGATCCATTATGGATACAGCACAGTTAGCTATTTAAAATTTGCATATTTATCCCACATTCGTTCAATCAAGGAGCATCACAACAAGCAAACAAATTAATATTCAGATTATCAAGTGTTGGAAAAATATAACAAGTTCAGTTTCTGTATATAAAATTGACAATTTAACACCTTTAACTTTACGAAAAAAAAAGTTTGCTAATTTTCTAGAGGTCGAACCGTCTCAAATTTTAGTCCGACACAA
The DNA here is from genome assembly GCA_022829085.1 of Abramis brama. Taxonomy (NCBI): domain Eukaryota; kingdom Metazoa; phylum Chordata; class Actinopteri; order Cypriniformes; family Leuciscidae; genus Abramis; species Abramis brama. The sequence goes on along the minus strand of CM040788.1, from coordinate 4,982,560 downwards.
CAGCAAAACTTTCCAAATTAAACACCGTTCTGAATGGCATCATCATCCATCATGGATACAGCACACGACCCACAGAATTGGCAAACACAAGGTTTAACACATCGGACAACAAACATATCAGATGTTCCTGAATGACAGCGGAAAATACTGTGATGCAAAATGACAATTTGTTAACAAGAGTTTGGAAAGAGCAACCATCCGTTTAAATGCATCATTATACTGTACTGAGGTACTGTACTGTACTCAACTAACAAATGACACACTTTAGACTTCTAGTTATTACATAAAGCTAATTATAAACACTTATGACGAACCCGAGTCAAAACCCTACTATAAACAGAACATTTTACAATTTTAGATGTCAAAAATCAGATTTTTCCAACCAAAGTCAATCCCAACATTTTAAAATCCACCTAGTTATGCCACATTTGTTCAATCCAGGAGCATCACAAGATGCTAATGAAATGATATTCAGATTATCATCTTCAGTTCAGTTTCTGTAACTGAAGATGATTACAATTTAACATCTTTAGCATAAGCTAAACGTTTTTTTTTATTATTATTATTGAAATTGTGATTTTCAAATACAAAATCCTCTCACGTGACAAGTTCGCTCATTTTCTAGAAGTTCATCCGTCTCGAATTTTACCAGCATTTTCCTACTTTAACACCGGTTCTGAAAAGCATCATCATATCGCATCTGTGTAGGAATGACAGCGGCAAGGACTGTGATGCATAGATGACGATACGCCAGGAATACTCACACACATTCATGCCGTATTTGATCAACCCCGAAGGATCGCAACTTTCTATGATGCACACTTTCACACATATATACACCCATAGTGACTCATACCCCTTTCAATGAATCACAAACACACATACATGTCACATGAACTCATTTGAAACACACGCACAGCAGGAAAAGGTTTTCTGATGTGTCGTTCCTCCATCGTATGTACAATGACAGACACATTCACGACTCAAATGCACACGTATAGACGCATACACACACGCACAGAAGAGGGATCTGATTACGATTAAAAGAGCAGACTGTTCACACACACACACACACACACATAGATGATATATACTGTATATGAAAACATTGATTCTGCTCAACAGTCTGTCTGCTACCTCTTCAGAGCATCCATCTGCCTCTCTCGCTCTCTCTCGCTCTACCTCTCTCTCCGCAGCGACAATAAAAGAATGGAGCAGCCGATACCTGTAAATGAACCAGACGCTGCGGTTCTGGGGACCGAGCGAGGGCCATGAGGATGAGAGGGAGAGAGGGAGAGACAGGTCTTTCTCTCCGTATCCCCCCATTGCCATGTCCCCCCCCTCCTCTGAGTCCTCCTCCTCTCCGGCCCCTCGTCTCTCAGCGCACACACAGCCAGAGGAGGAGAGAGAGAGAGAGAGAGAGAGAGACACCGAGCAAACCTAGAGCCTACATGCTTAAGAACGAGTGAGGAGGAGGGAGAGAAAGGGAGGGTTTAACAGAGCTCACATTCAGTCACTGCGACATTCAGAGAGAGACAGAACGAGGAGGGGTTGTGTGAAAAGAGAGGAGGGAGAGAACGAAAGAAACAAGTGTGGGAGAGAAACATGCTTTAAAGGAATAGTTCACTCAAAAACGAGAATCCTGCACTCGTTTCAAACCTGTATGACTTGTGAAACGCTGAGCGTTCACGCTGCTCTTTTTCATATAATGAAAGCATATAGTGAGCAAGGGCTGTCAGAGTATCTCAATTGACATATACTGTGGCTTCCTGAAGCCATAAGATAACTTTGGATGAGAAACAGAATTAAATCTTAAGGGAAAGTTCAATTCTGTCATCATTTACTCACCCTCAAGTTGTTCCAAACCTGTATGAGTTTCTGTCTTCTGCTGAACACAAAAGAAGATATTTTGAAGAATGTGGGTAACACAGTTGATGGACTCCATTGACTTCCATAGTATGGAAAGAAATTCAATGAAAGTCAATGGGGTCCATAAACTGTTTGGCTACCGACAATCTTTAAAACATTTTTGGAACATTTTACATATGTGACCCTGGACCAAAAAACCAGTCACATGGGTACATTTTTTGAAATTGAGATTTATGCATCATCTGAAAGCTGAATGAATAGGCTTTCCATTGATGTATGGTTTGTTAGGATAGGACAATGTTTGGCTGAGATACAACTATTGAAAATCTGGAATCTGAGGGTGCAAAAAAATCGAAACATTGAGAAAATCTCCTTTAAAGTTGTTCATTTATGTTGGTGATTGTGCAGCATTCACTCACAAAAATAAATGTTTTATATATTTACGGTAGGAAATGTACAAAATATCTTCATGGATCATGATCTTTACTTAATATCCTAATGATTTTTGGCATAAAAGAAAAATCGATAATTTTGACCCATACAATGTATTGTTGGCTATTGCCACAGATATACACGTGCAACTTATGACATTTATCAACACTCAACACATTTATGCTTAGACTCTTTCACTCAAAGCGACTTACTTTGCATTCATGGTACAGATATTTTTATAATGACTTGTATATTGATTGCTTTCACGATACTTTTATGGTACATGGCAAAAACAGACCAAAAAAACATTATAAAAGCAGCGCAAATGTTGTTGAATGCAGTGCATTTTTCAATGACGCAAACACAAATGAGATTTCAGAGCTTTGATGGAGGAATAATAAATCTATTCCTCAAATGAAGCATCATATGACTTCAGAAGACTGTGGATATAGTGAGAATATATACTACTGTTAAAAGGTTTGTGGTCAATAAAAGTGTTATTATGAAAGAAATTAATACTTTTAATCAGCAAGGAGGATGCATTAAATTGATCAAAAGTGACAGAAAAAAAAACATTTATACCATTATATACCATTCTTTTGGACTTTCTATACATAAAAAAATCCTGGAAAAAAAAATCAGTTTTCACAAAAATATGAAGCAGCACAATGTTTCCAACATTGAGAATAATCAGAAATGTTTCTTGAGCAGCAAATCATCATATCAGAATGATTTCTGAAGGATCATGTGACACTGAAGACTGGAGTAATGATGCTGAAAATTCAGCTTTGATCACAGGAATAAATTACATTAAAATATATTACAATAGAAAACAGTTATTTTAAATTGTAATAATATTTCACAATAATACGGTTACTGTTTGATCAAATAAACGTAGCCTTATTGAGCATAAGAGACTTCTTTCAAAAACATTTTTTTTTAAATCTTATAAAAATCTTTGGGTTACTAAGAACTGCATAAACATTCCTCACAAATTGCCCTGTTTGGACAGATAAAAAATAACATAGTACAGGTTTGGAACGACATAAGGGTGAGTAAATGACAGATTTTTCATTTTTTGGGTGAGCTACTCCTTTCATACAGTACTGGAGATAAATTGTGGGATATTGATGAGTGGGTGAGAGAAATGCGAGCGGATACTGGTATTCATCGCACACACTCGGCCTGCATGGCAACAGATGATCAAGACAGCTTATATGTGCACGGACACACACACACCCATGCATACATACGCAATTAGTTGTACACAACCTATGCACACACTATTACATATTCACTGGAAACCAAGCCTTTTCAGCTGATGCACCGTGTGTGAGAGAGAAAGAGAGAGATCTGAGCAGAGAGACAGCAGTGGCTCACACCGCATGTGTTAATATTCCACATGAGAGCCACAGATCCAAACATTGTTGTGTAATTTTTTGAAAGTGGCTGTGACATTTGCATTCCCGTCTAGTGGAGGCAGAGACTAGCTTTTTGCACCTGCCAGCAAACGTTTGAAACAGGAAGTAGCAGCTAATCTTTCTTATGGTGAATCCATTTGACAAAAAACCATCAACAGATTCTATTGGATCAACATGTACAGTTTAGTTTGCACAAACACACACATACACACACACACGTACACATAGGTGCACACATAGGCGTGCACACACACACACACACACACACACACACACAAAAGCACAACCAAAGCGAAACCACGATTCAAGTTCAGTTTTTAACGTATATATTATGTTAACAAGGAGAGTTTTATTCCGATCATATATTTCTACTGTACCTAAAGTATTTAGAAATTATGGAATATTAACTAACATAAGTTTGGTGTCAGTCAATTTTATTTTGAAAGAAAGAAATGAATACTCTTATTCAGTAAGGATTCATTAAATAAATCCTGTTCTTTTGAACTTTCTATTCATCAAAGAATCTGGAAAACAATGATCACAGTTTCCACAATTATAATGCATATTATAATGATTTCTGAAGGATCATGTAAAACTGAAGACTGGAGTAATGATGCTGATACTGTATATATAAGATTGTAAAATAATTTCTACATAAGTTTGTATATATTATTTGCAAATCATTTAATTAAAATATAATTGTTAAAAATATGATCATATTATTTAAATATAATATTATTAAATATTAAATACATTTGATAATAGTAAACCAGATAAATGTCCACTTAATTCAAACTGAAATATTCATATTCAATTGCATTTAACATTGAAATATGTGAATACAGATTTTGTTCTGTCCCCACCTGGGCACTTCGAGGCCATCGTACGTTCCTACTGTGTAATGACGAAACAGTTTCCTCTTCACCTTCTCACTGCGGCTCTCTGAAACACACACACACACACACTCCGACTGTTAGCACATGTAGGCGTGTATATCTGTGTAAGTGGAAGTGTGATGTATTCAAATTGATGTGATTTTGCATATTTGTGTGTCGTGCGCATGAAGATTATGAGAGTAGGCAAACCACCACAGGGAAAAGCTCTCGGGGACATCCTCAAAAAAGAGAACAGGAGCCATAAAGGATTCATAAAGAAATTAAATTAATTCACTGTTGTGTTTCAGGATTACGGTTACAAAGTCCCAACAGCGGGAGTTATTCTCTGTTATTATCTGAACTCCCTGAAACGCCTCCATTGTAGTCTTGAGTTTTCTTCCGGGAACAAACACGTCACAATATTCCTCATTTAAATAATTCATATGCAGAATAAAGGGGCGGGGCCTGGTTGAGTTAGGCCCCAATCACACCGAACGCGTTTTTTAGGTTCGAAAACGTTTTTTATGTTGCTAGGCAACCACCAAAACAGCTGTCCTGTCAGTCAAGTAGACGTCATATTAGACTTTTATAAACTTTATTTATTTTCTGTTAACATTGTGGCAGTTACTGCGTTTTTTATGTTGCTAGACAACCACAGAAACAGCTGTCCTGTCAGTCAAGTAAAGTCATATTAGCCTTTTATTAACTTAATATTTACTTTCTGTTAACATTGTGGCAGTTACGGTTCGTGAAGTCGTTAAGCTCCTGGTAACCCGCGACAGCCACCACAAGTTTATCCTCCATCATTGCAGTCTCTGGACGTTCAAAGCAACTGTTGCTTTCGTCACTCCAACGGTAGGCCCGCCTCTCCATTCATCCGATTGGACAGTGGAAAAAAACGCGATGACGTTGGGCGCTTTTTCTGCTTGGAGTTGCTTTTTTTTCAGCTGTAAAAAAGCTGCAGGCGGTTAAAACGCGAGGCGCCCGGGCCGCATAAACAGCGTGCAGAACAAGGAAAACAATTTAAAAAAGGCGCCTCTCACTGCAAAAAACGCGTTCGGTGTGATCAGGGCCTTAGTTAGTAGTGTGTTGAAACTGGTGGTTATGGTAAGGGGCGGGACATTTCCCAAACATGCTCGAAGCGCTTGACCAACCACATCACACTGATCCAGCTGACCAATCAGAGCACAGTGTGCTTTTCAGAAGGAGGGGCTTCATAGAGACAGGAACTAAACAGAGCGTTACTGGCAGACTGGGAAGAGAGGAGCTGCAACAATGGAGAATATGGGGAAATAAAACATTCAACATTCAAGCAGGAAAACCTGTTCTAGTAGAGCACAAAAACAACATCAAAACTTTGTAAAAGGGCATAATATGGTCAGTTTACTTTAAGTACAACATAAGTTCACATTTAGATAGGTCAGCAGAAGATGTTAATGTTTCATAGGTCAGAAGAACTAGCATTCACAGTTTTGTTTAAACTGTCTCAGATGTTTCTCCTACTCCTTCTACTGTTTATCTTGAGAGAATTTGATGAGAAACGTTTAAGTTCATATCGAGATCTTTGACTTTTCTTTCCAGGACCTCTACAAACCTGAGCACTGTTTGAGACCCTGTTGAGACTCAGAAAAAAAAAAGTCTAATTGATTTCCACTTTTTCTCTTTGTTGTCTAGGTAGGAGACAATTGAGATATTAAAGAGAGCTCAGGTGTGTGTTTGTTCGTATACACTACCTGTGTGCTGCTCCTGGTTTTGGGGCAGCACCTCTTCTACACATTCAGAAGGAAACCAGCCAGTGCGGCCCTTCACTGTTCCTTCCCAGAATCCTCCTTCACCGACGCCCAACACTGAGAGCGAGAAGAGTTTGACAGCGCTTTAGTAGATTTAAATATTTAACGTTAACATTAATTGGCTTTGGGAATGCAGTTGAGTGAAACTAAACAGGACGAAAATGTAAGATTTTTTCCATGCATTTTTTTTATATATTATATTGACTCGAAGAGAACGACATAATGAGAAAGATCATCTGACCTTTGACCTTGTCCCCTTTGCTGAAGCTGATCTCACGCTCGCCGTGAGCAGAGTGAGAACGTGTCGCCACAAACACGCGGCCTGGAACGGCACTGTAGAGCCTTTTCCTCTGACCTCCGCCCCCTCTACAACCGACACACACACACACACACACATACACACACACACACACACACACAGACGGATTACAGTTCCGTCACTGTTCACTAACACTAAAACTATTAACTTGTTAACGGTCATCTCCCTTTTTTGAACACAAATCTGACCTCAAATGGCTGTAGTTAATAAATGCTTTGGAATACAGACCAGAGGTCAGTCTATTTTTAAAGACACTTAGATTATTGCAGAAGTGAAAGTAGCTTCAAATAATGAAAGTGTAAAAATGTTACAGAAGTTTAAGTTTACTCTAAAGCAAATGAACTGAACTAATATATATTACTAAATAATTTGGACTCTAAAATTGCTGGAAAGTCAAAGCCATATGTCAAATTAAAAGTTGATATGACAAAAATTGAGCCTGCTAAAAGGTTTTGAAGTACTGTGTCCAATGTAATGCAACGTCAAATTTCAAAAGTTTTCACGGGATGAATTTTGAGTGTTTTAGCTTTTGAATGATACCTAATTTATGATGATTTCTAAAATATGTGATAGGGGAAAAGGGCAATAAAAGTGTCCTGCTACCAAAACACTGACCGTTAACAGTCTAAAATTGTTTTCGGTAATTCAAATAAAGCTGAAATAAAATAAAATAAAATGATGAAAAACTTAAACTTAAAATTTTTTGAAAGTGAAATAAGTTTAAGTAATAAAAATATAAAAAAAATTAAATATATATAAATTAGAGCTACTGTATATAGAAATATAAAAAAACTAGACAAAAATACAAACTTAAACTTAGAAACTTAAAAGCAAATTAAAATTAAAAACTAAAATTACTAAAACTGAAATACAAAATCTGATAAAATGACAAAAACATAATTTTTGAGACTGAAAATATTACAATAAAAGTTAATAAATACTATATTATATTATATTAATACTATATTATATATATAAAGTTCTAAAATAACACTGGAAAGACAGAAGAATACAAAAACACAATAACATGCAGGCATAAAGTTGTATCTTATCCAAAGTAATAGAAAATGGTGTAGGCGGGTGACTTTGTGCATTAGAGCCCATTTATAATGTTGGCTTGGCTTTATTTTATAGGGTAAGTTTCCAAGGATTTTGTGCAGGAATGTGATTGTCATAACTCCTTAATATTTGGATACCATCCATTATTGAACACCATGGGACCAAACCACCATACAAAATGATTATTTCTAGGATGTAACCAAATTTTCAAGACCAAATGTAAAAGTATCCCAGTCTAGTCTGAATATATTCTAGGTATACTACTGTACAGACTCCATAGAATGAAGGTTTTAGCCAGATGATTGATTCTTTTACACAGTAGACAGTGTTTGTTTCTAACCCACTGAGTAAGAATTAACTCAGTATGGCAGCGGAGCTTTGGCCAGAAGCCTAACAGTGCAAAACAGTGAGTCAGAGCTTCTGTAATGGTAACATAAGAGAGCAACAGAAATCAGTGCTGACAGTTAGCATGTAAAAAACCCCACAATGATAGAGGTAAGGGTCTAAACATGAATTAACACTTGAAATTTGATGTTTATGAACAGCAAATGTCTCAAATGTCTATAAACTTCACTCTGAATCTATGGGTGAATATAAATGGCTGATCACATTTCACCCCAAAAGCAAAAGAAATGACATTTTGCTTAAAATATCATGGGAAAAAATTAAAAAGAAGCTATTTTTAGGGCCATTAAAAATTATCATGACAATTAAGCCCATTTCCCTTTCTCATTACTGTAATGCATCGAGACATTTTACTTTTTAATTATTATTTTTTTTGTAATTTCCATTCTTCTTAATTGCGATTCTTTTTAGGTCCTCATTATCATGTTTTGTTTTATTAAAAAAATACAACTCAGCATAAATAAAGGCAATATAACAGAAGCTACAGTTGATAAAAAGTTTTATCAAATCATTAAAATGTAAAAAAAAAAATGAACATGCAAATATTTTGTTAAGTTATTTAATTTATTAAATTATTAAAATATTAAATTAAACTCTCAGTGGGTTTGGAAATCCCTGTATTAGGAAAACTGGGAGAAAAATTTGCTAATTTATTATGAAAATAATGTTGATGTAAAACAAATTTAACTTAATTTTAAGACTTAATTTGTTTTGACTTAATAATTGTTTTGATTTTGGTTTGAAATATGACCCGGAAGAGTTCCTGACAGCCTGAGATTGTTTAGTCACCAAAGACATGTTTATCAGCATGGAAATCAAACGACGGGGTAAAAAAAAAAAAAAAAGGTAATTACAACCCAGAGGCATCCTGGGAAATTCATTTATTAATTTATGATGCCCTAAGGTGATTCTCATTTCCATCGGTTTGAACTTGGCTTTAAAAAACAGCTCATCCTAGCAGGAGTTGCTCTTGTTGCGTGTGCTTATGGCCTGCTGAGAGCCTGATGATTGATTTTGCAGCACAGGCTGAACTGTTTTTCCAAGACCGTAAGATTTGTGCTGTTTGTCATGATTTGCTGTTTGCTTTACACAGCATTGGTAAGTAACTAGCCTTTGCAACTAGCATTTATATTTTTCAGTATTTTCCACAAAACAGTAGCTTTTCCATAAATTAGCTACTTCATGTCATCAAACTTCATGTCAAGCATTACTAAATCTGATTCATTATTTGAAATAAAACTGAATAAATATTATATATATATATATATATATATATATATATATTAGGGGTGGAGCCGAACCCGAATACGGTATTCGGAAAGGCACAAATAATGTGTTTTTTACGAATACTTATTTCGAACAAATACTTAAAAAAATATTTGTATTCGGGAACAAGAAAAACTTTATATCAAAAAGCTGCGTTTCCTCCGGCTGTAAATCCACTTGATAAGAAAGGAGGAAATGACACGTAAATATTTTGGATTAGGCTAATGTCACGTTGCCATAAGCGGTCGTTCACATAGCGCTTTTTTTGCGCGTGCAGATTTCAAATGTAGGCGCACGGCAAGCGCGCTCGTTTTTCCAGGCGCGCCTATGTTGGTTGCATAGCAACGACAGACGCGGTGCGAACTGCGCTCTCCATGATGACGAGGAAGTATCAGCAAATAATTAATTGATTTCTAGCCCTTGCATTAGCTTTAGATATATTTATGGAGATGAGAAATGAAATAAAAAGCCGTCATCATGTCATTAATATCAGTCCTTCAGAAAAGCTGTTCTAGGCTTATTCTTGGCTGGATAACTCTTAGCAGGTTTAAAAAGCCCTTTTAAAATTAAATATGAATGCAGTTTTGGATTAAATAAAAGTACAGCCAAGTCAAATAAAACACGTTTTATCTCCTGTATTTGGTAACACTACAAGATACCATTCATAACATTACTTAATGCACATCTAACATCAACACATTGAGTGAACAATATATTTTTACAACATTAATTAATGTTTGTGAATGTTATTTAATACAAACACTTGATTGGTCATGTTTGTTCACTTCAGTCATTGTGCATTAAATAATGTTAACATAAATAATGTTAACTTTTGATTTTAAAAATGTATTTTTAAATTAACCCCAAGGAGAATAATTGCGACAGTATATAACTATTGTTTATTGTTAGGTCATTTTATCTAATGTTATCTAACAAATTGAATCTTATTGTAAAGTGTTTTTAATACTACAGTTTCCATCTTTGTAACCGTGATATACACTTTAATATATGTAAATTTAATCTAAATTAAGCTTTGGTACCGAAATTGGTACCGAGAACCGTGGATTTTCACTGGTATTGGTACCGAATACTGAAATTTTGGTACAGTGACAACACTAGTAGCTCTGTTAGCTCGGTAATTTAGACAATAGGCTGTTGACAGAGTTGTTGGTAATGGCTGTTATGTTATTTTCTTTTCAATGACGTTCCTTGTTACATGTTCAATTGCTGGATTTATGGAAAAACATCAACCAATATTGCATATCCATAATTATTATAATGGATATAATTAAAGAATACTTACACTATAACGTAAATTAGAAGTGTAGCGCAAAAAAAATGGATTTTTACACCTATTTTGAATTTTACTCGAATACAAATACAAATACAAATACAAATACAAATACAAATACTTTTCCCCCCTCAACAAATACAAATACAGATACAAATACCGGCTGCTTTGCACACCCCTAATATATATATATATATGTTAGATGAAAAACTTAAACTAAATTAAAATTATAAATGTTGCCTTGGCGATTAACTGAAATAAGTTTAAGCTGAAGCACTAAAATTACTAACTGGAAATAAATTTTAAAAAACTAAAACTAAACCTGAACTGAAAAAAAAAAATCAATTAAACCTAAACCTTTATTTTTGAAAAACAAAGACGACAAAAGTACATAACAAGATTACTAAAAAATTTAAATTAAACAAAATTTAACAATAAAGCTAATTCAAAATATCAATAAAAACTATAATAGTGAAATTTTATGCATTATATTATTATTATTATTCTACTCACTTTCTATAATTTTTTTATTTGAAATATATTTGTATGTATTTATTTTTTTCAAATTTTTATTATTCACTCATTTCAGTCTATTTATTTTATTTCTTTGTTCAGTGAATTGGTTCGTTCAGATGGGTAGTGTAAATTAAAACTGTTCAAAAAATTCACTGATTCGTTTCAACTATTTATTGACACTCAATTATATATGTGTGTGTGTGTGTGTTTCTAGTTGCATATAGTGTACTTTTATTTAGTGTTGTTGGATGAAAATGATGCAACAACAAACCCAGTGAACCTGCCAAATCTGCCAAAAATAAACTCTTCACAGGATTTTTACAGGATCTGCTTTTGAAAGTCATCACCGCAATGGCCAAAGACGACCACCATAGACATTTTTTATGTATCCATTCTCACCCCTGCCTCCCTCGCTGCTTTTGCTGCTTTTCCTGCTTTTCCTCCTTCTCTCCTCCCTCCCTCCCACGAGACGGGGACCGGGTTCGGGCTCCACGGGGACTGCTGGAGCTCCTCAAAGCGAAAGAGGCTCGGCGTTGAGTCTGATTGAAACGAGAGAAAACGAATGATTTGGCGACTGATGTCTGTGCTTGTGTGTTCCCTTGATGGCCAGCAGGGGGTTAAGGGCTACCTGAGCAGGTGGCATGCTGGCGGCAGCGGTGGGCATCGCTACGGGATCCATGAGCGTTGTCATCGTGTTCTCGCTCTTGGCGCGGAGCAGCGGGTGAGGATGCTGAAGGCCAGCCGTGATGGGCTGATTCAACATGCCGTCCAGAAAGTGAGGAGCGTATTTGGGAGTTTCCAAAAATGGAACTGATGGGAAAGAAAATAAAAGATTAAAGGAGAAGAGATTACATAGAGATGGGCTCTGTTCCAAAACTAAGTGAGCTGCCTTGATGTCTACTGTCTACTTAGGCATCGGCCTTCTAAGGAACTTCAAAAGCAAGCAATTTGGAAAGAGTTCACAGGCAGAAACATGGGAAACACAACACTGTTCCTGACAGTGCTATTTTAGTATTATATACTATTATAGTATATTTTCGTTTTAAATCGTAGTAATGTTGTTATGTGCCTTTGTATTTTTGCATATTTCTATTTAGCCTTAATTCATTTTTAATTTTAGCAATTTAAGTACTTAAACTTCAACTTATTTCAGTTAGTTGCCAAAGTTTTGTTCAAGTTTTTTTAAGTTTAAGTTTTTCCTTTAATATTTATGTTATTTTATTTAACAATTTAAACTTTTATGTAAAAATCACTAAAACTAATGATGCAATACTCTAATAAGAATAAATAATGCACAAAACACAAATATTGAGTAAAGAGCGGACTACATAGGCTAGACTTTGGAAGAGAGCTTTGGTGTACTTATCATTTCTTTCTGTTATAAAGATGCACACTCACCAACATCTGCATCATTGTGATTTTTGATGATTTCTCCAAGTTCAAAATGGCCCGACATCACAGCAACCTGTAAAAACAGCATTGCAATGTACTTTGCAACAATGCACTCTTTAATTTGAGGATATGAGGACAACCATTTGCACAAACACTTGCTACTGTGTGTTAATTTTTTATCTGTGCACTTAATGTGAATGTCTTTTTGTTTCACTAGCCGTTAAATGTTTAGTGCAGTGGTGAAACATCCCACATGCATTTATAATAAGTCATGTGATTAGAAGTGATAGCACACAGTACCTGGAAGGGGGTTTGACCATGTTTGTTCTTCATCTCCTTACTGGCTCCTCGGTAAAGAAGGACCCGAACGCAACTCTCCTGAATGGACAGAGGAGATGTTGTCAATCATTAGTCATTAGACTAATTAGCGTAAACTAAAACCATTGAAACATTTTGTTAATTGTAATAAAATAAAATAAATATTAGACAAAAAAAATCTGAAGAAATTAGCTATGTTGCATTGGCAACTAACTGAAATAAGTTTAACTTGAACTAAAACTAAAACTGAAATAAAAAATGTAATTAAACCTAAATTGCAAAATAGATGCAATTACTTTTAGATTTTTAGATAAATTACTAAAAATTTGAATTAAATTAAAATAAACTGGAAATATAAAGCTAATTCAAAATACTAATAAAAATTATAACAGTAGATAAAAATAAACAAAAATAACACGAAACTAAACCAAAAATACTAAAATTAAAGATAACTCAAAATATTAATAACAACTACTAAAAATTTTGTTTATTGAAATAGTGAAATAAAACCTTGATTACCTTGTTGTAAAGGGCACATATGTGGAGGGCAGTGTTTCCTGATGCATTCTGGGAAGTGGTGTCTGCACCATAGAACAGAAGGTGTTCTAAGTGTTGGGCAAATCCATGCTGGCACGCCTACAGTTGAGTGAACAAAACACAGAGGTTAAAGAAATAAGACGACATCTGACTTATTGGGGGAAAAGTCCGAAGAACAGGAAAAAACTAGAGGAACAACCTAAAGAGGACAGTAAAGACAGGATAGTATTACAGTCGTTGCTAGATTAGAAGTATCAGGGTCTGGACGCCTTCCTTTTGTGAAGGCTATTATTGAAAATAATATTGCTGAATCTTGTTGAACCTCAAATATATATTATTATACTCTTTTTCATATGAGCAGCTTAAAAATTCAACATTTTTATATAATTACTTAATTATGTTAATGTGATGCATCCTGAATAATATAAATTTCAATAATTGATATCTATCATCATAATGTGCATACAATACACAAAACAACTTCTTTCAGCCAATGCAAGTACGTGCTTTAGGGTCCGACTGAATCTTGCATGACAATGTATGTTAGAGCGAGAGACAAATCTTGGCCAGTTAACAGACGTGGCAGTTCCTCCTTGAGCATAATTTGTCAAATAAATTCTACATATCTGAATCAAGTGTGCCACACACATCCTGAAAAGAGAAGCCAAAGCATTTTGGTGGCTGGCCTCAGTATATGTCACAAACCCCGCACTCTCCATGTAATCAAATAGGATGCAAGCCAAACTAAAAAAATCCAATTATACTTCAATGGCTTCTGTCATTTTAGGTACTTCTTATCAAGCAGACATACATTCAATGGTTTGTTCTTCCAATAAGTTTGGTTTTAGTTGCTATAAAACGGGGTGTGACGTCATGATTGACAGCTGTGCTTGCCATTGAGTCTGTGGAAGCAGGAGTTTGGACGGGACCTTGAATTCGTTTTTAATTTTATATTTTCCATTATAATTATTTTTATTTCAGTTTTAGTTTTAGCTATTTTAGTACATCAAGTTAAACTAAATAAAAATTATAAATGTTTTATTTTATTTCAAGTAACACATTTTTTTTAATGGTTTTAGTTTACTACAATAATCCTGTAGCCTGGAAATCCAGACCTAAATCTGAAAGATAAATGGTCTGGCGTCGACTAATGAAAATCGGCCAGCTCGAGGGGCGGCACCAAGCATGCATTTGAAAATCTCACTGCACGCAATTGGATAACACTACGACCAATCACAACAAGCCATACGCTTAGCTACCAGCGGAGCTAACTGGTAGATTAGACTCTTGGCGTATCCGGTTGGCAAAACAGCAAAAACGGCCTTCTTGCAAAGGAATGATTCGAGCGCCGTCTTCTGTTCCTGTTTTAGATAAAAAGCCAAGTCTAACTCGTTCATTGTAGCGGCCAAAGCCGTTTCAAACAACTGGTGTTCATCCATAGCCATCTTGCAATGTTTACTAATGACTTCGACGTCGCAGCGCTGTCGTCTTCTGTTCAGCTCGCCTCTGGCCCGCCTATATCGGATAACCCGATGTGATTGGTGCAGCTCGGATACATGGGCATATTTAATGAGCATCCTTACTCGACGCCAGAGTAACTCGCTGAGCAAATTCAACTTGTGCTCTCGCAAGAACTCTGGATTTCCAGGGTAATAATCCTGCCCGGCTCTCTAGAGATTCAGTACTGGTCATTAAAACTCTCATGTTGTTTGTTTGAAATTCATTAAATTCCTCCTAAATGTTCTGCGTATGGGCCAGAAGCTCAGAGGTGTTGTGGGAGTCGTACCATCATATCATGGTGTGTGGGTCACTGGTAGGTAGGTGGTTGTGAATTGGGGAAAAGAAATCGTATTCATATATTTGTGCACAAAGAGGTTCAGAAAAGAGGAGAGAATTAAAAAGAGAACCTTTTGTTTAATATCAAGCAAAGACAGACATTAGAAGACGATGAATGAAATGAGAGATGAGAGATGGGTACCTGTGAACTTCAACCTCTCCAAACGTCTCTTCATGTCTGATCTACGGAGAGAGACAGAGAGAGAGAGAGACAGGGGAAGACTATGGACGGCGTCTGACAGTTGATTCAAAAGCACCTAGACTAGGCTTTTATGTGCTCAGCTGTGATTGGGTGGAAGGGATTCGTGTAGTTTCAGGTGCACATTGCACAGAAACGTCTGTGAGTCTCATGACATTGGTGGTGTAGTGGTTATATCTCAGGGTTGATAAACTGGATCGGTTTCTAGCAATGAACTTTCACTGTTGTGCCTTGAAGCAAAGCACTTAACTCCAGGTTGCTCCAGGGGGACATGAACTGAACTAAGTACGGGAAGATGTTTCGGATAAAAACATCTGCTAAACCAGAAGTTCTCACAGGATTTTACATTAGACAACATGTAAAGCCCTGATACAACAATCTTGAACTTTGACAGTTTAACGCTGCATTCAGCGGCAGTGTTGTTTTAGTATTATTTATATATTCTAATAAAGATGTTTTTAATGTTTTAATTTTAATTTTAGTTTGCTTTAGTAATTTTGTTCTGTGCTTTTGTCTTTTTCTCTTTTTTTAAAGGGGTCATACATGGTTTTTTAAAATTATTTTAATATGTTTCTTAAGGTTAAAATGAAATTTCGCTTTTAAGGTATAATGAAATAGTGTTAGTAAAGTTTTTTATTTTTGTGCAAATATATATGGGGAAAAATTATTATTTTCAACTTTTATTTTGACCCTCTGTTTGAAATGATCTGTTTTTAAGGTGCGGCTCCTTTAAGGCTTGTCATTAAACGGGTCACTGTTATGATTGGCTAAGGTCATTGGAAACAGTATCAACGGCCACTCGCTATTCTCCTATATTTTAAAAACTAACAAGCCTAATTAATTTCATACGTTTAGTTGCATTAAAACTCTATCCTCATTTTTAGTTTACAACCCATTTGGTTCATCATTTTGACATTTTGGTGTGTAATAAGGTTATAAGGATAAAGGTTGAGGAATCCCATCCTTTGACACCTGATGATTGTGGAAAAACATCTTCAACAGAGGATAAACAGAGTCTAGTTGCTTACGAATACAGACACTCGGTGATGACCAGGATGAGACACTCAAGCATGTGCAGGTGTTTAGAATCACAAAAGCAACGAGCATGAGAGACTGACAGGAAAGAGTTCAAATGTTGTTATTTAAGCACTATTTGAATTTAAAAAAATTCAAACATTTAAAAATTCCATATTTTTCCATATGCTTAAGGCTATTTCTAGTCATTTTTCTATTATAATTTAATGTGGGCCATCAAAGATGTGCAACAGGACCACAGTCTGGCCTTGGAATGAGAAATGTAGGGATGCTGATTGGTTTAAAGAGGAAATTTAACAGCCATATAGAGAAATGAAAAGAGAACCAAAAAAAGAGAGAATGATGTGTGATTATAAACAAAAAACCACCAAAATGGACACATGCATGCACACATATAAACAAAGAGTCCATCATCTCAGATATGCATTATTCCCTTATGTTTAAGACTGTAAACTAGTGACACAAACCTGGTGTGACTCGTCCCAGCCGTTCTCATCTCTGACTCCCAGTTGTGCTCTATAGTACAGCAGAGTTTCACAACAGGAGGTGTCGCCCCCTGTCAGCACTGAGTGGTACAGCGGCGTCAGACCACAGCGGTCTCGATAATCCGGAGAAGCACCCAAAGACAGCAGAGCCTGAAAAATGGGATAGACATGAATAGTTATACACAAGATTTACAAAAAAAAACATTAAAGATTCACAAATCAATATTTTGTATTTGTCACCATAAATTTCCTCTGCAAATCATGATCACGATCTCAAGACAAAGGAACCTTTTCAAATGACAATTTTTTCATTTTCATGACTAGCCTTTTAGGTGTACAACTTATTTTAAAGTGCCCCTAATATGCTTTTTCAGATTTCATGTAGTGTGTAATTAGAGGTGTTTGTGAATGTAAAAGGTCTGCAAAGTTTCTAAGATAAATGGAGTTATTGGGGCTGTTTACACCTGGCCACTTCATGCGTTTTCTCAGATCGGATAGCTATCCGATCGTGAAAAGACCAGGTGTAAATGCCCTCCGAAACGCATTCGAGACGGATTTGAATCCGATCGCTCAAACCACTTCAGGAGGTGGTCTGGGCCGCATTCCAGACGAAACTGGACAAGTGTAAATGCATCTGGTTGTTGAAACCACATATGTAAATTGTACTCCTCTCAAAAATGCTTAAAAAAATAAACGTGTGAGAGCGTGTTATAGGCTATATGTTATGTTATAGACAGATATGACGACGCTACTGGAACACGCATCACCGCAGATGAGAAGCTGAGCATCTATTCATCAAGCCAACGCGCAAACATCGCAAATCAAAGTGAAAGTAAGTCGCAGACGCTTAACACACAATCATCATCATTAAAAGTAGAGAAACTAAATGATCTTACCAGGGCTGTTGCCGCTCTCTCTTATTGCGGTCTTTGATTTTGAAATTTTAGCTGATGATCAATAAAATGCAGCTCATATCTGTTGCTTTCGTGACGTGCACTCCATTAAATCTGCATATAGCGCGGGAATTGAAGATCGGATTTAAATCCGTTTCGCAAAAACACATTTATGTGACCAAGTGTAAATGGAATCGTTTTGATAAATCAGATAGCTATCCGATCTGAGAAAACGCATGAAGTGGCCTGGTGTAAACAGCCCCATTGTCTCCCGAAAGAAAGAACTGATTCTGAATCTGAACTCTCTGAAACGAGTCGTCAGTAATTCCAGTCTCACTTCCTGCTCGAACATACGAAGAGTTGTAACACATTTGCATAATGCCAGCCTGTGGTTTTCATTAACTGCCCGCGAACAACATCTACTTTTTGTAGCTGAGACTGGAAGAGTTTGGTTCGTGTTATCGTCATATCAAGAAGATGATGTTTTCTGCGCTATGAAAGCAAATCAACTTTGATGCACTTCCAAAAGATGTGAAAAACCGACGCCATCATTACTGTTCGTATCACTGTGTATCAAGTGCTGAGGAAGCTGAAATTCAGATATGGAAATGGGTGTTAGGTTTCCGACACAGGCTGTAAAAGGTCGACCAATCACAATAGACTGAGCCATCTGACCAATCAGAGAAGAATAGACCAATCACAACAGACTGGG
Source organism: Abramis brama (assembly GCA_022829085.1). NCBI lineage: Eukaryota > Metazoa > Chordata > Actinopteri > Cypriniformes > Leuciscidae > Abramis > Abramis brama. The sequence continues at coordinate 4,963,910 of CM040788.1, read as the reverse complement.
CCATCTGACCAATCAGAGCAGAGTTGACCAATCACAACAGACTGGGCCATCTGACCAATCAGTGCAGAGTTGACCAATCACAACAGACTAAGCCGTCTGACCAATCAGAGCAGAGTAGACCAATCACAACAGACTGGGCCATCTGACCAATAAGAGCAGAATAGACCAATCACAACAGACTGGGCCATCTGACCAATAAGAACGGAGTTGACCAATCACAACAGACTGAGCCATCTGACCAATCAGAGCAGAGTAGACCAATCACAACAGACTGAGCCGTCTGACCAATCAGAGCAGAGTAGACCAATCACAACAGACTGAGCCGTCTGACCAATCAGAGCAGAGTAGACCAATCACAACAGACTGAGCCGTCTGACCAATCAGAGCAGAGTAGACCAATTACAACAGACTGAGCCATCTGACCAATAAGAGCAGAGTAGACCAATTACAACAGACTGGGCCATTTGACCAATAAGAGCAGAGTTGACCAATCACAACAGACTGAGCCATCTGACCAATAAGAGCAGAGTAGACCAGTCACAACAGACTGGGCCGTCTGACCAATCAGAGCAGAGTAGACCAATCACAACAGACTGAGCCGTCTGACCAATCAGAGCAGAGTAGACCAATCACAACAGACTGAGCCGTCTGACCAATCAGAGCAGAGTAGACCAATCACAACAGACTGAGCCGTCTGACCAATCAGAGCAGAGTAGACCAATCACAACAGACTGAGCCATCTGACCAATAAGAGCAGAGTAGACCAATTACAACAGACTGGGCCATTTGACCAATAAGAGCAGAGTTGACCAATCACAACAGACTGAGCCATCTGACCAATAAGAGCAGAGTAGACCAGTCACAACAGACTGGGCCGTCTGACCAATCAGAGCAGAGTAGACCAATCACAACAGACTGAGCCGTCTGACCAATCAGAGCAGAGTAGACCAATTACAAGAGACTGGGCCATCTGACCAATAAGAGCAGAATTTACCAATTACAACAGACTGGGCCATCTGACCAATAAGAGCAGAGTTGACCAATCACAACAGACTGAGCCGTCTGACCAATCAGAGCAGAGGAGACCAATCACAACAGACTGAGCCGTCTGACCAATCAAAGCAGAGTAGACCAATTACAACAGACTGAGCCGTCTGACCAATCAGAGCAGAGTAGACCAATTACAAGAGACTGGGCCATCTGACCAATAAGAGCAGAATTGACCAATTACAACAGACTGGGCCATCTGACCAATAAGAGCAGAGTAGACCAATCACAACAGACTGAGCCATCTGACCAATAAGAGCAGAGTAGACCAATCACAACAGACTGAGCCATCTGACCAATAAGAGCAGAGTAGACCAATTACAACAGACTGGGCCATCTGACCAATAAGAGCAGAGTTGACCAATCACAACAGACTGAGCCATCTGACCAATAAGAGCAGAGCAGGCTCTCAGAAAGGAGGGGTTTAGAGAGACCGAAACCTTTATCGAACCCATTCAGACACTGGGAAAACAGGTGATGCTGCAATATATATTATGAGAAAAGTGTTTTTTGACCTTGGTTGCATGTAAACCTGTTGTAGGAGACTCCAAAAACTAAATTCAGACCCTTTAAAATAGCATAATAGGGACACTATAAGAGAGAAAAAACTACTTTGCACCTCAAAATATTTAAAAGCATTTTGTTCAGTGGTGCTGTGAATGAACTGCATGTGTTTGTACCATCAGTGTTGATTGGTTGTGTGCTCTGACTGCTTTGTGGAGGGGTGTGAGTCCGTCTCTGGATCTGAAATCCACATGAGCTCCGTTCAGCACCAGAACACGAATCCCTTCCACACTCAGACACCCCTGAACCGCCAGAGTCAGAGGCGTCTCTGAGAGACAGATGGAAACAGACACGGACATTACAGCTACAGAAGAACAGCTTTATTTAAGAATAACAGGCAACATTCTAAATGCTAAAATGGCAAACATGAAAGGATTGTCTCGGTTAGAAGTGACCAATGAGCTGCAGGATTACTGTGACATCATCCTGCCTGTGAGCGACATATTCAACTCTTGCTTATTCTTAGCATCAGTGCAATTAGTACGCTGAACGTCACATCAAATAAAAAGCATACTCTCAATGAAAAAACACAACAGATGATGAGAATAGACTCAGAGGAACATAATGAGCTTTGAGTCTAAGGTTAATGAAATGAGACGATTCTGACAGGGCAATGTTGGCAACACAATGATGCTCATCAGAACTGAAAATGTCAAAGGTTTAAACATATTCTCCATGCAATATACATCTACTACATTCAGTGGTTCTCAATTCCGTTCCTTGTACCCTCCCGCTCTGCACATTTTGCATGCATCTCTTATCAGTTCAGAGATTTGCTCAATTCGACCGTAAGTGCCCTGCAAAGTGGACTTCACAAGGGTATTCTGCCATCATAAGTGAGATTTCAATCTGAAAGGAGCGTACATGTTCAGTTCAAAGGGCTCTGCTAACGGCATAGGGAACATCGAAACGCCAGGACCGGGATTGAGAACCACTGTACTAGATAATATATGCAATCTAGGCCAAAAAAAAACAAAACAGATTTAACTTCCAGGATTGCCCAAATAATATGAATGCACTTTTTTCCTCATGAAATTTCATACTCATGAGTTTATATAATCAAAGCACTTCAAAAAGGGTTTTCAAAAATCACTTTTCTGCAAGCTGCATTTAAAGGGATAGTTCACCCAAAAATGAAAATTCTGTCATCATTTAGTCTGGAACAATTTGAGGGTCAGTAAGTAATGACAACATTTTCATTTTTGGGTGAACTATCCCTTTAAGTGATTGTCTTGGCATATTATCAAAAGTACTATTTGGACACTCTCAAGACATACAGTAGTTTTGTGCGTGTCTCACCTCCGCTTTCAGTGTCATGGTAGTTCGGATCCAGTCCTTTCTCCAGAGCTTTACTCAATTTCTCCACAGCTCCACCGTGAACATAATCCAGGAACTTCTTTAGATTGGCCTGTAGAGGGAGACACACACAGTCAGACACTTCACTTCCTTACTTTAGTCTGTCAACACATCCGTCTCTACTGGATATTTCATTTTTGCTGTAATACAAGATCTGTTTTTGGTGGATATTAATATCTTTGTCCTGTATTCACCTTGGTGTGCAGCTTCGCTAGTTGTTTCTCATCCAGGTTCGTCTGTTTGTAGACTCGTGTCTTGTATCTGAACTGTGAGTTTAAGACACCAGGAAGAGAGGGGGGAACAGAGAGAAACTGGTTAAAGCTTGTTCAGTTGTTTGTTCTGAGAAACAAGAACTGAATGAGTCATTAATGTAGATGGTCAGTCCAAACTGTGCACATCAAAGAAATGCTCCACTTTTGGAGACTTGAAAAATAAAATAAACATTAAAAAATAAAATGTAAAATAAAATAATTTAATTTAATTAATTAATGAAATAAAATATATTTTTATTTTTATGTTATTTTTTATTTCATTAAAAAATAACATAAAAATAAAAATATATATAAAATATAAAAATGATATAAAACAGCAAAAATTAAATACAAATAAAAGCAGATAAACTTAAACTTCTTACTAATACATATTAGGAAGACTGATTAACAAAGAATAAATAATTCAAATCTTAAAGTATAAGCCATTAAGAAAATAAGTCAACTATACAATGAATGTAACAATGGTTTGATAGTCCATTTTTGCTGTTTCATACTGTAACTGTTTAAATATCTAAAATGTCCTAAAATGCCACACACAAAAAAAAAACATGTAATGCATTTTAAACACAAATAAGTATCTTTTTTAACATTTCATAATTTTTTTTAAAAGGTATTCAGAAACACTTTACAATAAGGTCCCATTAGCTGATATTAGTTCATGCATTAACTAATATTACCTATAAATGAGCAATACAGTTACAGTATTTATTAATCTTTTTTAACATTAATTAAAACACATTACTCATTGTTAGTTTGTGTTAGCTCAAGTCCATGAAATAATATTAACATATACAACTTTTGAAATGTTTAATAATTTATTAGTAAATGTTTAAGTTAACCTGCTTTTGAAGTACTGTTAGTTAATGTTAACAAATGGAACCTTATTGTAAAGTGTTATCAGGTATTTTTCTCAATTGCCAATAAAACAGCAGGTTCCTATTGTGACAGCTTGCCCCTGTAAGCTCGGCATGAGCCAAAAACTACTGAAATGTTCAAGCTTTTTTGTAGCCAAGACTTTAAGGTATGTCTGTACAGAAGGTTATGAGGTTCCGGAGCATTCTGGGTGATGTTGTCTAGTGTTTGTGAGCCTGTGATCTATTATTCGCTACAGCACCTCCAGGTAGGGCACTCCCTTCTCCAGGGACTGGGAAAACTCTCGAAGCAAGCGCTCCTCCTCCAGGAACTTGGCATCTCGTCCGTCTCCAGCTGGCTGGAAGAGGCCGTAATTGTAAGCGTCCCACAACGACTCGCTGAGAGAACAAATAATCTGCTGCTTCGCACTCCAAACGCTCGTGTCGGGATCAAACCGCAAACACTTCTACAGACGGCGAAAGAGAAAACAGGTTTGAGAGAGAGAGTAAGAACAACAGATTGAACTGGATTTAAGGTTCGAAACGACTTCAGATTTATCGACGGCATCTGTGACGTGCTGTCGTTCAACACAGACCTTCATTTTGACTCGTACCTCATACAGAAGTCGTGTTCACAGTAATGCACTTACAATGGGTTAACAGGCAGAGTGTGCAACCTGTATATTTGAAGACTTTTATTTACATTTACATGTATGCAACAATGTGTGTGCAAAGTTTCAAGAGTTTTTGAGCATGTTAAGGGCCACTGAAAAGTCCCTGAAAATATGAATAATTAAAAGAAAAATCCTTAATAGAATAAAAGGAATTTTCAGTGTTTTGGTCTTAATAAACAACAACAAAAAAATTACTAAAACTTTACCTGAAATTGAAGAAACATATAAAAATAAAATCTAATTCAAAAACTATGATAGTATATCAATAATACTAAAAATAACACTTCCATTACTGTATAATGAACATAATAATAAAATGCATTACTGTAAACACGATTTTTGTTTGTTTTTACAAAGCTGCAATAATTTTCTGTGGTGCACAAAAACATGTCAGATTCGTATGCTTAAAATACTGACACCTGTTGAATATGAATTTAAAGCGGCACAGAAGAGCCTGTGTTGTTTGCATTCGAACAATCACTTTTACAAGCCATTTCAAAAGCTTTAAAACTGACACACTGCAAACAATAAACCATCCTGCATATTAAAATCCAACAGCAAAACATCAGCACTATGAAGAGTGTGTGAGCATGCTGCTTTATCTGGGGATTGTTAATGTGCCGCGATTGAGCATGTTAAGTGAGCTGCTAATTGAGTCAGGAGTTTAGATGAGTTTAGATGAGAGCGATTTTGACATTAAATCAGGTCAGAGCTCCCACACAAATCATGAGGAAACTCAAGCTCAGTGTGTGTGTGTGTGTGTGTGTATGTGTGTGTGTGTGTTTATTTAAAATGTCCCAGAATAGCTTCACACACACACACACACTAATATACAACACACTAAATATTCTTTCATTAAGGATTCCCATGTTACCCCTTTTATCCCCCTGAATTAAATTTTTTTTTTAATTTTCTCTTAATGTCTCAATCCCTCCCACGATAACCTTGGGAGACACAATAGATCCAGAGTACCGGTATATTAAAGTGTGTGTGTGTTTCTTTGAAGCTTTCAGAAACTTATTAGGAACATTTACTGTTGTACAGTTAGTTTGTTTGTGTGTGCATGTGTGTGTGTGTGTGTGTGTGTGTGTGTGTGTGTGTGTGTGTTTCTTTGAAGCTTTCAGAAACTGATTATAACAACTGAAAAACAATACAGAACTATACAAATAAAATATTATTATTATTAATTGAATCAATTTAAAATGATTTGAATTCACTTTATTTGACAACAATAACTAAAAAAAACTATATATTATAAATATTTATATTATTAACAACAAAAATAGTCATAACTGAAAAATCATTACACAACTATAAAATAAAATATTAATTATAAATAATTATTATTATTAGTAGGCGTGAATCTCGGTACGCAAAATTAAACCAATTAAGTAGAAGAGTAGTCGAGATGATTATCGGCCACTCTCTAGTGCAGTTTGTGAGTATGTCTGAATGTGTGTGAACAGAAACGCACAGACCGTTTGTTTGATATCCGGTATGCCGATGCGGAAAACGATCACAGGGAGGTGCGAGTCTTCTACGGGCGAGACTGTGGTCATGCTCCGCTCCATCATGCGCCGCCGGGCCTGCTGATTGGTCAAGACCGGGTGATACAGCGGCTGATTGGTTGTCTGATGATAAAGCGTCGGCTGACTGGGTAAATGTGGGATTCCTCTTTGGCCCGGATTGCCAGCCCTCGGTTGTCTTTCTCCTCTCTGCCATCCAATCACAACGGCTGCCGGTTTGGATCCGTCCCCCTTGCGTCCGCCCCGGTTCTGGTGTTCCTTTTCTCCCATATCGATCATCCCATTTTGTTTTGCTCTCTTCAATCTCTCCTCCTCATCCTCCTCATCCTCACCCTCTTTGTCCTCGGCGCTGCCAAAAAAACGCTTGGTGTTTCCCAGCATCCTTTGCTGCACTGTGTCAGCAAGCAGCGTTGATGCTATGCTGTTGGGTCATGGTGCTTATTGGCGTCCACCTTAATGTTAGACAGACTGAAGAGCAAAAAAGAAAGAGAGAATAATCCTTAGAGGGGTGATGCATTGATGTTAAAGGGTAACTCTCGCCAAAATGCAACCTAGGGTCTTTTTGTTAATCTACCCGAGGGAAACTTTCGTTTAAAAGCATAATTAGAATGGAAACGCCACTTTAAAATTTGACCGTATTTTCGTTTTCGGTCAAATTGCCTTTTGAATGGGAGTGCTTGGGGCACTTTTACGATAGCATCAAAAATTGCTATTTTTAAACCACTAAGAAGGCTCGACACAACATGAAACTTTGCTCGAAGTATCACCAGGGGCTCTACACATGAACTCCAGCATTGAGAACATTGTTTGTGTACACAGAGTTTACTAAAAAGAAAGATTTTGAACAACTCACTGAAGCTGTGTCACCCGGCATTTTGACAGTCAGAAATAGTCAATCTCCGAATGCGAATGAACTGACTCTGAATTTTAGCATTGTTTCTTATATGAGGATCCTTTTTCAAATACAAGGTCAATATTGATTTTCACTAATGACAAAACAACAAATTATCCGTGAATTTATATGGAACCAGAGAATGTCTAATAAGGCGAGAAGTTTCACTCTCAGTACACTTCCGGCTTCTGAACTGGTTGCAGTTCCACTCTGATTCCATATGAGGGCGCTCACAGGACGAGTGCAGAATTGAAAGGAGGTCTATGGCGCTACAGCCATCAAAATCCACTTTTCTCAGGATATAATTTTTTGTCTAGTAATTTGAATATTGTATTCGAAGGAGATGCAAAGAAATTACACATTCCTGGGTGTTAGATTTTTTAGAGTCACTTATTTGCTTTAAAAAGTCTTTTAAAGTGTCAATGACGTCATACACATCGTACGACCAGAGCTACTGCTTTGCGGCAATCCTTCAGTCACTCTGGTGCTTTCGCGCTCTGCACTTTCTTTTCTCTCAAGGCATCGACAACACAGCTGACACAGGTAAACACACAACACAGCTGACACAGGCAAACACACAACAGAGCTGACACAGGTAAACACACAACACAGATGACACAGGTAAACACACAACAGAGCTGAAACAGGCAAACACACGTGCTAGAAGAGTTTTTGTTTTGTTTGTTTCTGGTCCCGCTTTGGATGCCACGATGCCATCAAGCGGTATCTCTGGTCGTAATCAGTCCTTTACTGACCAATCAGTGTTCATTAGCAGAATGCTAGTGTGTTATGGGCAACAACAACTTAACCTGTAAGAAATTGAAAGGACATAAGTACTCGTTCATTCAACTTTCGACCTATAACCCATGTTGAACTTGCAAAACCTACAATCAAATCTGAGATTTCTCAACGGCAATCGGGTGAAAGAGACAAATTTAGCCATCTAGCCCCATAGACTCCCATTCATTTTGCAATCATGGGCGATCGCCCCCAGTGGAACTCTAGTGGAACTACAACCAAAATTCGGTACATAGGACTTAATAGGACTTAATAGGCAGTGGGCAGGCTCTCCGTAGACGGGCTCTGATGGAACTAAGCTTTAGGAGCTTTCCATCTTTACTCTCCTCCCTGTTACGTTGCATTCGGAGATCGACTACTTTTGACTGTCAAAACACCGGTGGACACAGCTACTGTGAGTTGTTCAAAATCTTTCTTTTTAGTAAACTCTGTGTACACAAACAATGTTCTCAATGCTGGAGTTCATGTGTAGAGCCCCTGGTGATACTTCCAGCACAGTTTCATGTTGTGTCGAGCCTTCTTAGTGTTTTAAAAATAGCCATTTTTGATGCTATCACTGTAGTGCCCCAAGCACTCCCATTCAACAGGCAATTTGACCGAAAACGAAAATACGGTCAGACTTAAAAGTGCCGTTTCCATTCTAATTATGCTTTTAAACGAAAGTTTGCCTCAGGTAGATTTACAAAAAGACCCTAGGTTGCATTTTGGCGAGAGTTACCCTTTAAAATAAATTCCAGATTGAGTCAATATAAAGCCCCACCTAGAAACCAGAATATCTTTTAACTTAGACCAGTAATAAACCACTCTGAACACCTTAGCAACTCCCTGGAAACAACACCGCTGTAAAGCCTGCAAATAACAGCTTGTTTTAGTCAAAAAAATCTTTAGAAACCTTTTATTTAATAAAGATCTGCAAGATAAGACACTGTGTGGGACTATTTCCACATTTTACTTCTAAAAATAACAAAATCCCGCTGTCTCTCCAGGGCTAACAGACTGGATTCAATTTGCGGAAGACTGAAAGTTGAATTCGGCTAAATTACAGTATGATTTAGCTGTTCTCTGTGAATCTCTATCTGCTGGTGGCATCCAAGAGGATGTTATTGTTCTTAGCTTGTTACTGTAACTCTTCACCATCTATTTGTGAGCCTGGAAAGACATAATCAAAATAAAATCAATGCATAGCTCCTTTGCTCTACCAGAATAATTGTGGTTCGCTTTTGAAAGAAGATACATGGGAAAGAAAAATAGTAAGAAACGCATATTTATAATGAAGTGAGTAATGAGCACACTTAAGTGCTTTAATATTAAATTACTGAATAAGTATCTCATTTATATGGAATAAATTATTTTAGTCATCAGGAATAAACAGCGTTTAAAGAAAAACTTTGAGTGGTAAAAATTAAATTTAACCAGCTTTTATTTTTTGAGTGTTGCAATTGTTTGTAAAAATGTGTAATATGGTCTGTCATGCAGAAACACTTTTTTAATCTTAAACTTAAATTCAAACACACCATAAAGGAAACAACTGGACATTCAAGAAAAAAAAAAACTAAAAAAAAAAAGTTTTTTAATTAACGAAGTTAAACTTGTTTTTCTTCACTGAGCATGTGCTAAATGAGTGTCTTTGTGAAATGTGCTATACAAATAAATTGATTTGACTTGCAGATTACATTGGTTGCATTCAGCATGTAATTCGGGTCACTGTCCTGTAACTGTGAAGCATCCACCCTATGCATTTCTGCTGATTATATTGTTGTTTAATTGCACACAAGAGAGGGTCACTGACTCTGAAGCTTTCAGTCAGCATAATTTGTCTCTGCTTTATTTTACATACTTAAAGAACATAACTCCACCGATGCAAAACATCTCCACCTCTCCCTCAATGCCCGTCATCTGTACAGTAAATACTGTAGACAGAAATGACGTCAGTGACGTCCACATTAAGAAACTGTCCTGTAAACCTCCAGAGATCTCCATCACCTCATTACTGATGGCTCATGGTGACTGTTCACAGCTTTAGATGGTCATTTACTTTAATGAACCTGTTTGTGGTTCATCAAGAGCAAATTCCCCCACTGCAAATACTGCAGTAGCTCTCAGTATTACTGGAATACTATTTATAAATCAGCCCAGTGTTTTGACCCCTCTATATGCAATGAGGATTTTACCAATGCCTTAATTATTACTGTATTTGGGTTTTTAATAATTTGGTTTTGGACTGTTTAATTAATCTTTATATAATTGATTGTTTCTGGCTATGTAAATATATCTCTGTAATCAAAGATGATAAACACACCACATGCTTCATCCTTTGAAAAGCCAGAAAATGCATGAATTAGTAAAAGAGATTGCTTTTATGTATCTGAAATAGATCACCACAATAATAGACTGTTGTGAAATGGAACCGTAAATTATGCCTTGGCAGTTTATGTGAACGGTTACACAAAAAACACCACAAAATAAGCAATACTCTGAATATCTTTCAAAGACTTGATGTCACTAACCTTGGTAAACTATGGCAAATCCAGTGATAATTCATCCTCAAAAGCATCCAATGAATCAACCCACTACCCAGTGATGTAAAAAAAAAAAAAAAAAATCAGATTGATCAAGAAAGCCCCCCCCCCCATCTTTTATATGCAATATACATCAAGAGCAAGAGACTGTGGCGTCTGACATTGAGACTAATATCATATCGACTGTTTAAAACAGGCTATTAGGAGACTTGACTGGTTACACGGGTGCCAATTCAAGGATGAATCAAGCCAATGAGACACAGATGGTCTCGTTCACAAACCCTCCAAATCAATTGCTTAATCCATGTATAAAAATACATGGATGGCAATATCAAGTTGAGTTTCTAATACAGGCTTCCATTGAGTCTGGGGATGTATGTATGTATGTATGTATGTATGTATGGATGGATGGATGGATGGATCTATGCATGTATAGATGTATGCATATATGTATCAATGTATGTATGGATGGATGGATGTAAGCATTTATATGTATATGTATGTATGTATGTATGTATATATATATGCATGTATTTATGGATATATGCATGTATGTACATTGCCATTCAAAAGGACACTTTGATTATTCTAAGCATGCGCTGCAGTTTATGTCATCTGTCGCTTTAAATGCTCGAGCCCTTTAAAGCAAAATGGATTCTGATTGGCTGTCAATGTTTTTATTGGTCATCAGCTGGAAAAAAATTGTTCTGAAAGTGATTCCAACGATATAGTTCCTCTGTGCCGTTGTCGTTATAGTTGTGCTTTGGACTCTTTTACATTTAGAAAGATTTTATAGAACTATATTTTTACCGTTATCGTTTCAGTTATTGTCCTTGGTGTGAACGTGCCTTAAGAATTACACATGCATCCATGCATGAATCCCCTCATATTAACCAGCTAATAAAACAGGACCAATGAGAATGCAGAGAAGTGTTTCTACCTCGCCTGATTAGCTCTCTGCTGTATAATTGGCAGTTGACTGGGGCAGGTGGGGAAAAATAGAGCACTGGCCTCATTTCACTCTCTAGAGACGATTCAGAGAGAGTAATGCAGGCGCCACACAGAAACCAGCAGCCCAAGGACAAAGTGGGAAGAGCGGTGATACGAGACCAGGTCATGAAAACAGCAAAAAGACTGCAGAAACCAGTCTTTCAGGACACCGGACACGAGACAAGGCCTGTTAAACAGTACTATATCGCAGAGAAACAAATGCAGTGTAGTTAGTAGTCCAATAAAACCAGTATTGGGTCACATAAATAACTAAACACAGCAACTACAAGGCTTTTCCACTCGCATTTCTGCACATAATCCATCACGTCCGAGTGTCCATTCAGCTCGCTCAGTTTCTGCGAGAAGAAACCCTTTTACACACACCTCCTATCGTATTGTACTTCATTCTCTCACATACATAGCGCACCACCCCCTCCTATGTAGGACAGGGTGAATATAGATATATTTCCAGTGAATTGGTCCCCAGAAACTTTAATTGGAGAACTGCCATGGAACAGGCTGTCCCACTTTTATAACCCGTTAAAAAGAAGTGGAGCAACCAGGTCCGGCATTGGTCCCTTCCTCTCGCTCACGCTCTTTGTGTCTCTCACCGGCCATCGCTCCATTAGAAAAGAATGACAGCGCAGATAACGGACAATTAAAAATGTTTTTTCTGCACTCAGAGTGAGACTGTGCCATTGAGAAAAGCACAAAACCACTTCCGGTTTCTATAATGAACCTGCTGGTGTTCATGATGCAATGATGTTTTAAAACCCCAGGGATCATGAATGAGTGAAATGAGAGGCGTTCCCTGCTCTGTACACTTGTTTGCAGGTGATAGAAGTGTTGCGTGGGAGGCCTGAAGATCATAAGAGATTTGTTGTGAATAACAGTGAATTGCTCAAAGCTTTAAGCCAATACATTCAAATACAGGCCACGGCCTAATAATACAGACTTCCATTCAAAAGTTTGAAAGAAGTCTCTTCTGCTAACCAAGACTGTATTTACTTGATCTACAGTAAAAACAGTAATATTGTGAATTGTAAAATGTAATTTATTCATGTGATCAAAGCTGATTTTCAGCATCATTACTCCAGTCTTCAGTGTCACATGATCCTTCAGAAATCATTCTAATATGATGATTTGCTGCACAAGAAACATTTCTTATTATTATCAATGTTGAAAACAGGGTTCTTTGATGAATAGAAAGTTCAAAAGAACAGCATTATTATAGGTAAACATTTATTGTGATATTATAAATGTCTGAACTGCCACTTTTGATCAATGTAATGCATCCTTGCTGAATAAAAGTATTAATTTCTTCTTTTAAAAAAAATCTTACTGACCTCAAACTTTTGAATACTATATCCTAATTTACATAGCAAAGAAAGACCTTTGAGGTAAACAGAAGGAGTTTATATTTCCACTTATCCCATTTTCATTTAAATACATACATTTAATCATACATCTGATAACTTATTAAAAGTTAAAGCAAACCTCTGTCTGTTAATATAAACCACGTCACATTCAGAAACAGCCCTTTACAGAACTGTGTGACATTGCAGAATCGTTATCAACCATCATCTTACGCCTAGTAATTCAGTGGAAATAAAACATATCCTGCCGCGTCAGACTTTACATTTGTCAAAACAATCCAGATGCGAGAATGCATATCAGAAAAATACAGGAGCATGTTACAGTATTTATCAACCTGAACAGAAAGGCACTAAAGAGACCAGAGTTGCTAAAATTAACACACCATGTTGTCCTACAAAAACCACACTAGTACGTGTGAATCAGATAGTAAAGAGTATTCAAGCAACACACGACCAATCATAAACCATTAATGCTTTCTGAATAATTGCTTATGACATAAAATATGTATGCACTGTTTAGTTTCAGCAACATAAAACAGTTAAAAATAACGGTTTTGTAATACAACGGTTTACACATTTCCTTCTAATTTTTTGTAATACATTTTAGAGAACTAAAGATAACTAGAGTGGATTTACATGCCAAAATGTAGCCTACATGAATTTACAATTTGATTTAAAACTACTATTGCATGCTTGTTATATATTAATTGTTCAATCAATGTTTAAACATATATAATAAAATAATAATAATATTAAGTCAGGGATTATGAAACTACAGTGTAAAACCCCAAAACTGGCAATTAATTACTAACCCATATTAATGTCTGAACAGTGGTGCAAGATAACCCAGAGTAATGTTAACACAGGAAATCACATGTGAACAGCCCAAATAATGAGCAGAAGCAAACGAGGAGGAAACCCACAGCTGTGACCTCGTTCAACAACATTCTGGAGGTCAGCGCTCTAGAAGAGAGGAGGAGTACGAGAGAAAACTGGGACGAGGAGAGACAGAACGCAAAAAACGAGTGTAAAAGCTGGAGAGAAAAAAAACACCAAACCAAGAGAAACTCCACTAAAACACAACAATCTGTCCACACCACAAACGTCACAGACTGATGATGCCGCTCTCATACAGAAAGCACAGAAAATCCCTGCAACACTGGTCAAGAATATCAAAAAGATGAAGAGAAACTAGATAGAACGGACTATAGTACGAACGATAGATAGAATGAATGAACTAACGAACGATAGATAAATCAAACGAACAACAGATAGAACCAACAAACAAACAATAGATAGAACAAACAAACCAATGTAGATAGAACAAACGAATGAACGATAGATAGAATGAACAAACAAACGATAGAATGAATGAACAAACAATAGAACGAACAAATAATAGATAGAACAAACGATCAAACGATAGATAGAACAAACAAACAAAAGATAAAAAATGAACAATAGAACGAACGAACGATAGAAAGAACAAACAAACAATAGAACGAACAAACAAATGACAGAACGAATGAACAAATGACAGAACGAATGAACAAACGATAGATAGATAGATAGATAGATAGATAGATAGATAGATAGATAGATAGAATTAACGATAGATTGAAGAAACGATAGATTGAACAAACTAACTAACGATCGATCGATCGACAGATAGATAGATAGATAGAACAATAGATTGAACAAACTAACGATCGATCGATCGATCGATCGATCGATCGATAGATAGATAGATAGATTGAACAAACTAACTAACAAATGAACGATAGCTAGATAGAGTCCTAGCTAGAGATAGATAGATAGATAGATAGATAGATAGATAGATAGATAGATAGATAGATAGATAGATAGATAGATAGATAGATAGATAGACGGACAGACAGATGTGCTGTTTTATGACCACATGACAATGAAGGATGACCTTTCAAAATGAAAGATAACCAGATTTTGACCATAAAAATAGTAGCATAAAAATGTCTTTACAAGATCATACAACTTGTGCACAACTTCCATTTGACTTCTGAAGTCATGATGCTTGACGGGACAGAACCAGACCAGAGAGAGAGACAAGAGCTGAAAGATTATTACTGATTAACACTTAAATTTGGGTTTGTTCCTCACACAACCCTATCATGTGACTTGGAATATAGCAAAGTGCCCATTAACTACTTAATTGGTGCTTTTTGGATCTTGACAGTCCCTGTTTTTTTTTGTTTTTTTTAAGCATGAACATAATTCATGTACACAGCAAGAATGCACTTCGTACACAGCTCAAGATCACAATGTACCGTGTGCTCGTTTAAACCACAGATAAATCGAACAGCTAATTGCGCTCAAACTGTTTAAACACACACAGATTCTCTCGCTATACAGATTTCCTAGATAAGTGTTTGAGTGCATAATTATGCTCTCTGCGTACAGTGACCTACCTTTGCTCTCAGCAGGCCTCTCACACCAGGAAAACAACACACACACACATAATCACCCACTCACTATCAGCGCAATTTAGAGCAAAACACACACACTGAAGTCAAAAGTGCTGCATATGCAACTACTGCAGTTCACGGTTCTGCCAAAGCACACCAGCACAACTGTCCAAAAGTCCTCTATTAAGCATCCCGGTAGTCACATGCATCATGCATGCATTAGTTTTTCCTGTAAACACTATTATATCTGCTCTCTCTAAGCATCATAACGGATGCACTATCCAAGTGGGAAATCATACCTCAATGTCCAGCCTGAGCTTCCTCATTCCAGCACAGAAGAGCCGCTTTGCTCCAGAGATGTGGTCAGAGAAGGGTCCAGAGAGACACAACCAGAGCAAACAGTCATAAAAACGGCAATAAACGCACATCCAGGCGTTGCGTCCACGCAGGATCACCTCCAGCACTGGAACAATCTCTCTTCTGAGATCTCTCTCATCCCGCTGTCATGCACTCAAACACTCCTCCCTCCAGCCTCGCTCTCCACACACATACACACACACGGCCTCTCGGATGCTAGATCAAACTGGCTCGCATCTGAGGCTTGGGTTTCATCCGGATCTTCTGTGGCTTTGTGGGAAGAAGTCATCTGTTACATGCGGAAACCACTGAAACCCACGCAGGAAAACATGGTTTCACATGTATAATGCAAGACATATATGCATGTGCAGTCTTTTTTCTGAGCTAATAACATACTGTGACACGCACACACACTCTTGAACATAAGTGGGTCATGGACTGAAAAATGAAAGGATAAATTAGCCTGACTGCGCGTGTTCATGCGGTGAATTAAGAGAACGGCTGCAGAAATTCTCACCTGTCCTCATCACGCTGAGATCAATCGGCGTCTCTCACCCATAAGGTCTCGCACTCAAAAAACACCTAAAACACAAAGCTGTGAGACAGAAGCACTGGCTTTCATCAGATAGACAGAATAAATAAAGAAACCAGACAGTTCCAATAATAAATCACCTGCTTCAGAAGAGCCTGTCTGCACTTTCTCCACTTCTAAATCAGGCCTGTTTGGCAATTCTTTCTTATTAGTGGCATTTACTTTTAGATGAGCTTCACTAGTACTAGTGCTCAGAGATGTGATGATCGCCAAGGCAAATTTTTTAAGCTCAAGTTTATCAATTTGTTTTATAGTTTAGTTTTAGTTTAGTTAACACTGCTCCAGAGAAGAAGAATTTGTGCTGTTTCAAAAGACGCATTTATTCACGAATCATTTTGGCATAACCGGTTGTACAGTGTGTTTTGAATTCACTGCAAAGAACTGCTTCATACGAGTTATTCGTTTAGAAACATGACTATACTGGTTGCACTGATCAGACACACTGTTTTCACCTGCTGGACCATAAAAAAAGATGAAGAAGATGAAAAAAGTATGAAAAATGGATGAAAAAAGGATGAAAAAAGATGCACATTGAAGAGGGACCCAAACCACATCTACAGACCATAAGACAGTGGGCGGGAACCTATGGCAAGGTCTCTCACCCTTTACCAACAAACGATCAATTAAAAAATGAAGACACATCAACAGAGATCGGCTCTCTGCAGAAAAAGCAGCCAATTACAATTCCCTTGTTGTACAGCCTACCGAAGTTAATGAAAAGTTTATGATAATAATTGTTCACCTCAGCAATCAATCACTACCTAACCACTTTCAGGGCTCCAAACTGCGACTAAAATGGTCGCATTTGCGACCAAAAATATTTATTTGCGAGTGAAATTTCTGCCAAGGTCGCCATTGGCGACAATACAAATTTACTCCCTTTGATTGTAAAATTTGCATCCTACGTGCATGTTTTATAACCAGTAGCCTATCGTAGGGGTGTGCGATATGACGATTTTTCATCATGGACGATTAAAATGTCTCCACGATCTGCTTTTGAAGAAATATCGTAGAATCCTGCACTCTAGTTGCTGTTCTGGCGCCTCTGTCCCGGTCAAAACATACTGAACAACGCGACGTATATTCACATATTAACGCAGCGGAACGGGACACTGCAGTTCACAAAAGTTAATAATTTGCATGTGCTTTAATGCCTTGTCGGTTAAACATTTAATTTGCGTGCTGATGCGCTGTTCTAACATGTGCCTTTCTCAGCGCGTACATGTGAAGCTCACATGCACTAAAAGCCTGTCTACCAGCGCCTGGATACTGGACTAAGTTATATTTTGAGTCTTATTGTGCTAATACTGTTAAATACACACAAGGTTTACATAAACAAAGTCGGTTATGTCTAAAGTGAAAGCAAACTTGAGAAAATTGAGAGAAAATCGGCTTGTCAAATGCGTGTACATTAGACGTGTCGCGCGCAGCTCTTAGAGACAGTAGCAATTGTAAACACGCTGCCGCTTGTCCTTAAAGGGATAGTTCACCCAAAAATAAAAATTATCTCATTTACGCACTCTAATGTTGTTCCAAAACTGTATTAATTTCCTTCTAATATTTTCTAATATTAATAATTTGAAGAATGTGGGTAACCAAACAGTAGCTGGTCCCCATTGACTTCACTGGGGTACATCAACTGTTTGGTTACCCACATTCGTCCAAATAACTTTTATTTTCAACAGAAGAAAAACAAGTTTAAAACAACTTGAGAGAGTAAATTATGACAATTTGAATTTTTAGGAGAACTATCCTTTTAATGTTAATGAAACAACAAAATGCAAAGAGAAAATTACTCGCTGCTCTTGACTGATAACTTTAATAGTAGCTTTAATAAGTATCAATTTATTATTTATACAGTGAAGTCTATGTTTTGTTTTATTTTCATATTTGTTAATTTAATTACTTTCTTCAATGCTACTGTTAAATAAACCTACTGTAGCTGAAAACATAAAGCACTGTTTATTTCATTTGTATATTAAGTTGTGTATGTGTAATGTTTATCTTTGATCTTAATATTTAATAACAAAGAAAATAATGACTACATTTTTATCTTCGCCCCTTTCTGCCATTCTTTTTTATTTTACATTTTGTTACCTAAGGCTTTGTTTTTAAAATATGGACATTAGTTTGGCTGTAATGCTCAGTCACAAAATAGTAAAACCAACATAAAAAGAATTGTGATAAAATCGTGAATTGTGATTTTCCTGAAAAAAATCGTGATATGATATTTTTTGCCATATCGCCCACCCCAAGACTATCGCTTCATTTGTTTTGTTAACGTCATGAAATTAGATGCTTTGCGTGAACGTTTCACTGAGTGAAAGCGCCAAAATATGAACTTATGAAATAGTTCATAAGTCGGAAGTGACATTCAGTTACCAAATAAGCTCCAGTTCCCAGAACATTCACAAGATGAAAATGCTGAAACTGTAAGAAGAGGAGAGACATGCACACAACAGGGTGACTAAAATGTAAGTGCATTGTTATGTGGCTCTTAAAAAAATTATTTGGCGCCTGTTTTTTTCCCCTATAGGAGCCATTGGCTCCTTGATAGATTTTTTTGTTTGGAGCCCTGCACTTTGGTTTCTGGTAACCTACAGCTCCTGCACTGGGAGTCAAGCAGAGCAGCTTGTTTAAGGTAATGGCGAAAACCATTTTAGAACAGCAGCGAAAATGTAAAAGTAGGCTATATAAACTTAAATATAGCCTTTTATTGAAACGGGTGCATTTCGAAACATCTCACCCGCTGGTACTTTCATTTTTGCTGCAGAGACCATTTATGTTCTATAAATGTGTCGTATTTTTGATAATCCATGCAGATTTCAGATGACGATTCTGTTTAGTTATTAACAAAACATGAATGAATGAGAAAGAAAAGAGCAGGATGTGCTTTATATTGAAAAGAAATATTAAAAGCATAAGTCTTGAAAGAGAACTGAATTCTACTGAGAGGATGCTGTGCGCGCTTCGAGCGCAACATGGACAAGCATAGTAGCCTTTGTCTTAACAGCCAAATAAACACAGAAATATATCAAAATGCCAAGTCGTGTATTCAGAGAAAACACAGTAGATGTAAGTACTGTGTGCATTCTCTCTCTCTCTCTCTCTCTCTCTCTCACTCTCTCACACACGCACACGAATAGGATTTATGCTCATTAGCTGGTAACTCAACCTCACAGTGAAAGCCCTGCACAATTAATTTCATATTGCAACTTATTTATTGTTTGCTGAATATTTGTTTATTTTTAGTTGTCTATGTCTATTACCTAATAATTACTACTGTTGAAATTTTATTGAAAAAAAAGCACGTCTTTAATAATAATATTATTATTTAATTTTTTTACTGTGGCTCTTTTGGAAAAATGCATTAACCAAAAATGAAAAAATAGCTCTTTGGTCAAAAAAGGTTCCCGACTCCTGCCATAAGAACACAGAGTGTTTTCATACGAGACAGTTAACAATCACTTGTCAACCACATAGCAACACCCTGGCAACCACCCACTATTAGAGTGCAACAGTGCCCTCTTTTTCAGCAGCGCTGGTTCCGGAAGTATTCATTAATTGTTCCCATAGGGATTTTAAAATAGTCTTTGTTAAAGCGTTATAAGCCATGAACCAAGCCAGTCAGCAACAAGGTGAATCACAACAAACAACACAACAAACTTTGTTTTGAAGCAAAAAAGTATTTGGAAATTGGACAAAAAGACAATACAAGACTGTACTTAACTTTATTGAGGGAAAGAACTACAATCCCATGAAGGATTGCGAACAGCATAATCAAATTAAAAATAATGGAGAAATATAAATCTACTCATTTACAAATGTTGATTATGTGTAAAACAAAATATTTTAAGTTTATTATATATATACACAGTACTGTATATATACTGTGTATATATATATGTGTGTGTGTGTGTATGTTGCAACATACTGTATATATATGTGTGTGTATATATATATATAAACATTTCAGTATTTTGAAAGTGTAGGGAGATCAACTTGATTACGTCATTCATGAGAGTGGGTGGAGCTACAAAGCTATTTTGGAGTGTGTTGCTTTTTTCAACTCTCTGATTGGTGTAATTTTCTGTCCAGCAGCATGGGTAATGTAGTTGTTTTGTTTTTGTTGTTTTGTTAAACACAATTATTTTAAAAAATAGGCTGAAATAATGCAGGATGATGGCTTCAGCAGAAGCAAATATCATCGATTAATCATAGCTCACAGGAGATCTGTATTTAAAGGTATAAGAAATTATGGTCTATTCCCAACAACTTCCACTCCAATATATATATATATCAAAATGTTCCTTCACTTAAAAGAGTTTAATTATCATATAGAGACAATTACATTCAATCTCAGTAATCAGTAAATAGTATCACAGAGGGCAACCAACAACCATCTTGATTACAGGGACTTCAAATAGCTTGTCACCTTAAACATTTGACCGTTCTGTTTTAACAGAAGATCACAGATGTGATCACTTCAGATAGATTGTATCACCTAAAACTTTTGCTGTTCTGATTTCATTTACATTAAGAGTTGACCATTTGGGTTGATCACATCCTGAACAAATGGTAATCAATTGTAGAATGGGAATGGGTGTGGGACACAGAGAATCTTCTCAGACAATGGGGTGTCTCAACTTCATTAACATATGGACCACAGCTGTTACAATAAGAGCAACTTCATTTACATTAAGAGTTGTAAACTGTAACAGGATAAAAGGTTTGAGATTTGGATGCTCTGGGTTCATTCTGACGCCGGTGAACCCAAGGTGCTTTGTGTACCTTGCCACTGCTATGCTGTAATAAACTTCATTTTTGAGATCTTCGACGTCCACATCATTTTTTCTTACATTGGCGAGCCAGACCCAGGAATCGACGGATTTCCAACAAAAAAGGGAAAAGGTAAGAAAAAGCTGTTTCCTTTCATTTAAGCTGTTTTTGTCGAGGAATTCCTCGTTTTAAAAAAATCTAGAAAAGAAAAATGAAGGACAGAAGAGGTCGAATTTGGTTTATTCAGTATTAGCAGGAGGAGTTTTAAGCCTATTCCATACAACTTTGTTTAAGATTCTAACGTAACTGAATAAGCCCGAAGCAGTGTGGTGGCAGACTTGTATTGGAATTGTTGTTTCTAAAGTAACTGAAACAAAGTGCTTAAGTGTAAAGTTTCTAAAGTAACTGAAACTTGGTGTTGGTCTCTTATAATTCTGTTAAGATTCTAAAGTAATTGAATAAACCCGAAGTAGTGTGGTGGCAGAGTTATTTCAGATTGGTTGTTTCTAATGTACTTGAAACCGATTGTGAAGTTGTAATAATTCTGAGGAAATTCTAAAGTAATTGAATAGACCTGACGCAGTGTGGTCACAGAATTATTTCACAACTATTGTGTGTTACAGCATAGGCTAGACTAGTGAGTCTGATGTGCCGTGACTTTGTGAAGTTTAAAACAAAGAACCCGAAGCAGTGTGGTTTTGCCCGACGTACTGTGGCATTGTTTTAAAATTCATAAATATTGTTTGAACCCGAAGTACTGATAAGCAAGCTGTTTTAAGAAAATAACATAAAAACCCGACGTAGTGTGGTCGTGTCCGACGTACTGTGACAGTGTTAATTTTTTGATATATATTGTTTATGCAGTACTGATAAGCAAGCTGTTTAAAAAAAACAAAACATAAAAAACCCGACGTAGTGTGGTTGTGTCCGACGTACTGTGACAGTGTTAAATTTTTTTATATATATATTGTTTATGCCCTAAGTACTGTGAATTATCAAGCTGTTTTAAGAAAAAAAAAGAAAAAAAAGAAGAAAAAAACCCCTGACGTAGTGCGGTTGTGTCCGACGTACTGTGACAGTGTTATTTATTTATTTATTTTTCCTAAACGATTTTGTGTAAAATTTAAGGTCCTAAGGACTGGGACTTTGATTAAGTTTAGAAGGTTCGCTCAGTGTGCTGGGGTGCGTTTCCCGAAAGCATCGTTGGCCAACTATGGTCGCAAGTTCATCGCAATGTCCATTGAACTCTATTGGTAACGACGGAACTTGCGACCATAGTTGGCCAACGATGCTTTCGGGAAACGCACCCCTGGTTGTGTTGACTTGCATACAATCTGTGAATAAATTGAATAACGAATATCTTAAAGCATCTAGATATCGCATAGTCATTTAAATCAGACGTTGTGAATACACAAGTTACTGTAAAGCCAGATAAAACTTTAAAATGGAAGAAATGATTGTTAAATACATCGCTAAACACGGTTCTCAGGGATTGTTTGATGGAATAGAAAATGTTAGAAAACCATATCAGAACAGTGATCGGGAGGTCTATTGGAAAAAAGAAGACCACAAATTAGAATTAGTTTTAAGATAGTAACACATTGTAGAAAAGGTTTACTATCAAAAGGGGGGTGATTCTTATGATTTATGAAACATGTTTTATTAGCATTGATATGTAGTTGTAATTTATAATAAATGTTTTAATGACATTATGTTTAGAAATATTTTTAAAAAACATTACCGATGTTTGATGTTTTGAGATGAAACTTCTGTGACTTTGATGTTTGAATGTGAAAAGATGCTTGTGGGGGAAAGGGGGGCAACCTCTTCTTTTGATTATAGTTTCAGATATAAGCATTGAGATGTTTGCCTGAAATGTGTAACCTCCTGGAGAAAGATCTGGTCGTTTGAAGGACGAGAAGGAAGTGGAGCCAGGGGATTTTCTCAAGAAAAAGAAAAGAATAGAGATATCCAGACCTGCAAGATCCAGAACTCCAGGCCTAAAAGACCTAGAAACCCTGAGACCCACCATGGGATGGAAGGAACTGATGAAGAGGCACAGACTTGAACAACACCAGTGACTGCTTCTTCTAGAAGAATGCTCCAAGTGAAAAAAAATAATAATAATTGGACAATGAGAAGTGAAACAAGAGGAGATTTCAGAAACAAACCATTTCAGAGACTACGGACAGCAGTTCCTCCACATAGAGGAAAAAAAAACAAGTGGATAAAGGATGTCCACACTGAGAAAATGGACACAAAATGACACACACACACACACTACAGTATATTGTCTATTGATTGTTGATTATTTGAGTTATCAAAACTAATCAATATGCTAACATCACTGATGTGAACATCACTGCAAATCTGACATTGTGAGAACCCAACAAGGCCTTGAAGAAAGACAAGATTTTTGCAAAACAAATGCATGATGGAGATATGGCCTATTCTGGTTTAATTTGGAATGTAACCTTTAAAACGGCTGTATGTGTATGTATCTTTCTTATTATTTGCCAATGCATTATGTTATGTGTTCTATGTTTAAACATTAGATTATAGTTAGATTATAGATAATTCCATGATCAATATTGAATGTTCCAAGTGGATATGATGGTTCTTGGTTACCTTGTATAAAAAAAAATAAAAAAAAAATCATTTCATTTACATTTCATTATCACAAACTATGATAATTTTGCTCAAGTGAAGTAGAGCCATAACTCAGTGTGCAGGAGGCGTAGATCCC
The DNA here is from genome assembly GCA_022829085.1 of Abramis brama. NCBI lineage: Eukaryota > Metazoa > Chordata > Actinopteri > Cypriniformes > Leuciscidae > Abramis > Abramis brama. The sequence continues at coordinate 4,940,130 of CM040788.1, read as the reverse complement.
GAAGACGGGTAAGATTCTCTGATGGCCATAAGGGAACAACCTAAGCCAGGGCTACGCCACCACTGGGGCACCTGCCCACCAGGTTTCGGGAGGTGTTATCTACGAAAAGGGAGTGGTTGTGATGCTACTTTGGGCCAAGAGCATCAAAGGGGGGTCTATAAGAAATTATGGTCTATTCCCAACAACTTCCACTCCAATATATATATATATATCAAAATGTTCCTTCACTTAAAAGAGTTTAATTATCATATAGAGACAATTACATTCAATCTCAGTAATATGTAAATAGTATCACAGAGGGCAACCAACAACCATCTTGATTACAGGGACTTCAAATAGCTTGTCACCTTAAACATTTGACCGTTCTGTTTTAACAGAAGATCAAAGATGTGATCACTTCAGATAGATTGTATCACCTAAAACTTTTGCTGTTCTGATTTCATTTACATTAAGAGTTGACCATTTGGGTTGATCACATCCTGAACAAATGGTAATCAATTGTAGAATGGGAATGGGTGTGGGACACAGAGAATCTTCTCAGACAATGGGGTGTCTCAACTTCATTAACATATGGACCACAGCTGTTACAATAAGAGCAACTTCATTTACATTAAGAGTTGTAAACTGTAACAGGATAAAAGGTTTGAGATTTGGATGTTCTGGGTTCATTCTGACGCCGGTGAACCCAAGGTGCTTTGTGTACCTTGCCACTGCTATGCTGTAATAAACTTCATTTTTGAGATCTTCGACGGCCACATTATTTTTTCTTACAAAGGTTTATACAGAAAGTTTCATTCATTATCTCCATGAGGGAATTGATTTTGAACAATACAAAATCAATTTTCTTATGGAGATAATGACTTGAGTTTTTACTTCCAGAACCCGGCTGTTGCACTGGTGTCAGTTGTGCACATGCAAAAATTCTGAAATTGTAAACATCTTTCCAAAACGCTGCTTCCCACTCAACTGTTTTCATGTACAAATTTGATTATCAATCAATAGAATACATCAAAATATGTCTACATCTTTAATCCGGCATATATTTAGCTCATAGATCTAAAATAAACATTTGTTTTTAAAAATCATAATTCAAAACCTGCAATGGTCTGCTTATCTTTGTCTACCCAACTGTTCATCCATCTATCTATCTATCTATCTATCTATCTATCTATCTATCTATCTATCTATCTATCTATCTACTGTATCTATCTATCTATCTATCTATCTATCTATCTATCTATCTTCTCTCTCTATATATATATATATACTGTATCTATCTATCTTTCTATCTTATCTATATCTATACTGTATCTATCTATCTATCTATCTATCTTTCTTTCTCTCTCTCTCTCTCTCTCTATATATATATATATATATATATCTACTGTATCTATCTGTCTGTCTCTCTCTCTCTGGACATGTATAGTTTTGGTGAATAGTGGTGTTCTAGTGATTACTAGCGAGTTCTCAGGTTTACGGAGTCCTCCAGCGTGGTTTTCTCAGTACATCTCTATTTTCAGGCGTCTGTAAGTAGGTCTGACACAGTGTTGGGAGTCACACACAATCAGTCCTGCTACCTAATTACTAATACATGTTTTTCTTCAGTCAACCCCTTCAAAAAGGACTGATCGCGGCCTGTTTGTAGCCAGCGTTAGGCTGTGTGTTGCTCCCCACCACTGTCCTGTTTTCTGACCTTTCAAAGTAGACCCAGGTCCCACCCCATCCTCTCACTATAACATCAAAGCTTAGCGTCCTTAAATTAGAACCACAACAAAGCTGATAAACACTTCAGTTACTAGTTTATGCATTGACATCTTCACAGAGATGGTTTTTAAACTAATGACATGAATCTGATTTACAAGACAAAGGCAGAAGAGCTGAAACCACTTATATACTGGTCTACTTTGCAGTCAATGTTTTGCTTGATTAGCATGCTATGCTACCAAAACAGCAACATCTTGAGTATAAATTAATCACATTATCCATAAGGATACATGATTTATTCAAGTAATTAACATGAACATGTGATTACAAAACTATGTATGATGCTTGATTCAATGTAAATCTGTGGGATTTTAATGCAAGTCACCTATTTTAATGTCCAACGGGCATAACATCATAACTAACGCCACAAGAAGACACATGATTTGTGGCAATAGTAATAGTGATACTTAATATAGTAAATACCAGTAATTAAGCCTACTGGTCAGTAAAAACAAAAATCCCTACTTCTATTTCTATTCTAAGCATTTTAAAGAGGGTTGGACTGTTTTAGCATTAAAATCAAACTACTGGAATGATTAAGCATATGATAACTTTCAGAGAAGACTTGTACTCTGTTCCTCCGAGAGACTAATGCAAATAACCTCAAAATCCCCAACTTGTCTTAGGCCACATCACTGACCCTCAGACCGTAATGTACTATATTACTCATTCATTAGATATTAGTCATTCAAGAACTTTTTATTATAAGGCTGATAATCTAAAACCCCGTTTAAAAGACGTCTAATAGCCATCCAAACACAGCCGTCTAGGCTAATACAAGGCAAAAACTGGGCTGTCAGTGAAAATGTAAAAGATGCCTAAACCAGAGCCCAAGAATAGACTTTGTCATCTATTAGATAACAGAAATGAAATGAGTGAAGAAATGAAACCAAACACCTTGTAATCACTGTTTACTTTGCTTACAAGATGGAATATTGTACATATTGCAAGTTATTTGTGACATGTAACCAAATTCAAGGTTATTTTGTCTAGAAGTGAGTTACTCATAGCCGGACTATATCGGGTCTATAGTTAACCAAGACGGTGAAATGACGGCTATTGCTTGCTGAGCAACATAAAAAAAACATGTCATGACATGTCTCAACTGACTTTCAGTGCTGTCTATGCATAAAATAATGTAAAAATGAACAATTAAAAACCACACTTAACTGACAGCAAACCCACAGCCTTTAAATAATCACTAACATATACTAGCAAAGTGCAGCAACACAAAAAACAACAAACAACAAACAGCTTGTTCAATTCTAAGAGTCAAAGAGATCATGGAAAATAGTCATTAAAAGCTATATTATCTTTATAAATAAAATAAAATAAAATAAAAGTGATGTTGCCTGGGTCAACATCCTTATTGGTTCTGGAACAACACTTCCTGTATGACAACCAACATTATTAGGTTAGGCCCTCTAGTTTAATAGGTCATGGTCTTTCGATAGGATTGTTGTTCCAGGAACATGGCTTACTCTGCAAAACCAGGATGTGCATCAAGTCACTGTTACTTTACCATAGGCAAAGTCTCTCTTTACCAACACAACTATTAAAGGGCACAGGTCACAGAGTTCACTGCTACTAGATTTCACCATCTGGCATAAATATGATATCCTGTCCCTCTCAAAAGTTCATACTGATTCATATTGATTCATTTAAACAGTTCAGTTCTTTATTAAAATGAAGTTACGTCAAGAGCAAAAGCTTCTTTTTTTTCACAGTGTAATACATGTTATATTCAAATGTGTTACTGAAACACATGTGTTATGTGAACACATGTGTTATCTATGTGAATAGATAATAATAGATCTGTGACAAATTGCTTTGCAAGTCACTTTGGATAAAAGTATCTACTAGATGCATCAATGTAAATAAGATTAATAGATTATAACGTTTACAATTATGTATGAAAACAATAGTGTATAATAGGGCACTGTCAAATAAACATTATAATGCATGATTATGCTGGTTTCATAGAAAGTGCTGTTATAAATTAATATGCGGCCGAAATGACTCCTAGATTTCAGCACATTTTGTCCCTTATTTTACCAAAAGCATCATCAGTTCATTTCTGAACAACAGCTTTCTCTACATGTGTAAATGTTACTATGTGTGTCTAAAAAACACTGCTGAGTGTGCATTGTGAACTGTACCAAATTCAACCGACATATTTAATATACACTTGTTGACTGCAAAATCTATTTCATCTCAAAAAAAAAAAAAAGAAAGTAAAAAAGTGCTGACCAATTGGTATGATTCTGTTCATAAATAACACCATCATTGGGTATTCTGGGAAATGCACAGGAAGGTAAACACGCAAGCACGCACGCACACACACACACACACACACACACACACACACACACACACACACACACACACACACACACAGTAAAGCAAGTTCCTCTTCCACAAATAGAACAAAGATTTAGGAACACATCTTGAGCAAATGAAATAAAAGAATACAACAGAATAGATCTGTAGATCGTTTCACATTCATTTGTCACATTGCTGAGTGTGAAGTGTGGAGCTTTTTCTCAAACTTTTCTCACTGGCTTTGAGATCTGTTGTCACATCACTACTGAACTGTGGGACCTCCTGACATATATGAATTACAAATTTGAATCATATTGAAATCAAAATCAATACCACATATTGCATCGTACCCAGATGCATCTGAATGACTCACTGAACATAAATTTTACAGCATTTATCTGCTTTTATCCACTACTGAACTTTAAGTAAATACAAAAAAAAAATTGCAGAGCCTCTGCACTTCACACTAAAAAAAAAACAGCGCTAACTAAACATCAGAGGGTGGTTAATGTTGTTAATCCAGTACACACGAGAAACGTTCAAAGGAAAGTAGCACTGTTTTGCCAACACTGAAAATACACAAACCTCAAGAGTTAACACAGGATCTGCAAACACGACATGGCGTTCTGTGCAGAGATCGAGACTAAAATAACCATAACGGTCGTTTCAGGTTAACTAGCAAGCAAGCAGTTAAAATATTTTATCATTTCACAAACTAAAAATGAATCAACAGGTCAGGACAGATATTTGTGCTGGCTTCTGGGGAAGGGGGCTATGCATCGCTTCTCTCATAAAATTACTTTGAACTGTACATGCATGAATTGAAAAATGTTAATATACATTAGAAGTTATGAAGGAAACAATGAACCAGTTAATAAACCTTACTATTACTTATAGCTTTTAAAATGAACATCTGAATGCAAAAATATTATAAAAATGCACTGAAAAAAATTTGGAGTAGGATTTACTTGAAAAAAGCTAGGCAACTTTTTTCACTCAGAAAATGCTAGTAAATTTACAAAGATTTGCCAAGTAAAAACCTAAACATATTCATCAGTAGCTTTAATTAGAAATCTTTAAGTTAAATTTACTTGGAATATGGAATTAAGTAAACTTTACTTAACCTAGTTAAGTGAAAGTAACACAGAAAATAAGTAATTTTAACTTGGCTAGTAAAAGGTTGATTAATATCGATTTAGTTGAAATTTCCTTTGCATTACATTTCACTCAAACAATAATATTGAATTATACCAGTCATTTATAGTATGTGCTTTACTTAGATTATCTAAGTAATTTAGGGGCTGTTTACACCTGGCCACTTCATGCGTTTTCTCAGATCGGATAGCTATCTGATTTATCAAAACGATTCCATTTACACCTGGTCACATAAATGTGTTTTTGCGAAATGGATTTAAATCCGATCTTCAATTCCCGCGCTATATGCAGATTTAATGGAGTGCACGTCACCGAAAGCAACAGATATGAGCTGCATTTTACTGATCATCAGCTAAAATTTCTAAATCAAAGACCGCAATAAGAGAGAGTGGCAACAGCCCTGGTAAGATCATTTCGTTTCTCTACTTTTAATGATGATGATTGTGTGTTAAGCGTCTCACTTTCACTTTGATTTGCGATAGTTTGCACGTTGGCTCAAGAATAGATGCTCAGCTTCTCATCTGCGGTGATGCGTGTTCCATAGCGTCGTCATATCTGGCTATAACATTACATATAGCCTATAACACGCTCTCACACGCTTATTTTTTTAGCATTTTTGGGAGGAGTGCAATTTACATATGTGGTTTCAACAACCAGATGCATTTACACTTGTCCAGTTTCGTCTGGAATGCGGCCCAGACCACCTCCTGAAGTGGTTTGAGCGATCGGATTCAAATCCGTCTCGAATGCGTTTCGGAGGGCATTTACACCTGGTCTTTTCACGATCGGATAGCTATCCGATCTGAGAAAACGCATGAAGTGGCCAGGTGTAAACAGCCCCTTATACTACATCATGTCAGATGTTAAGCAACATGTGAATGCAAAGACCTCAATACTTGGTAGACAATACACAATGACGGTAACATTTGATGGATCGTTTTTGTGTTAGAATGTGTCATTTTGAGCAGAAAATGTACTCGAAATGTCACAAAATGGCAAGTTACTAATCCTGACAACAAAAGCAATGATAAAACAGTGTAAATACAGCTGGAAACCAGTGAAAAATTAACCTCATTAATTATTCAAGGTCCAGTGCATGATGGGAACCCCAGTATCAGAAAAGCTGAGTAATTTTTACTTAATTTTATTGAGTTGATATTTACGCTTTCATTTCTACTCGCTTGAATTAAGTACTGATATGGAATTTACTTCGTTTTTTTAATTCTTGCCTGAACTAACTTTTTCATGTAAATTACATTGTTTTTTTTCAGTAGTATTTACTTTTTTTAGTGTGCTAAATAAGACAATAAAGCACCTAAGTTATAGATTCATTATTTTTAACTCGAATTTTTGACATTGATATAAACAATATTCTACAATTTCATAAATATTCTCCGTGGGCAGAAACAGAATTGTTGACTAAATTTGAATGCACTAAAAATGAATGCACACTTTTAAGTTAATAGTTGTATTATAGTCTATAGCAGTGGTTCCCAATTCCAGTCCTCGTGTCCCACTGCTCGGCACATTTTGTATGTCTCCCTTATTTAACACACCTGAACCAGATCATCAGCTCATGAACTGAGTGTGTCAGATAAGAGAGACATACAAAATGTGCAGAGCAGTGGGTCACGAGGACTGGAATTGGGAACCACTGGTCTATAGACTAATTAGACATCTTAATTAGAAAAAAATATATATTTATCTGAAAACTTAATAACATAAATTGATAAATAAAATATATGAGTCATGCATCTTTCATGCTTATTGAGTTTGAGCCACCCAGTTGTTCTTGATCACTGACCATCTACACAACCATGACTTTGCACGTTCTGTAAATAGCAACGCCTGATAATGAACATGCACATTGAGAGCAACACTGCATGCTTGAATACAAACACACGGCTAAAATGAGCTGTTAAAAAAAGTGTGACTAAAGGGTGTGGGCTGCTCTAATTGCCATAAGAGAAAAAAAAAATGTCAGATTAAACAAAAACACTGGAAACATGTGCACACACATGCATACTTAGCTAAGCTTTAATGCAATAAAGCTGATAAACCACTTTTTCTCCACTTCCCCAAATTTCTACTTAAGGCTCATCTTTCTGCCCATCAGACAGTCATATTTCTCTTTCTGTCAGACGGACAGCGTGGCTCGGCGGATGGACATGAGGTCTCTACTGACACTGTCAGGTAAAAACACAAGAGTTTATGCAGCTTATTGTCCGATTCTGTGTAATGGGATGTTTTGACTTCAAACCAGACAGTTTGCAGTTTTCACGCAGCAGATAAGGGGCAAATTATTTAATGAGCTTTGTTTGTCTGGTTAATATATTGGCATTAAATGAAGATAAATGTTGAAAACATTTTTTTTATCAAATTATCAATTACCAAAAATGATTAAATTTCAATGCAAAAATGACAGAATTAATAATTTAATATCATCATTTTTGGTGATGTTTGCACTATGATAATTTTGTAACACATATTTCCAATTACACTGCCAAAACTAATTTTTACAAAGATATTTAGAAAGATATGCAAGAATTACTTTCAAAACTACTTTTTTGAAAATGCAACTGGCCAGAGACTCTTGAGTCATGATTCACCCGAAACTGACTGGGTGCCGCCGTCTCATTTCAATGTCAATGAAGCTGAAAATGAAACTTAAAGATGTAGATTCTTAGTGCAGAAATAATCTGATTTATCTTTTTATGTCACAGTGTTGTTGGCTCTCGTAAGAGAAGACAATGGACAAAAACCAGCAGGTAAATACACACATTTTCATTGTGCACAAGATCAGAGGAGCTAAAAAAAAAAAGAGATAATATCAAATCTATTATAAAGCACAGAATTTAGAAAAAAACAATGCAGATCTGCAGAACTTTGGTGCAGGAAACCTCATCACTTCACCCAACCAGCACACTGATGTTTCTAGTGTCTTAAAGTACCTCACTGAGGGTCATTTATAATGAACCTCCAACCTTGTCCGAAGTAATTCCTGTCGTGGCTCCTCGAGAAGGTTCGAGTAAACGCCACAGGGTGTGTCCGCTGAAGACTGAACAGCATGACTCCTACATGATCAAAAAGCATCAGATCATTTTCTAAGATCCCAATGTTAGAAACCAGCAGCTTAAGTTTATTTCTAACAAGATCCTCAGCACTTGTGGCACATTTCACATCAATTAGACAGTCAAAAACTACACTGAACTCGACAGAATACCTGAAAGCCCTTGAATCAGAGAGTCAGAGTCAGAGAGAGGGTGAAAATAGTGAAAAGCAAGACATTTTAAATAAAGTAAAAAATAAATAAATCTTAAAAAACTTTTATTCTAAAGAATCTGATAGTGGGCAAAAATGAAAAGATATATGACTTTATAAATAAATAAATGCATAAATAAGCGCATGCATTATTTATATATAAATAAATAAATGCATTTTTAAATGCATTAATAAAAAATTTATGAATAAATGTGTAAATGCATAAATAAAATAATAAATGCACCTTCTACGGTCCTTTTCAAACTTTTCCAATTACTCCAATTATATTTGTTGAGTAGATAGAACTAAATCACCATGGTTTACAATTATTGTCAATCAATAATTAATCAATAATATTTTACAATAGTAAATTAGTCAGACAACCTGGCGTTACAGAAGACGTGTCTCTCATGTGTCTGTATTCTTTCTCTCAGTGTCTCTCCTGCCGAGGTTCCCAGATGTGTTTGCTGGAGATGACATCACTCTGATCTGTAAAGGAGTGGGTGAACCGATAAAATGGTTCATTAATGGAGATCCACAATCACATCAGGGTTCTCCAATGCTTCTTACAGCAGTGACATCAAAAAACAACGGGAAGTACGAATGTGAGCGGGACGGATCGAAGAGCGACCCATACACACTCACTGTCGTAGGTATGAACACCATCCTAAATAACTCTAAACGTTCCCTCACGATCATCTGTTCCTCCTGCTGTTTCTCATCTCTCTCTCTCTCTCTCAGAGCTGGAGCCTGACGCTCAGCTCTCTCCATCTATAGGTGGCGCTGTGATGTCCAAAGGTGGTGGAAGAAACCTGGAGCTGTATGTGGACGATGATGTGTATGGCTGGAAGTGTTTTGTGTTGCGGGGAGAGAGTGGCTTCATGCTAACACCCGATGTTAAGAAGGACAAGACGGCTGTTATATTTGCAGAATTGAAAGAAGCAAAAAGAGCCACTTTCTGGTGCAAGAACGGCACACGACGAAGCAATGCCGTGACGCTGAAAATGACAGGTGACTCCTTCCTCATTTCCCTGTTGTATTTCAGATCCCCTGTGTAGTTAAAGGGAAATCCAAAAATACTAATTCTGTCATTATTTACTCGCTTTTATATAGTTCCAAACCTGTATGACTTTCTTTGTTCTGTGGAAAACAAAAGAAGATATTTTGAAGGATGTTTTGACTTTTTGTGTCCAATGTCCATGCAATGAAAGTCAATGGGGTCCAAAACAACACCAGACTCCACTGACTATAATCGTATGAACAAACAAACCCAGAGACATCTTTCAGAATCTTCTATTGTGTTGCACAGATGAACAAACGTCTAAAACAGTTTTATATTATCATAACATTACTAATTATGTGAAGCACATTTGCAAAAGAAGGGACTGCATTAATATTACACATTATTATGACACATTCAGTAGTGACTGCGTGTCTTCTGTTGCGTTTTCAGATCACTTTTCAGTCATTCCTAGAATAAAAATCTGACCACAGGATGTTAACTAGTTCCCATCCATCTTATTGGCTCTGAAACATGTTAAGCAATTGATGTTTTTTTTAAGCTTGTTAGTCAAAGTGAAACTCATGTTCTTAAAAAAATTGAATAAATAACTTACTTTATATCTTAATTGCTCAGAGAGATCAAAATCAAACTATACAAAGGCCACAATCTTATTTTCACAATAATTAAATCTGAATGCAATAGTCAAAATTGTGTGTGTGTGTGTGTGTGTGTGTGTTAGAAAAAATACAGACGAAATCCTCTAAATCTCAATGGCTTCCATAAAGAGCCATGGGACTAAACTGGAGAGCAAATGGAAACTGATTCTCAGACGTTGAGGAAAAGACACCTCACATCTGTCACCTCTATAGTTGCAGGGTGAATCTCAACAATAGCTCAAACTGTGCTCAGACTTGCCAAAACATCAAAGTCTATAAAAGTCAGATCTCAATATAAAGTCTAACACTTCTCCAAGATCAGGGTTTATTCGTCTATCCTCCTACTGTATGGCAACTACACTCTCAGAAAAAAAGGTACGAAAGCTGTCACTGGGGCTGTACCTTTGCAAAAGGTACACTTTTGTTCCTTTTAGGTACTAATTTGTCCCTTTTAGGTACTAATATGTACCATTAAGGTACCAATATGCAAATGTACCTTTTAAAAAGGTACAGCCCCAGTGACAGCTTTCGTACCTTTTTTTCTGAGAGTGTATTGACTATTGACTAACAAAGACAAAGTTGATCATTATAGATTAAATTCCCAAAATTCCAAGATTAATTTTTTCCAGTGCTGACATTTCCTGTTGAATCCCTTTTTCTTAAACAGCCAATAGCCTGTAGTTTATGTCAGTAACACTATGATTTACTGCTTGGTTGCATGAGGGTCTCTTATTCTAGAGAGAATTTGATTGGACAGAAATTTGAATACACCGGTTAGGGCAACAGTATATGAATTCAAAGCCATCTACAATATTATGGGATCTTTAAATAAGGCATCAGGTTCGTGCAGCAGTAGATGATGGATGTCTGACCTGTGTCTCTGTGTGTCTGTGTGTCTCAGAGCTCAAGGTGTTGTTGGATCCTCCAGCCGCTCCTGCACTGTTGGGGGAGAGCGTGGCTCTCAGGTGTGAAGTCTGGGGTGGGAAAGCGGAAAAGGCTACATTCTATAAGGATAATAAGATAATCGCAGATGCAGACATAACAGAAGACACATACATTATCACCAGCGCAACACAAGCCGATGCCGGACAGTACAGATGTCACGCCACCTACAGGTACAACCACATCAGTGCAAACGCTGCCTGGCAGGAAGGAGATTCTGATGCCCAGGAGTTAAAAGTTATAGGTAAACATTACAATAACTGCCTCACCTCTCCCCTTCATTTATACACAACCACTACTAGATAGCACTAGAACTAGAAAGTATTTTTTTGGACATGGTACCATGGCATTCCTGAAAACTGTATACGTAAGAGTGCCATGTGATACTATATAATAATAATAATAAAACATGACACATGTTAATATATAGGCTATTTAAGCACAAGATATGTATAATGATAATAACTCACTGTTTGAAAGTAAGATAAAGTAAGCTAAAAACTAATAAAGCAACCCATCACATCTTTCTCTTTTGTTGTTTTCATGGCTGCATGTAAAAGCAAGCACACCGCTTCACCCAGCATAGTCTGATTCATGAACAAATGACTCTTATGAGTCAACTCTTTTAGTGAATCAGTCAGAACGACTCGCACATTATCGGTTTAAATTAGTCTAACGAATTACTCACTGAATCTGTCAGAGCGGTTTCATTTATACATTTGTCAGATGCTTTTATCCTTATCAGGATACGCATTCACTGGGAGTTTATAGTTTAGTCATTATCCTACCAGCTGAGTTACAGGAACAACCACTGAATCAATTATTTTGTAAGTCATATCTGTGTGTGGTTCAGGTGGGCCTCCTGCTGCTACTGTGGAATCAACGTCTCATAACAGTCTGGAGTGTTTCTGCAGAGACTGTCCTGCCAACTGCAAGTCCAGTTACTGGTATCACACACCCCCTAATCTCCCACGCCAAAGACTGCCTGAAAATACAGACTTTATTACCGTGAAGGAAAGAGGACTGTACAGCTGCCGGAGGGTGTGTGAGAAAGGTTTCTCCCGTTTCAGCAACGTTTACAGCTACACAGGTACCTAAACACACACACAAACACATTCCTTAAACACACACTGCTTGTTCATTAGCCAGTGTTTAGTGTAATTAAAATTCTGTTGTAGTTTTTTTATTAATATTTTAAATGAGTTTTTAGGTTCATTTTATAGTGTTTTTGTCATTTTTATTAGGCCTAGTTTTTATTTAATTAGCTAGAAAAGTTGCTTTACAAATTATTGAAATAAAATACATTTCGCCTAATTTTTTTAATTAGTTTTAATTCCTGTTAACATTTATTTCAAGTTAATGATTTTTTATGGTTTATTTTAATGAGAAATTATTTTCTGTGGTAATCAACCACAGAAACGGTTCTCTAAGACACCTAAAAGTTTCACACCAAAACAGAGGCACGCAGAGCTCTATGAACACTTTCGTTTTCCGTGGATATTAATGCTGACTGTACTGATGTATAAATGCTAGACACTAAACACTTTCACTTCACTATAGTGAACTTCTTTGCAAAAAAAAATAATCTTCTCTCTTTCTCGTAGCACAACCAGAGCCTGTAAATGTGCTGCCCATCATGGTGGCTGCAATTCTGATGGTTCTTGGGGTGTTGATCGTGGTGCTGATCGCGCTGAAGCGCAGAAGACGCGGTGGAAGCAGTGTTCAGGGGACTGCACAGGCTAAAGATAAAGATAAAACAACAGGTGGAGACTATGAGCAAATCCAACTCACCGATCAGGCGGTTTACCACACACTAGGTGAGAATACGGATAAGGATAAGGATAAGGACAAGGCCAAGGCAGAGGGGGGTTACGAAGCCCTAAAAAAGAGGCAGGAGGAGGCGGTGTACCACACACTAGGTGAGAATACGGATAAGGATAAGGACAAGGCCGAGGCAGAGGGGGGTTACGAAGCCCTAAAAAAGAGGCCGGAGGAGGCGGTGTACCACACACTAGGAGCTGCAGAAGGTCAAGGTCAGGGTGAGGGTCAAGGTCAGGGTAAAGGTCAAGGTCAGGGTGAAGGTGGGTACGAGGCTCTTAAGAGCGTGAAAGTTGAGGTGTACCAAACACTGAGTTCAGCCGACTCAAAAACACCGGCAGGAGTATCCGAGGGAGGGTATGAGCAGCTTCCTCAGAAAGACAAAGATTATGAGGCTGTGGCAGTAGAAGATAATCCATATGAAGAACTGAAGGCCGGACAACAGGATAAGAAACAGACGAGCAAAGAGAAAGAATGAAGGAACCTGTAAGAAAGAGCATCAAGTTAATGCTAACCAATAGTCAAATGGCTAATTTTTTTATCTCACAATTCTGACTTTTTTTCCCTCAGAATTCTGAGTTTATATCTCAAAATTTTGACTTTATGTTATGAAGTAAGAATTGCGGTATTTAAACTAGAAATTGTGTGAGAGAGAAAAGACAGAATTGTGAGTTTATATCACGCAATTCTGAGAAAAAGGTTAGAATTGTGAGACAAAAGGTCACAAATACCTTTTTTTATATGTATAGTTAATTGAATACAGGGATAGGCCAACTCGACCCCCAAATTTAAATTCTCACATCATTTACTCACCATCATACTGTCTCAGTTGTATGACTTGCTTTCTTCAGATGAAAATTAAGATTTTTAGAAAAACAATCCATCGTGACTCGTGAGTAACTTTAGGCTACATTACGGGACCAAAACCAGACAAAGTGAACACGACAGTAATCCAAACGATAGCAGCTGGTGATGAATCAATGTCTTCTGAAGCTAAATTATAGGTGTGTGAGAGAAAAATATGAATATTTAAACTTTAAAACTAATATTTTGACTATAAACCATAGCATCCAGCCAACTGTCACAACGTTTAGGCTTGAGAAACTCGCGCGAGAAGTGCCGTGAAGTCACCGCGGACCGTTACTTCTCGCGCGTGTTTCTTCGTTATATCTGAGACGGCAACAATCATGAGAGAATTTAGTTTTTGGGGTGGGCTATTTAATATAATGAAGGTTACAATAATAGCCTACTATGGAATTATACAATTTAAACAAAGAAGTGTCACCTGGCGGGGATAGGCTACATGAAGATGCTCACTTTGTCTGGTTTTGGAGAGTGAATGTGACTTTTAATTTCCACCTCCAAAAGCTCAAAAGTGTGTAGGCTACGACGTCGATTTCAGAAGATCCCAGACAATCCGCTGGAAACTTAGAGATCTGACTCCATTTTGATCAGAAAACAAACCTTACATCAAATTCCCTCTGCTTCAGACTCAATCTACAGTGAGTTTGGTCCATAGTGGCGAAGAAATAAGGCACTTCACCTTCAGAAAGAGTCTGATAGGCTACTATAAGTAAAAAAAGAAATTAGAACATAAGCATATACAGTTAACACAGCAAACAAGTAAGATTACAGTTACAGATCCACATTCACAGTTTTAGAATTTTTCTTGCAGTTATGAGAATTCAGAGGCTGATACAAATGTAGTCTACTATAACAGGAGAAAGAAAGTTAGTTTTGTGCAATAAAATTGAAGGATTGAAACCACAGAAATCTAAAGGCTATAAATGTAAATACTATTAGCATCACGCATTAATAAACATCAAACCCACAAAAGGCTATAATTTGACCAGGCAATTACATTCACGCATAATTACACAGAATCAGTTATTGTAAATATGTGCGTGATAGTTATTGATTGTACAGTTTATGCTATTATAGTTGATCTGTGGGGCTGAAAAGCATTAACACATCATTAGCAAATGTACTAATTTCTGAGCTTTTTTTTTATAATTACACTGGTTTAACAATAGATTTATTATATATACAGTATGTCATTCTCAGCCTCATTCAGCATCATGTAAATGTATTTGGACTTGTTTATTTGGAGTATTTCATTTTTTCATCATGCTTATTGTTAGATCTTAATTATAGTTATTGTGTTTTTGTTAAATATTTTTATTCATGCACGTTTTTTTGTATTTTTTAAATGTAAGAACTTAAAAAACAATGCATTTTCTGTTTGTTTAGTTAGAGATGTATATCAAAAAATGACTACAGCTGTATAACTGCATGCCGCAATAAACTTTTATTGCAATGCAACTGTAGTTCAGTGTATCTCCACTAAACGGCAAACTGGTGCCCAGCATCAAATTCAGGTTTGTTTGTTTCAACCACAAGAGGTCACTGCAGGATTGAGTTGGTTTTCACTCACTGGTTAGTCATTTTGCTTTTGCCAGTGATTAAACAGTTTATTCATGTTCCTTGTATAGTATATTTTGTAATCCTGAGTGTTCCGATTAAATTGTGTATAAATTAAGCTGTGGTTTGTTTTCTCTGGTGAAACCTGAGACGGATACATTGCTTTTTCCTGAATTGCTGACGTCTGCATCTTTAGTTTGACCATCATTTATGGATCTTAGAAACTGATCCCTTCATAACTCCACTTCTGATGCATTATCACAACAATAATACACCAGATATTATAAATGTGAATCCCAAATGCAGATTAAGAACTCCAAGAATACCTAGGCTACTACTGAAAATATAGGCCTACACACACACACAAACAAATATTATTTTAAGCATCTACTAGTTAACTATCAACTATTAACTAGTTAGTAGTTAATATAAATAAATTATAAATAAATAAATAGAAATTAATTTATATTATAAATATGATAAAGCAGTAGTTTTAGTATACCAGACATCCCAACCTGCAAAAAGATAGCACTACACTAGCATGGAACACACAGTCTCTGTCTCGCATGCGCGCTCGACTACATTCCGGGAGATTTTAACTCATTTTCGGGCATCAGGGAGCCGCTATCAATATGCGGGAGACTTCCGGCAGACTTGGGATGTCTAGAAGATTGAAATCAGGATTTTGACCTTTTATTCTCTGTGTTTGAACTGCAGCAATGATAATAATAATCATAATAATAAATAATAAGTTTCTTTATCATATTTTTTATATACATTCACTTTTTTTTTTAAATGCGTAGAAAAAAAACCTCAAGAAACAAAAAAGAAAGAAAATTATGTACAACGTTTCATCACAAGTGACTATTATATTAGGCTAAATATTCAGAGAGAGAGACAGAAATATCACTTTAAATGGGATCAAAAATGTAAATTATTTAATTGGCTCAATTGAAAGTCTATAAAGTCAAAAGGTTTGACCGTAATGGGAGCTGGTTTTATGTGTTGGGATTTAAGTCTTCTTCGATGGACTGTATTGGATCTAATTGGAGACTATTGGACAAGTTGACTGATATGCAGGAGGAAACTGTTTTGAGGAAAAAAGTTTCCCGTGGAGGAAACAAGCTTATCGTTTGTGGGGAGTGCCACTGTGGATTGTTGCTGAGAATGCATCGTAGGAGAGCTGCATGAGGAAGACGCCGCTATTTCTTCATCCACGCACTGCACAAACGGTGGAACATTAAGGTACAATTTGTGACAACAAACTGACTTGGCAAACTTGCATGGCCATTTAAAAAAGTTGTGAGCACACTTTAAAAAAAGAGAGAATTGTTTGTTATGGTTTATCTTGTTCATGTATGCAATGTGTTACAATGTCTGTTAAGCTTGTGTTTATGTACTAGGCCTATATGATGTAGACAAGCAGTAGAAAGTGTTTATTGAAGCCTAAAAATAACTAACCTAACGTTAGGTTAGTTATTTAAGTACCTTAATAAAAAACTGTTGTTACTCGATATATGTTCCAAAAACGGAGAAAATCCAAGTCTGAAAAAGCATCACATCTTAGCTGTCATGAAATCAAAATGGACGTCTTTTTGGCTTTTAGTATGAATATGTTAGTCTTAGCTACTGTTATCTATAAGCTATAGACCTTATTCATAGCAGCGCCATCTTTGATTTTTAACGGGAATGAAAGCTAGGCTGTGAGGGACAGACATGCATCTATGGGGCGCCATTTGTAAAGAGGCTCACTCTGAAAATAACAGCAACATTTTGTCACATTTAGCTTCAAACAATGTTTAAAAAACTGGTATGAATTTTTGAGGTCACTTTTTAAAACATTTACAACAATATTTGTCAACTTAGAAATATTTTAAATAGTTAAATCTAAATATTAAATGTTACACCTAAATGTTAAATCTAAATGCTAAATGCTAAATCTAAATGTGAAATATAAATCTAAATGTTAAATCTAAATGTTAAATCTAAATCTAAATGTTGAATCTAAATGTTTCGGGTGAAACTAAATATTTAACTAATATGCAAATTCCAAATGCCGGTAACCGGAAGTGCCAAAATAAAAGCTCGAGGAGGTCAGTGTGTGCTTATTGCATGGTTTATAGTGTCAAATAACGAATAAAAACCATCTCATAATAATAACTATAATATAATGATAATAACTACCTAAAATAATAAACACGTTTGGAAAAACTGTAGAGTTTCGTGATGAGAGTGATGACAGAGTGATGACATGATATTCAGTCAAAGTGAGCCCCCTGGTGGCTATTATGGCTACAGGTCATAAGTCCCGCACTTTTCATAAAAGTGACACTAGCCTACTCTTCAAATACAGTTTCTCCAAACGTGTTTATTATTTTAGGTAGTTATTATCACGATAAAATCCATGTCCAAAAGTCCATTTCCTCGGATGAGATGTTTTTTATTCGTTATTTGACACTATAAACCATGCTATAAACCACTATAAACACACACTGACCTCCTCAAGCTTTTATTTTGGCACTTCCGGTTACTGGCATTTTGAATTTGCATATTAGTTAAATATTTAGTTTCACCCGAAACATTTAGATTCAACATTTAGATTTAGATTTAACATTTAGATTTAGATTCAACATTTAGATTTAGATTTAGATTTAACATTTAGATTTAACATTTAGATTTAACATTTAGATTTAACATTTAGATTTAGATTTAACATTTAGATTTAGATTTAATATTTAGATTTAACATTTATATTTATATTTAACATTTAGATTTAACATTTAGATTTAACATTTAGATTTAGCATTTAGATTTAACATTTAACATTTAGGTGTAACATTTAATATTTAGATTTAACTATTTAAAATATCTCTAAGTTGACAAATATTGTTGTAAATGTGGTAAAAAGTGACCGTCAAAAATTCATACCAGTTTTTTAAACATTGTTTGAAGCTAAATGTGACAAAATGTTGCTGTTATTTTCAGCGTGAGCCGCTTTACAAACGGCGCCCCATATGCATCTCTTCAATGTGCTGTACTGTTATTTAATGTGTTTTTGGATTGTTCTGCTCATGAAACACTGGAAAAATATATTTCCAAGAAATTTCAGTTGACAAAAAACTCCTGACAAAATAAGCTGTGGAAAATTGGGACATTGACATGCAGCCAGGAATCATGTTTCCTGATATTTATGAGCCTGATTTCAACACCGGGGAAATAAAAAAAATAAAAAATAACCCAACGGTTTTTTTACTGTGTAAGTAATCTAGGAGCTTTATATAGTTTTTTACAGCGGATGGCATTGGAAACACGGCAAGACCATCCCTCACAGCCTCACTTTCATACCTGTCATGTATGTAATAGCGCTGCTCTGAATAAGGTCTATAGTGTGCTCCAAAACAATAGGCTCCTTTGAGATGCGCTCAGCCGAGGGCTATTGGAGATATAGCAGTGAGAGGAGGAATGAAAATGTTTTCTGGGGCTGGCCGAGCTAGATGTATGTTCTGCCTTGAGTTCAGTAAAGGTTCACAAAGTTACGAACGACTCCTCATGTTATTCAATTATCTTACAAAAGGTAGGCTGCTTGTTGTTTAATTCCATTCGAAAGACTTATCAATCATTTTTGCTTTAATACAGACATGTTTTTATGTTTTTAGAAATATGAAAACAGTCACATATCCCATAGAGAGACAGACAGATTAGGAATATTCACACATAATTTATACACATAAAAACATCAGATTTTTAAAATCAAACTTTTTAAAAACAGAACAATAGCCTACATCACAGTTGTTTAAACCAATGAGAATTAAGCTGTGTCATCAGCCAGTCATTTCCCATCGTGCTTTTGATCAGTGCAGTCGTAGAGAAAAACTTTGAACTTCATCTGAAAACATCTGAACTTCAGCTTCTCATCAGATTTTCTGTCCAATCAAATGCTCTCTAGAATCTAAAACGTCCCGCCCCCTACATTATAAACAGATGCTGAAATCAGTCACTTGTTCACACATTTACTATTTTCTTTATGGTGAAAGGCACATATATAGGGGATTAGGGAACAATTCAGACCGTGTAAATATTTTTGTACTTTCCATTGGGACGAATGAGTTCTGGTTTCATGTGACGTTAGTGTCACACGAACCGCCGCAGCTCCGGTCCAGAGACACGACAGCAGAGTGGATCATATACCACAAAACGTATCGGACCCATTTTAATTCTGAACAGAATGCTATATTTCAAAGCGTTATTGAAGAGATTAGAAGGAAACTGCGGCTTTACCGAGCTCAACGGCTCTGGTCGAGCTTCATGTGATATAAACAAAATGCTATTGGCTATTTTTAAAAAAGGGGAGGAGCTGCTCAATCCTGTCTTCCTGTTTCAGTGGAAATTGTCAACATATTGAAATAATTCAGCACGTTTCAAAGCACTTCAGTGGGCCTTTATGATCTCATGATTAACATGAAAGGGACTTTGAGAACAGTATTATTTAGGCAAAATAATCCCTAGCTTTCAGGCGCGTCATGCACTTTTTGGTGACAGTAGACGTAACTATTATTAAAAATTATTATTATTTAGATAGAATAAAACTTAACTTTGGCTTTCACTTTAAGAATTACTGCAGTGTCATCATATCCGATTATACTTTTTAATTATTGAAGCAAATAACACATTTACTGTCGCTATTCCAGAATATTAATAATATTAGGACTATAAGTCCTGCATCTATTCAGTCTCCCACATATTTTGCAGATTATAGAAACAAATGAATTTAAAGCAAATAAGCACTGACACTGCATGGTTCTGCACAAATCGCTTATAGCTACAGTAAGTGGCATTAAGGCCTGGTTTCACAGACAGGGCTTAGATTAAGCCAGGATTAGGCCTTAGTTTAATTAGGACATTTAAGTAGATTTTATAAACGTGCATTAGAAAATAACATTACTGGTGTGCATCTTGATACAAAACAATATCACTGACACTGTCATATTTTAAGATATCTCAGTGCAAGTTGCTTTCAGTTAAAACAGCTCAAACATGCATTTTAGTCCAGGACTTTCTTGGCTTAAACATTAAACCTTGTCTGTAGAACCAGAGGATAGCTTCAAAACAAAGATATTCAACAACTTTGGGGCACTATTAATTTTGTACCAAAAATATTCTAAGATTAAAATAAACTTTTTACCATATCGGATATAAATAAAACACATCATCAAATTATATTTCAAAGGATTATTGCCAGGTTAGTAAGTGCTCGTGCACATGAACGGCGGTGTGGGGAGTGGAGGAAAGAGAAGCATGAAGAGGGAAGTTAGCTAGAGGAGAGATGTCCTAGACAACAACAACGACTAACGTTAAAAAATTTATATTCTTGAGAATTTTGATATGGCCGACACACGACCAAAGAGACGACGTTCCGATGAACAAATAACAAAGAATAGGGGAATTTACATCAGAAAAGCGTTCAAAAGGTGGCGAGAGCTCCGCCGGCAGAAGGGCTTCCAATCCCACATTCAGGAGGCTCTGTTTTTGCTGGACAGGTTAAATCCAGTTTGTTTTTTCTAAATGGTTCATGACTGTTTCAGGAAGCACGGAAGGGAGGGGGAGGGGACGGGATGAGGAGGAGGGAGGGTCGAGCTAGCCTTCGTTTTGTTTGACAATACTTTGAACGTCAACAAGAAGTGACGTCACCCAACATCGCTTAGAGCAGCTTTAATTTAGCAGCTGATCACGTGACGCACTGAACGTTCTAATCGCACCGGTGTGATCGTACGCTTTAAAGGTTAATTATCAAATGTAAAAAAATATACATTTTTGTCTTTTGGAAGCTGCATTCAAATCCATTTCCCCCCTCGGTTTGAATGGGCATGATGCCTCTGCTATTTGTATTTTACAATGAAGAGAGAAAACCATGAAACATGGTTCCAAATCCCTGCGGCTGGTGGAGTTTCCTGTTATTGTCAATGTGTGGCTACAACAACATCAAGAGGAAAACCAGTGCGCTGTTATGAAACTCGGGTGTGCAGTCATAATGAGTGTGCACATTTATGTGGAGGCGGGAAGAGAAAATGAACACTGTTTACAAGAATTTCGATATGGATGATTATAGCTCATGTCACCTTTCTTCTTGGCAAGGCCAGATTGCCACCCCTCAGAACAGAACTTCAGCTTAATTTGAAGGAATTGTGTTTTTGGACTGTTTTGAATTTGCAAACACCTTAAATATAACTACCTATTGTTTTATTTTTGTTCGGTTATTGTTGAAGTCCACTTCCCCATATTTCTCTTTCTGTCAGACGGACAGCGTGGCTCGGCTGATGGACATGAGGTCTCTGCTGACACTGTCAGGTAAAAACACAAGAGTTTAGGCAGCATCATCTTATTGTCTGATTCTGTGTAATGGGTTTCTGATTCTGTTGATATTTGCTTCATTCATGTTGAATTTTAAATCAAACCAACCAGTTTGCAGTTTTCCTGCAACAGAAGAGGCAAATGGTTTAATGGTTAATTGACATTAAATGATGATAAATCTTGACATTTTCTTTCCAAAAAATTATCCAAATATGAGGTCAGACATGGTCACAAAAGAATAACAAGTTAAGTGACTCAACCTTTTATTTCATGCACATACAATATTTAATATATATTCATACTTGACAAAATGATAACAAATGGCATTACATACAAACAATAAAATAATAATAGTGCTACACATAGATCTGTTACAATTGTACATAGAGGACATCAACAACGTCTAAAGCCCTATTCGGACGGGACTAGTTTCACAGGGGGACGTTAGAGAAATTTCTGTTTCACAGACGTACTTTGAGATTTTAATCCTGTCCGAATCTGCCAACATTTGTCACTACATTCACGCATCACATCCAGAACATTTCTGAGGCTTACACAGTTTGTTTGCTGTAAAAACACATGCCTGTCACATCAGGCCATGAACATGTCAGGCTTCTGACCGCATCCATTTAATTTTTGAGATTTGTTACACGTTTGGTATAATCGCACAATCGTTATTCGAATCACATGCACCATCGATAATCTCGTGCATCAAGCAAACCATCTAGTCTCTAAAATAATCTTTAAACATACGGTCTATGTGTAGCACTAGTATTATTATTTTATTGTTTGTATGTAATGCCATTTGTTATCATTTTGTCAAGTATGAATATATATTAAATATTGTATGTGCATGAAATAAAAGGTTGAGTCACTTAACTTGTTATTCTTTTGTGACCATGTCTGACCTCATATAAAATAAAAAAATAGAAAAACAGTAGCTATTGCAAAACTTGCAACCCTGATTCTTTAGGAGGTGAAAAAAAACTAAACAAAAAACATATGCACTGGTGAATTGTTCGCAAAAAGATCCATAACATGCATTTATAAAGTAGATGGGATGGAATTTCATTCTGTGGAGACTTTGTTAACTTCTATACCAATGATAATGTTAAGATGCTATGTTCAGTTAAAGACTTTTAGGTGACATTGTCATATTAAATTGTCTTGAGTAAAATTAAAACTCAATGTTGATAATAATTTAAATGTTTTTCAAAATATACAAACACTTTTAAACAGTATTCCACAATCTGAATAAAACATGATCATGTCTGTAGATGCTTAGAAGCAATGGAAATTGGATCCAATCACAGTTTTATTTAACAAAAAAACAATTAAACATATAGCAAAGAACAGAGATGGGGACAAGTAACAGAAACAGAAGCAACTCAATACATTACAATATCATAGAGTACAATGAACAAATCTTTAGGTTTGCTGTAACATGGTATGAACGTGACTGGACTAATCCAGAGTCAGACTTAACGCTGCTTTGACACGTACCACACATCGGGTGTGGTGCCATCCCAGTTGAAAAAAGTACCAATTTTATTTTTATTTTTCACTAATATCAATAAAATCTTCTTTTTTTCCTTTTTTTTTTTGTTGTAGTAAAATGGCTAGTCTATGGCAGTCAAAAGCAGATACCCACATTCGATGTATAATCTTCGTAAGTTTCCATAGCGTAGAGTTTGACTGTGTGTGTGACCCCTTCTCAAACAAAAAAAAAAACTTCCTACACGATCATCAGACATCAGAAAGTCCTGTTTCACAAAATCTTCATCTTCACGTAGAAACTTTGTCAAACTAATTTTCTGGAGTGGATAGTGAAGGTCTTCATCTGTTTAAGCTTGTTAACTGTTCAGCTGTTGCTGTTCTTGTCGGTGTTACACACATCACTCTAGATGTTTTCAGGAGTTTTTGGAGTAGCCATTGTAACACTAGAGTTTTAATTATATCCTAAATCTTATTTAAATACCAAATTCAGGAGGCTGGGCTGTATGTGAGAAACATCCAGGGTTGTAATGCTCTAAGGATGTGACACCTTCAGTAGTCATAAAACACCACACTTGGTGAGATTAACCAGTTTTTTTCTTCAAACAAAAGTGATAACAGTAATTTGCTGGTAAATCGTTGTACTCTGATGCTCTGAATTTTCTACACCATAGATTGTGACGGTCTCTGATAGAAAGATGTCTTCATACCTTTGTTTTACGTTGTTTTTAAAAACACTACATAGATGTTTTATTAGATTAAATATTTAAGAGTTCCTTGTGCTGCATTCTATATCCACATACCACCCCGAAATGCATGGGAGCATTGTCTTATTTGAACAAAGAGAAGCCGAGAACACCTAGAGCTCACTAAAATTACAGCAGATTAGAGGTGTTGTGAAAAAGAAAAAAAAATATTTTCTTTTCTATTTTATTTTCAATGATTTAACCAAAGAATGCCATGCGTTCTTTTGCTGTATTTTGAGTTTTGTGATGTTGATACAGCTGCAGGGTGTGTGTTTGTGGGACTTCAGAGGTGAGAGAATTCCCGTGCAGGGGAGGGGTCAAGGGGGGTCCCTTTTGTTCCTTGTGCTGTCGTGGGTGACAAGAGATAACACTATAAAAAGTGCTGGCCAACCTCTCCTCTGCGTCTCACTCCGCCTGCAGCTGGACTGTGGATGGACTGGGAACTATTCTTACAATTTGAATCCTGATGTCTCTTATGCCTGATGCTGTTTTGTTAGTTATTGTTTTTGCCGCAACAGAGGAAACAGTTGTTTTTCAAAGTGACAGACAGACAGACAGACAGACAGACACACACACACACACACGGTTAACAGTTTCTAAAACAGTTTGTTTCAGGAAAAGTGCACACAAAATCAAAGTAGCATAAAAAATAAAAAAATAAAAAAAAATGTCTCCAAACTGTTACATGCTACAATTAAACTTTGAAGCAATGGAACTTTGGAAGAATGAAACGCACCACAGTGAAAACGTTGTGCCTTGTGTGAACTTTGATGAGGCCAAGAACACTAGCACTGTTAAACATGCGTGACAATAACTGTTCCAATTCAACTCTGATGTGACTGAGCTTGTTTCACATATAACTGTAAATTATCACAGTAATAAACAGTTCACTTGCATTTGCTAGCTAACTAGTGAAATTTACGATATACTAAAACATTTAGGTACTCTGCTGATGTAAACAAAAACTGCATGTTTTCATTAAAAAAAAAAAAAAAAAAGGAGAACAAAATATTAAGACATAAAACACACCGCCTGTTTTCTGGATCAAACCTAAAAGACAGACGCCTAAAACACTGGTGTCAAAGTATTGGCATGGACAGAAACATTGCACCTTTCACTTAAAATTACTACTTATCAACTGTAGTTCATTTACTTAACAGTTGTTTAGAGACAAACACAAAAGAACTGTGTATCTATGACTGTGCGGTGAAATGCAGAGTTTTAAGTGTAATAGTTGGAAAAGTTTGAAGTGTAATGGTTGAATAGGTAACAGAAAAATGGCATAACTCACTTTTCATGTTGGTTCATTGTGTCTTGCGATCCCACAGCGTAGATAGACCAGAAAGATGTCCTAAAAGAAATTTCATTTGTTTAGTCTCAAGCAGTGTCATGTAGAAGGACTGACATTTAATTCTCAAAATGCGGTATTTGTTCATGTTTTCATTATTCCTATGAACATGTTTGACCACGCTCAGAGAGTAGTCTTCACAAACTGTACAAAACAAAGAAACTAAATGTAAAGCGGGTCATCGATTAGTGGCAAAAATATCACTTTACATACTGGATCGACATAAACTTTCACAATAGACCAGGAGAGAGGATTTCTGTATTCTTTATGGCTAATTTTCTCTTTTCCTATATGCCTTACACTCTTTCGTAATAAATTGACCTCTTGAATTTACTTTTGTGTACACATAAATCCTGTATACAAGGACATGCAACTTTATAGTTCTTAATGAGTTTGTATTACAATAGTGTGGCATAGTTCCTCTAACAAATCTGACAGAAGAGCAAAAAATGTATAAAGATTTTTAGCACATATAGTACCTTTATTTGAGTCAAAGAAGATGGTGATAACAATTGAAAACAAACTATAATCTTTAATGTTAAGCGGGACGTTGAAATAAACAATTCTGCGGACGTTAAACAACTTAATATAATATTAAGTATAATGTTATATAATATGAAATACTGGTTTGTCAAAAAGAGAAAGTTCAGTCATATATTTAAAACGCCTCTTAAATGAAAGGCCTGCGTTTATCACACACGTTTTCATATGTGTGGAATAGCATGAACTTACATCGGTTTGTCTTCACCTAAAACTAAACACAGACCAACAAACAAAGAAATGTGAACAGTGTCATCTCAACAAGATGACTAATCTAGTGGTGTAATAAAAAGTCATTTGCAAAACCATACTTACAAACGTGTAACAAACTAACAAATTGCTCATCATTTGAGTTCTATATTCTGTATGCATCATAAACAATTTTTGTATGGCCTAACTTATTTTCTTAGTGATTGGGGTCTTAAATTTACATGGTGATTTCTGCACACGTCTTTTTTTAAATTTTTTATCTGCAGGTTTTACCAGAGTGTGGAACTACCAGTCTCAAACTTTAATGAATGTGCAGCTCTCAGTGCAATAGTCAGATGCGATTCAGTTGTAAAAGATTAAGTGTAAAACAGAATAACTTACTTTTCGTGCTGATGCTTCATGTGATCCCACATCATAGATAGCTGTAAAGTTGCACTAAAAAATATCAACTTAGTCAAACACTCTCAAGCAGAAAGACTATCACTCAAATTCTTAATTTGCATTTATTCCTATAAACACCAAATGTTGACAGTTATCAAAGAAGAGTCCAACAAACAAAATAGTGCTATCTGAATAAGATGTACACTAGTGGAGTGATAAAACAACACTTACAAGACAAAATGAACAAACTTTCACTATTGCTCACGAATGGATTTTGTATATTTATTATAAATGTTACTTTTCAATGTATGCTGTGCCCCCTTTTCTTATTCTGATTTGGTATTTTGAATTTTACAGGTGTTTTGGACACACATACAGTAACTCCTGTATAAATATTATGTTTGAAAGTTATTCAAGAGTTTTGCATCACAGCGGTGTGACACACCCCTGACAGAATATGTTGGCGTGTAAAAATACACACAAAGAGTTTAGCACAACTATTCACACACACACACACACTTTGATAGAACCTTGATATCACCCGTTTTTGGGGGTCAAAGAAGATGGTAATAGTCGAAACATCCTAAGCTCATCTCTTTAATTCTGTGCTGGATGTTGAAGGGCTAGTGACTTCCATGATATTTTCTAGCATGAAGCTTTGTCTGGATCACTCAACACAAAGTTTTGTGTTCTGACCTCACGAAGATTACACTAAGATTAGATTTCTTGAGTATTGCATGTTTGCACTGTACCCGAAACTTAGGCGTCAACATGTATCCCTTGTGGTTGTTACACACACAGATATAATTTGAAATGTAGGTTTGTCAAAAGAAAAAAAAGGTACAGGCATACATTTAAAATGTTTTCTAAGTGAAAATTGTGTTTTACTCATGTGAGGAAACTACTCGGCTACAGTACTAATAAAAGATGCTGGTTATCAGTCTGTTTTAAAGAATAAAATAAAGTAAAAGTTTTATTTAAAGAAAATAGACAACTTTCCTTGCTTTTTGTATGGCAAACAAATGTATAAAATGTTTGAACGTTTAAAATCCCTGTGTGTCTTATTTTACTCAGAATTTTGAAATAAAATATGTAAATTTGTTGTTTTGCAACACACACAAACACACACACACACACTATGGGTTGGGTTAAAAACTAAAACATTTTCTTTAAAAATACTAAAATAACAAAAGACCAAATTTATATACACTAAAAAGATGTTTTTGTGTGCGAGCCCAGAGAATCACCAGAAAGCTTTTGATGAAGTGTCATTCTTTAAACATTTAGGCTAGCCTAAGCAACTGTCCTAAAACCATTAACAAACCCATTTAGGATGCACTCTTCCCCCGCCAGTTCCACTCGCAAACACCTTCACTGTGAGTTAGATAAATGTTTTGATTCTTTGTCTTTTTAACACTGATCCTATTGGCGTCGGGAAACAGATACATATGTTCTAGAAAAAACAACACCTTTTCTTGTTGAGAAAAATATAGTACGGGGTGTGTGGGTAATTAGGAGTCTTTGGCTTGATGAACGTGTCTGATTCTTTGTTTTAGGCATTAACATAAACCTAAAGTTCAGGTACTTTACTGAGACACACACACAGACACACAGACACACACACACACACATTAAAAGAACATCCCCAGACATGTTATTTTAATGAATATAGCCAGTGTGGTGTAGGGGTAATGGTATTCCTGAATGTCTTGACTCAAATACTTTGACTCAGTTAACATATAGGCTACTCTATTGATCAAACAACAACGATTTTGACACTCAGGGTGTCAACATTACATAACACCAGCATGGGTGAATTTCACCCCCAACAATCAAAGGAAAATACAATCAGCAACAGTTTCCCCCATACAGTCGTTCCCCCTTGTATAAAACATTTGACACCCACTGACCAGTCAGTTTGAGTAACACATGGATTCCCTGTCAATCACTAGTGACAAGGGTCATAAATCAGTCAAACGTGACACATGGTAAATGTTAATACTACTTCTGATTTATCTTTTTATGTCACAGTGTTGTTGGCTCTCATAAGAGAAGACAAAGGAACAACAGGTAAATACACACATTTTCATTGTGCACAAGATCAGAGGAGCTTAAAAAAAGAGATACTATCAAATCTATTATAAAGCACAGCATTTAGAAAAAAACAATGCAGATCTCCAGAACTTTGGTGCAGGAAACCTCATCACTTCACCCAACCAGCACACTGATGTTTCTAGTGTCAGTAAGCACCTCACTGAGGGTCATTTATAATGAACCTCCAACCTTGTCCAAAGTAATTCCTGTCGTTCTTAAATTTCTTAAACAACCATGTATGAAGAACATCATGGCCATATTCCAGGATAATAATATGCAGATTCATCAGGCTCAGATTGTGAAAGAATGGTTGTGAGGAGCTTGAAGAATCATTTTCACACATGACCAAAGAGTCCAGACCAAAAATTTATTTACATCTCGATTGAAAAGAAAGTTGTGGTGTTATTTCCATCAAGATCTTGTGTTGTCAATGCAAGAGTCCAGCACTCTGTAAAGTCTCCTCCAGCACATCCCAAACATGAATTTAAGCTCTGGATTCATGAGAGAAAATGATTCTTCAAGCTTTTCACAACCATTCTTTCACAATCTGAGCCCGATGAATCTGGACATCCTGGAATATGAACATGATGTTCTTCATACATGGTTGTTTAAGAAATGAAAAGCTAAACACTCCATCAGTTAGAGTTAGAAGAACTGTTGCCAAACATATAACATGTTAGAAACATAATAATCACTGCAATAATGATCCAATCATAGACTCTTAAGCTTTTGCTTATTTAAATCCAAACAGTGAATTTTTTTGACGGGCAGTGCATTTTACAATAGTAAAGTAGTCAGACAACCTGGCGTTACAGAAGACGTGTCTCTCATGTGTCTGTATTCTTTCTCTCAGTGTCTCTCCTGCCGAGGTTCCCAGATGTGTTCGTTGGAGATGACATCACTCTGATCTGTAAAGGAGTGGGTGAACCGATAAAATGGTTCATTAATGGACGTCACATCACATCACATCAGGGTTCTCCAATGCTTCTTACAGCAGTGACATCAAAAGACAACGGGAAGTACGAATGTGAGCGGGCCGGATCGAAGAGCGACCCATACACACTCACTGTCGTAGGTATGAACACCATCCTAAATAACTCTAAACGTTCCCTCACGATCATCTGTTCCTCCTGCTGTTTCTCATCATCTCTCTCTCTCTCTCAGAGCTGGAGCCTGACGCTCAGCTCTCTCCATCTATAGGTGGCGCTGTGATGTCCAAAGGTGGTGGAAGATACCTGGAGCTGTATGTGGACGATGATGTGTATGGCTGGAAGTGTTTTGTGTTGCGGGGAGAGAGCGGCTTCATGCTAAATCCCGATGTTAAGAAGGACAAGACGGCTGTTATATATGCAGAATTGAAAGAAGCAAAAAGAGCCACTTTCTGGTGCAAGAACGGCACACGACGAAGCAATGCCGTGACGCTGAAAATGACAGGTGACTCCTTCCTCATTTCCCTGATGTATTTCAGATCCCCTGTGTAGTTAAAGGGAAATACAAAAATACTAATTCTGTCATTATTTACTCGCTTTCTTACAGTTCCATGATTTGTAGATTATCTGCGTCCATGCAATTAAATTCAATGGAGTCCAAAACAACACTGGATCTCACTGACTCCTAGAATTTTTTTTTCTGACCACAAGTTGCCAGCTAGTTCCCATCAGTCTTACATGCTCTTGAACATGTTAAGCAAGTTATGTTAAAGGGTTAGTTCACCCAAAAATGAAAATTCTGTCAGTAATTACTCACCCTCATGTTGTTCCAACCCTGTAAGACCTTCGTTCATCTTCGGAACACAAATTAAGATATTTTTGATTAAATCTGAGAGCTGTCTCACTCCACCATAGGCTTCTAAGACATTATAACTTGCTGGCCCAGAAAATGTATTAAAGACATCGTTAATATAGTCCAAGTGACTACAGTGGCTCAATCTTAAGTTTATAAAGCGACAAGAATACTTTTTGTGCGCAAAAACAAACAAAAATAACGACTTTATTCCACTTTTCATTTCCTTCTCTCTGGGCCTCGAGTTTTTTCACGTTTTTTCTACGTGAACTCACTCGAGGCCACTGTAGTCACTTGGACTATATTAACGATGTCTTTAATGCATTTTCTGGGCCAGCAAGTTATAATGTCTTAGAAGCCTATGGAGGTGTGATCCAGCTCTCAGATTTAATCAAAAATATCTTAATTTGTGTTCCGAAGATGAACGGGGTTGGAACAACATGAGGGTGAGTAATTACTGACAGAATGTTCATTTTTGGGTGAACTAACCCTTTAAGAGTATATTGAATTTTCACAATAATTAAATCTGAATGTAATATTCAAGTAATAGACCATGTTCTCTTTAGATTAAGGGTTTCTGACTCCTTGAATCAGGTCCTCCTCAAAAATGACAAACGATATCCTCTAAATCTCAATGGCTTCCATAAAGAGCCATGGGACTAAACTGGAGAGCAAATGGAAACTGATTCTCAGACGTTGAGGAAAAGACACCTCACATCTGTCACCTCTGTAGTTGCAGGGCGAATCTCAACAATAGCTCAAACTGTGCTCTGACTTGCCAAAACATCAAAGTCTATAAAAGTCAGATCTCAATATAAAGTCTAACATTTCTCCAAGATCAGGGTGTATTCGTCTATACTCCTACTGTATGGCAACTATTGACTCATTTGGATCACGAAGACAAAGTTGATCAATATAGATTAAATTCCAAGATTAATTTTTTCCAGTGCTGACATTTCCTGTTGAATCCCTTTTTCTTTAACAGCCAATAATAGCCTAATGTCAGTAACCACCATACTTTAAATGAAGCATCAGGTTTGCGCAGCAATAGATGATGGATGTCTGACCTGTGTCTCTGTGTGTCTGTGTGTCTCAGAGCTCAAGGTGTTGTTGGATCCTCCAGCCGCTCCTGCACTGTTGGGGGAGAGCGTGGCTCTCAGGTGTTCAGTCTGGGGTGGGAAAGCGGAAAAGGCTACATTCTATAAGGATAATAAGACAATCCCAGATGCAGACATAACAGAAGACACATACATTATCACCAATGCAACACAAGCCGATGCCGGACAGTACAGATGTCACGCCACCTACATCAGTGCAGACGCTGCCTGGCAGGAAGGAGATTCTGATCCCCAGGAGTTAAAAGTTATAGGTAAACATTACAACACCTCACCCCTTCATTTATACACAACCACTACTAGATAGCACTAGAACTAGAAAGTATTTTTGGACATGTTACCATGGCATTCCTGAATACTGTATATGTAAGAGTGCCATGTGATAGTATATAATAATAATTATAATAAAAAGGATTACATTAATAATAATAACAATACTACTATAAATAAACAATATATTTAAGCAATATTTATACGTAATACTTCACACTAAGTTTGCAGTACAAATGAGATATGTATGAATATATCAGTTATATATAAATTATTATAAAACATTACTAGTAATAATAATTGTAATGATTAGAAAAAATAAAGCAAGCATACCACTTCACCAGTAGCCTATAGTTTGATTCATGAACTCATGAACAACTCTTTTAGTGAATCAGTCAGAACGACTCACGTCATCGGTTTAAATTAGTCTAACGAATTACTCACTGAATCTGTCAGAGCGGTTTCATTTATACATTTGTCAGATGCTTTTATCCTTATCAGGATACGCATTCACTGGGAGTTTATAGTTTAGTCATTATCCTACCAGCTGAGTTACAGGAGCAACCACTGAATCAATTCTTTTGTAAGTCATATCTGTGTGTGGTTCAGGTGGGCCTCCTGCTGCTACTGTGGAATCAACGTCTCATAACAGTCTGGAGTGTTTGTGCAGAGACTGTCCTGATGACTGCAAGTCCAGTTACTGGTATCACACACCCCCTAATCTCCCACGCCAAAGACTGCCTGAAAATACAGACATTATTACCGTGAAGGAAGGAGGACTGTACAGCTGCCGGAGGGTGTGTGAGAAAGGTTTCTCCCGTTTCAGCAACGTTTACAGCTACACAGGTACCTAAAC
Source organism: Abramis brama (assembly GCA_022829085.1). Classification (NCBI taxonomy): domain Eukaryota; kingdom Metazoa; phylum Chordata; class Actinopteri; order Cypriniformes; family Leuciscidae; genus Abramis; species Abramis brama. The sequence goes on along the minus strand of CM040788.1, from coordinate 4,907,604 downwards.
ACACACACAAACACATTCCTTAGACACACACTCCTTGTTCATTAGCCAGTGTTTAGTGTAATTAAAATTCTGTTGTAGTTTTTTTATTAATATTTTAAATGAGTTTTTGAGTGTGTGAAATGAGTTCACACACACTATGGGTTGGGTTAAAAACTAAAACATTTTCTTTAAAAATACTAAAATAACAAAAGTAAAAACCAAATTTATATACACTAAAAATATGTTTTTGTGTGCGAGCCCAGAGAATCACCAGAAAGCTTTTGATGAAGTGTCATTCTTTAAACATTTAGGCTAGCCTAAGCAACTGTCCTAAAACCATTAACAAACCCATTTAGGATGCACTCTTCCCCCGCCAGTTCCACTCGCAAACACCTTCACTGTGAGTTAGAAAAATGTTTTGATTCTTTGTCTTTTTAACACTGATCCTATTGGCGTCGGGAAACAGATACATATGTTCTAGAAAAAACAACACCTTTTCTTGCTGAGAAAAATATAGTACGGGGTGTGTGGGTAATTAGGAGTCTTTGGCTTGATGAACGTGTCTGATTCTTTGTCTTAGGCATTAACATAAACCTAAAGTTCAGGTACTACTGATCCTACTGAGCTAAACACACACACACACACACACACACACACACACACGTTAAAAGAACATCCCCAGACATGTTATTTTAATGAATATAGCCAGTGTGGTGTAGGGGTAATGGTATTCGAATGTCTTGACTCAAATACTTTGACTCAGTTAACATATAGGCTACTCTATTGATCAAACAACAACGATTTAGACACTCAGGGTGTCAACATTACATAACACCTGCATGGGTGAATTTCACCCCCAACAATCAAAGGAAAATACAATCAGCAACAGTTTCCCCCATACAGTCGTTCCCCCTTGTATAAAACATTTGACACCCACTGACCAGTCAGTTTGAGTAACACATGGATTCCCTGTCAATCACTAGTGACAAGGGTCATAAATCAGTCAAAAGTGACACATGGTAAATGTTAATACTACTTCTGATTTATCTTTTTATGTCACAGTGTTGTTGGCTCTCGTAAGAGAAGACAAGGGACAAAAACCAGCAGGTAAATACACACATTTTCATTGTGCACAAGATCAGAGGAGCTTAAAAAAAGAGATACTATCAAATCTATTATAAAGCACAGCATTTAGAAAAAACCAATGCAGATCTCCAGAACTTTGGTGCAGGAAACCTCATCACTTCACCCAACCAGCACACTGATGTTTCTAGTGTCTTTAAGTACCTCACTGAGGGTCATTTATAATGAACCTCCAACCTTGTCCAAAGTAATACCTGTCGTTCTTAAATTTCTTAAACAACCATGTATGAAGAACATCATGTTCATATTCCAGGATAATAATATGCAGATTCATCAGGCTCAGATTGTGAAAGAATGGTTGTGAGGAGCTTGAAGAATCATTTTCACACATGAATCGGCACCTCTGAGTCCAGACCAAAAATGTATTTACATCTCGATTGAAAAGAAAGTTGTGGTGTTATTTCCATCAAGATCTTGTGTTGTCAATGCAAGAGTCCAGCACTCTGTAAAGTCTCCTCCAGCACATCCCAAACATGAATTTAAGCTCTGGATTCATGAGAGAAAATGATTCTTCAAGCTTTTTTTCACAACCATTCTTTCACAATCTGAGCCTGATGAATCTGGACATCCTGGAATATGAACATGATGTTCTTCATACATGGTTGTTTAAGAAATGAAAAGCTAAACACTCCATCAGTTAGAGTTAGAAGAACTGTTGCCAAACATATAACATGTTAGAAACATAATAATCACTGCAATAATGATCCAATCATAGACTCTTAAGCTTTTGCTTATTTAAATCCAAACAGTGAATTTTTTTGACGGGCAGTGCATTTTACAATAGTAAAGTAGTCAGACAACCTGGCGTTACAGAAGACGTGTCTCTCATGTGTCTGTATTCTTTCTCTCAGTGTCTCTCCTGCCGAGGTTCCCAGATGTGTTCGTTGGAGATGACATCACTCTGATCTGTAAAGGAGTGGGTGAACCGATAAAATGGTTCATTAATGGACGTCACATCACATCACATCAGGGTTCTTCAATGCTTCTTACAGCAGTGACATCAAAAGACAACGGGCAGTACGAATGTGAGCGGGGCGGATCGAAGAGCGACCCATACACACTCACTGTCGTAGGTATGAACACCATCCTAAATAACTCTAAACGTTCCCTCACGATCATCTGTTCCTCCTGCTGTTTCTCATCTCTCTCTCTCTCTCTCAGAGCTGGAGCCTGACGCTCAGCTCTCTCCATCTATAGGTGGCGCTGTGATGTCCAAAGGTGGTGGAAGATACCTGGAGCTGTATGTGGACGATGATGTGTATGGCTGGAAGTGTTTTGTGTTGCGGGGAGAGAGCAGCTTCATGCTAACACCCGATGTTAAGAAGGACAAGACGGCTGTTATATATGCAGAATTGAAAGAAGCAAAAAGAGCCACTTTCTGGTGCAAGAACGGCACACGACGAAGCAATGCCGTGACGCTGAAAATGACAGGTGACTCCTTCCTCATTTCCCTGATGTATTTCAGATCCCCTGTGTAGTTAAAGGGAAATACAAAAATACTAATTCTGTCATTATTTACTCGCTTTCTTACAGTTCCATGATTTGTAGGTTATCTGCGTCCATGCAATTAAATTCAATGGAGTCCAAAACAACACTGGATCTCACTGACTTTCCTCAAATTTTTTTTTCTGACCACAAGTTGCCAGCTAGTTCCCATCAGTCTTACATGCTCTTGAACATGTTAAGCAAGTTATGTTAAAGGGTTAGTTCACCCAAAAATGAAAATTCTGTCAGTAATTACTCACCCTCATGTTGTTCCAACCCTGTAAGACCTTCGTTCATCTTCGGAACACAAATTAAGATATTTTTGATTAAATCTGAGAGCTGTCTCACTCCACCATAGGCTTCTAAGACATTATAACTTGCTGGCCCAGAAAATGTATTAAAGACATCGTTAATATAGTCCAAGTGACTACAGTGGCTCAATCTTAAGTTTATAAAGCGACAAGAATACTTTTTGTGCGCAAAAACAAACAAAAATAACGACTTTATTCCACTTTTCATTTCCTTCTCTCTGGGCCTCGAGTTTTTTCACGTTTTTTCTACGTGAACTCACTCGAGGCCACTGTAGTCACTTGGACTATATTAACGATGTCTTTAATGCATTTTCTGGGCCAGCAAGTTATAATGTCTTAGAAGCCTATGGAGGTGTGATCCAGCTCTCAGATTTAATCAAAAATATCTTAATTTGTGTTCCGAAGATGAACGGGGTTGGAACAACATGAGGGTGAGTAATTACTGACAGAATGTTCATTTTTGGGTGAACTAACCCTTTAAGAGTATATTGAATTTTCACAATAATTAAATCTGAATGTAATATTCAAGTAATAGACCATGTTCTCTTTAGATTAAGGGTTTCTGACTCCTTGAATCAGGTCCTCCTCAAAAATGACAAACGATATCCTCTAAATCTCAATGGCTTCCATAAAGAGCCATGGGACTAAACTGGAGAGCAAATGGAAACTGATTCTCAGACGTTGAGGAAAAGACACCTCACATCTGTCACCTCTATAGTTGCAGGGCGAATCTCAACAATAGCTCAAACTGTGCTCTGACTTGCCAAAACATCAAAGTCTATAAAAGTCAGATCTCAATATAAAGTCTAACATTTCTCCAAGATCAGGGTGTATTCGTCTATACTCCTACTGTATGGCAACTATTGACTCATTTGGATCACGAAGACAAAGTTGATCAATATAGATTAAATTCCAAGATTAATTTTTTCCAGTGCTGACATTTCCTGTTGAATCCCTTTTTCTTTAACACCCAATAATAGCCTAATGTCAGTAAACACCATACTTTAAATGAAGCATCAGGTTCGTGCAGCAATAGATGATGGATGTCTGACCTGTGTCTCTGTGTGTCTGTGTGTCTCAGAGCTCAAGGTGTTGTTGGATCCTCCAGCCGCTCCTGCACTGTTGGGGGAGAGCGTGGCTCTCAGGTGTTCAGTCTGGGGTGGGAAAGCAGAAAAGGCTACATTCTATAAGGATAATAAGATAATCCCAGACGCAGACATAACAGAAGACACATACATCATCACCAATGCAACACAAGCCGATGCCGGACAGTACAGATGTCACGCCACCTACATCAGTGCAGACGCTGCCTGGCAGGAAGGAGATTCTGATGCCCAGGAGTTAAAAGTTATAGGTAAACATTACAACACCTCACCCCTTCATTTATACACAACCACTACTAGATAGCACTAGAACTAGAAAGTATTTCTGGACATGTTACCATGGCATTCCTGAATACTGTATATGTAAGAGTGCCATGTGATAGTATATAATAATAATTATAATAAAAAGGATTACATTAATAATAATAACAATACTAATATAAATAAACAATATATTTAAGCAATATTTATACGTAATACTTCACACTAAGTTTGCAGTACAAATGAGATATGTATGAATATATCAGTTATATATGAATTATTATAAAACATTACTAGTAATAATAATTGTAATGATTAGGGAAAAAAAGCAAGCATACCACTTCACCAGTAGCCTATAGTTTGATTCATGAACTCATGAACAACTCTTTTAGTGAATCAGTCAGAACGACTCACGTCATCGGTTTAAATTAGTCTAACGAATTACTCACTGAATCTGTCAGAGCGGTTTCATTTATACATTTGTCAGATGCTTTTATCCTTATCAGGATACGCATTCACTGGGAGTTTATAGTTTAGTCATTATCCTACCAGCTGAGTTACAGGAGCAACCACTGAATCAATTCTTTTGTAAGTCATATCTGTGTGTGGTTCAGGTGGGCCTCCTGCTGCTACTGTGGAATCAACGTCTCATAACAGTCTGGAGTGTTTGTGCAGAGACTGTCCTGATGACTGCAAGTCCAGTTACTGGTATCACACACCCCCTAATCTCCCACGCCAAAGACTGCCTGAAAATACAGACATTATTACCGTGAAGGAAGGAGGACTGTACAGCTGCCGGAGGGTGTGTGAGAAAGGTTTCTCCCGTTTCAGCAACGTTTACAGCTACACAGGTACCTAAACACACACACAAACACATTCCTTAGACACACACTCCTTGTTCATTAGCCAGTGTTTAGTGTAATTAAAATTCTGTTGTAGTTTTTTTATTAATATTTTAAATGAGTTTTTGAGTGTGTGAAATGAGTTCACACACACTATGGGTTGGGTTAAAAACTAAAACATTTTCTTTAAAAATACTAAAATAACAAAAGTAAAAACCAAATTTATATACACTAAAAATATGTTTTTGTGTGCGAGCCCAGAGAATCACCAGAAAGCTTTTGATGAAGTGTCATTCTTTAAACATTTAGGCTAGCCTAAGCAACTGTCCTAAAACCATTAACAAACCCATTTAGGATGCACTCTTCCCCCGCCAGTTCCACTCGCAAACACCTTCACTGTGAGTTAGATAAATGTTTTGATTCTTTGTCTTTTTAACACTGATCCTATTGGCGTCGGGAAACAGATACATATGTTCTAGAAAAAACAACACCTTTTCTTGCTGAGAAAAATATAGTACGGGGTGTGTGGGTAATTAGGAGTCTTTGGCTTGATGAACGTGTCTGATTCTTTGTCTTAGGCATTAACATAAACCTAAAGTTCAGGTACTACTGATCCTACTGAGCTAAACACACACACACACACACACACACACACACACACACGTTAAAAGAACATCCCCAGACATGTTATTTTAATGAATATAGCCAGTGTGGTGTAGGGGTAATGGTATTCGAATGTCTTGACTCAAATACTTTGACTCAGTTAACATATAGGCTACTCTATTGATCAAACAACAACGATTTAGACACTCAGGGTGTCAACATTACATAACACCTGCATGGGTGAATTTCACCCCCAACAATCAAAGGAAAATACAATCAGCAACAGTTTCCCCATACAGTCGTTCCCCCTTGTATAAAACATTTGACACCCACTGACCAGTCAGTTTGAGTAACACATGGATTCCCTGTCAATCACTAGTGACAAGGGTCATAAATCAGTCAAAAGTGACACATGGTAAATGTTAATACTACTTCTGATTTATCTTTTTATGTCACAGTGTTGTTGGCTCTCGTAAGAGAAGACAAGGGACAAAAACCAGCAGGTAAATACACACATTTTCATTGTGCACAAGATCAGAGGAGCTTAAAAAAAGAGATACTATCAAATCTATTATAAAGCACAGCATTTAGAAAAAACCAATGCAGATCTCCAGAACTTTGGTGCAGGAAACCTCATCACTTCACCCAACCAGCACACTGATGTTTCTAGTGTCTTTAAGTACCTCACTGAGGGTCATTTATAATGAACCTCCAACCTTGTCCAAAGTAATTCCTGTCGTTCTTAAATTTCTTAAACAACCATGTATGAAGAACATCATGTTCATATTCCAGGATAATAATATGCAGATTCATCAGGCTCAGATTGTGAAAGAATGGTTGTGAGGAGCTTGAAGAATCATTTTCACACATGAATCGGCACCTCTGAGTCCAGACCAAAAATGTATTTACATCTCGATTGAAAAGAAAGTTGTGGTGTTATTTCCATCAAGATCTTGTGTTGTCAATGCAAGAGTCCAGCACTCTGTAAAGTCTCCTCCAGCACATCCCAAACATGAATTTAAGCTCTGGATTCATGAGAGAAAATGATTCTTCAAGCTTTTTTTCACAACCATTCTTTCACAATCTGAGCCTGATGAATCTGGACATCCTGGAATATGAACATGATGTTCTTCATACATGGTTGTTTAAGAAATGAAAAGCTAAACACTCCATCAGTTAGAGTTAGAAGAACTGTTGCCAAACATATAACATGTTAGAAACATAATAATCACTGCAATAATGATCCAATCATAGACTCTTAAGCTTTTGCTTATTTAAATCCAAACAGTGAATTTTTTTGACGGGCAGTGCATTTTACAATAGTAAAGTAGTCAGACAACCTGGCGTTACAGAAGACGTGTCTCTCATGTGTCTGTATTCTTTCTCTCAGTGTCTCTCCTGCCGAGGTTCCCAGATGTGTTCGTTGGAGATGACATCACTCTGATCTGTAAAGGAGTGGGTGAACCGATAAAATGGTTCATTAATGGACGTCACATCACATCACATCAGGGTTCTTCAATGCTTCTTACAGCAGTGACATCAAAAGACAACGGGCAGTACGAATGTGAGCGGGGCGGATCGAAGAGCGACCCATACACACTCACTGTCGTAGGTATGAACACCATCCTAAATAACTCTAAACGTTCCCTCACGATCATCTGTTCCTCCTGCTGTTTCTCATCTCTCTCTCTCTCTCTCAGAGCTGGAGCCTGACGCTCAGCTCTCTCCATCTATAGGTGGCGCTGTGATGTCCAAAGGTGGTGGAAGATACCTGGAGCTGTATGTGGACGATGATGTGTATGGCTGGAAGTGTTTTGTGTTGCGGGGAGAGAGCAGCTTCATGCTAACACCCGATGTTAAGAAGGACAAGACGGCTGTTATATATGCAGAATTGAAAGAAGCAAAAAGAGCCACTTTCTGGTGCAAGAACGGCACACGACGAAGCAATGCCGTGACGCTGAAAATGACAGGTGACTCCTTCCTCATTTCCCTGATGTATTTCAGATCCCCTGTGTAGTTAAAGGGAAATACAAAAATACTAATTCTGTCATTATTTACTCGCTTTCTTACAGTTCCATGATTTGTAGGTTATCTGCGTCCATGCAATTAAATTCAATGGAGTCCAAAACAACACTGGATCTCACTGACTTTCCTCAAATTTTTTTTTCTGACCACAAGTTGCCAGCTAGTTCCCATCAGTCTTACATGCTCTTGAACATGTTAAGCAAGTTATGTTAAAGGGTTAGTTCACCCAAAAATGAAAATTCTGTCAGTAATTACTCACCCTCATGTTGTTCCAACCCTGTAAGACCTTCGTTCATCTTCGGAACACAAATTAAGATATTTTTGATTAAATCTGAGAGCTGTCTCACTCCACCATAGGCTTCTAAGACATTATAACTTGCTGGCCCAGAAAATGTATTAAAGACATCGTTAATATAGTCCAAGTGACTACAGTGGCTCAATCTTAAGTTTATAAAGCGACAAGAATACTTTTTGTGCGCAAAAACAAACAAAAATAACGACTTTATTCCACTTTTCATTTCCTTCTCTCTGGGCCTCGAGTTTTTTCACGTTTTTTCTACGTGAACTCACTCGAGGCCACTGTAGTCACTTGGACTATATTAACGATGTCTTTAATGCATTTTCTGGGCCAGCAAGTTATAATGTCTTAGAAGCCTATGGAGGTGTGATCCAGCTCTCAGATTTAATCAAAAATATCTTAATTTGTGTTCCGAAGATGAACGGGGTTGGAACAACATGAGGGTGAGTAATTACTGACAGAATGTTCATTTTTGGGTGAACTAACCCTTTAAGAGTATATTGAATTTTCACAATAATTAAATCTGAATGTAATATTCAAGTAATAGACCATGTTCTCTTTAGATTAAGGGTTTCTGACTCCTTGAATCAGGTCCTCCTCAAAAATGACAAACGATATCCTCTAAATCTCAATGGCTTCCATAAAGAGCCATGGGACTAAACTGGAGAGCAAATGGAAACTGATTCTCAGACGTTGAGGAAAAGACACCTCACATCTGTCACCTCTATAGTTGCAGGGCGAATCTCAACAATAGCTCAAACTGTGCTCTGACTTGCCAAAACATCAAAGTCTATAAAAGTCAGATCTCAATATAAAGTCTAACATTTCTCCAAGATCAGGGTGTATTCGTCTATACTCCTACTGTATGGCAACTATTGACTCATTTGGATCACGAAGACAAAGTTGATCAATATAGATTAAATTCCAAGATTAATTTTTTCCAGTGCTGACATTTCCTGTTGAATCCCTTTTTCTTTAACACCCAATAATAGCCTAATGTCAGTAAACACCATACTTTAAATGAAGCATCAGGTTCGTGCAGCAATAGATGATGGATGTCTGACCTGTGTCTCTGTGTGTCTGTGTGTCTCAGAGCTCAAGGTGTTGTTGGATCCTCCAGCCGCTCCTGCACTGTTGGGGGAGAGCGTGGCTCTCAGGTGTTCAGTCTGGGGTGGGAAAGCAGAAAAGGCTACATTCTATAAGGATAATAAGATAATCCCAGACGCAGACATAACAGAAGACACATACATCATCACCAATGCAACACAAGCCGATGCCGGACAGTACAGATGTCACGCCACCTACATCAGTGCAGACGCTGCCTGGCAGGAAGGAGATTCTGATGCCCAGGAGTTAAAAGTTATAGGTAAACATTACAACACCTCACCCCTTCATTTATACACAACCACTACTAGATAGCACTAGAACTAGAAAGTATTTCTGGACATGTTACCATGGCATTCCTGAATACTGTATATGTAAGAGTGCCATGTGATAGTATATAATAATAATTATAATAAAAAGGATTACATTAATAATAATAACAATACTAATATAAATAAACAATATATTTAAGCAATATTTATACGTAATACTTCACACTAAGTTTGCAGTACAAATGAGATATGTATGAATATATCAGTTATATATGAATTATTATAAAACATTACTAGTAATAATAATTGTAATGATTAGGAAAAAAAAGCAAGCATACCACTTCACCAGTAGCCTATAGTTTGATTCATGAACTCATGAACAACTCTTTTAGTGAATCAGTCAGAACGACTCACGTCATCGGTTTAAATTAGTCTAACGAATTACTCACTGAATCTGTCAGAGCGGTTTCATTTATACATTTGTCAGATGCTTTTATCCTTATCAGGATACGCATTCACTGGGAGTTTATAGTTTAGTCATTATCCTACCAGCTGAGTTACAGGAGCAACCACTGAATCAATTCTTTTGTAAGTCATATCTGTGTGTGGTTCAGGTGGGCCTCCTGCTGCTACTGTGGAATCAACGTCTCATAACAGTCTGGAGTGTTTGTGCAGAGACTGTCCTGACGACTGCAAGTCCAGTTACTGGTATCACACACCCCCTAATCTCCCACGCCGAAAACTGCCTGAAAATACAGACTTTATTACCGTGAAGGAAGGAGGACTGTACAGCTGCCGGAGGGTGTGTGAGAAAGGTTTCTCTCGTTTCAGCAACGTTTACTAAGGTACTGTTATGGGAAATTTTGATTTTCATTGATTTACAGTATTGATTTTCATTTACTTTCAGTAAGACATTGAAATGACTCTTTGCTGGACTGTATCTGGTCTGCCAACATATGACTAATGTGTGTGTGTGTTTTTTTAAACACTGGGAAACAGGTGAGACGTCAGGAGGCAGATTGAAAAGGGACCTCTGACCCCTAGGGTCAGTGGCCGCCCAATTTAGAACTTGTGAGTTTGTAAGAACAAACTTAGCAGTATCAGAAAACTAGCAGGGAAGCCTCTCCTTGTTTAGATAAGGGCCTGTAAGCAGAAGACCTTGAAAGCAGTATAAAGACTCCTCTGCCCTCCCTCTCGTTGTCGCACTTGTTTCACAGACTGTACTTGTGACTTCTGTGTGGCAACTGGGCCTTCTTGCAAGAATAAAATACTTTTTTAATGATCATTTGAATTTCAGAGTGTCTCTTACGCAGTTGATGATTGTTTAATGAATTTTTGCCACAACAGTACCTAAACACACACACAAACACATTCCTTAAACGCACACTGCTTGTTCATTAGCCAGTGTTTAGTGTAATTAAAATTCTGTTGTAGTTTTTTTTATTAATATTTTAAATGAGTTTTTAGGTTCATTTTATAGTGTTTTTGTCAATTTTATTAGGCCTAGTTTTTATTTAATTAGCTAGAAAAGTTGCTTTGCAACTTATTGAAATAAAATACATTTTGCCTAATTTTTTTAATTAGTTTTAATTCCCGCTAACATTTATTTCAAGTTAATGATTTTTTATGGTTTATTTTAATGAGAAATTATTTTCTGTGGTAATCAACCGCAGAAACGGTTCTCTAAGACACCTAAAAGTTTCACACCAAAACAGAGGCACGGAGAGCTCTATGAACACTTTCGTTTTCCGTGGATTTTAATGCTGACTGTACTGATGTATAAATGCTAGACACTAAACACTTTCACTTCACTATAGTGAACTTCTTTTTTTTTGCAAAAAAAAAAATCTTCTCTCTTTCTCGTATCACAACCAGAGTCTGTAAAAAAAACATCTGGACAAAACTCACTGTAGATTGAGTCTGAAGCAAATGGAATTTGATGTAGGCTAAGGTTTGTTTTCTGATCAGAATGGAGTCAGATCTCTAAGTTTCCAGCGGATTGTCTGGGATCTTCTGAAACACGACACCGGTACACACTTTTGAGCTTTTAGAGGTGGAAGTTAAAAGTCACATTCACTCTCCAGAGCATCTTCATGTATCCCCGCCAGGTGACACTTCTTTGTTTAAATTTTATTTATTGATTCGATTCTGATGGTTCTTGGGGTGTTGATCGTGGTGCTGATCGCGCTGAAGCGCAGAAGACGCAGTGGAAGCAGTGTTCAGGGGACTGCACAGGCTAAAGATAAAGATAAAACAACAGGTGGAGACTATGAGCAAATCCAACTCACCGATCAGGCGGTTTACCACACACTAGGTGAGAATACGGATAAGGATAAGGATAAGGACAAGGCCAAGGCAGAGGGGGGTTACGAAGCCCTAAAAAAGAGGCAGGAGGAGGCGGTGTACCACACACTAGGAGCTGCAGTAGGTCAAGGTCAGGGTGAAGGTCAAGGTCAGGGTGAAGGTCAAGGTCAGGGTGAAGGTGGGTACGAGGCTCTTAAGAGCGTGAAAGTTGAGGTGTACCAAACACTGAGTTCAGCCGACTCAAAAACACCGGCAGGAGTATCCGAGGGAGGGTATGAGCAGCTTCCTCAGAAAGACAAAGATTATGAGGCTGTGGCAGTAGAAGATAATCCATATTTAAACTTTTAAACTAATATTTTGACTATAAACCATAGCTTCCAACTAACTGTCACAACGTTTACGCTCGAGAAACTCGCGCGAGAAGTGCCGTGAAGTCACCGCGGACCGTTACTTCTCGCGCGTGTTTCTTCGTTATATCTGAGACGGCAACAATCATGAGAGAATTTAGTTTTTGGGGTGGGCTATTTAATATAATGAAGGTTACAATAATAGCCTACTATGGAATTATAAAATTTAAACAAAGAAGTGTCACCTGGCGGGGATACATGAAGATGCTCTGGAGAATGTGACTTTTAACTTCCACCTCTAAAAGCTCAAAAGTGTGTACCGGTGTCGTGTTTCAGAAGATCCCAGACAATCCGCTGGAAACTTAGAGATCTGACTCCATTCTGATCAGAAAACAAACCTTAGCCTACATCAAATTCCATTTGCTTCAGACTCAATCTACAGTGAGTTTTGTCCAGATGTTAGTGGCGAATAAATAAGGCACTTCTGATACTGATAAATTAGAACATAAGCATATACAGTTAACACAGCAAACAAGTAAGATTACAGTTACAGATCCACATTCACAGTTTTAGAAATGTTCTTGCAGTTATGAGAATTCAGAGGTTGATACAAATGTAGGCTACTATTACAGGATAAAGAAAGTTAGTTGCGTGCAATAAAACTGAAGGATTGAAACCACAGAAATCTAAAGGCTATAAATGTAAATACTATTAGCATCACGCATTAATAAACATCAAACCCACAAAAGGCTATAGATTGACCAGGCAATTACACTCACGCATAATTACACAGAATCAGTTATTGTAAATATGTGCGTGATAGTTATTGATTGTACAGTTTATGCTATTATAGTTGATCTGTGGGGCTAAAAAGCATTAACACATCATTAGCAAATGTACTAATTTCTGAGCTTTTTTATAATTACACTGGTTTAACAATAGATTTATTATATAAATAGATTTATATAAGCAATGATATTTCAGGTAATGTCATTCTCAGCCTTATTCAGCAATAACTATAATTAATGAATTAATGCTCAGCATCATGTAAATGTATTTGGACTCTTGTTTATTTGGAGTATTTCATTCTTTCATCATGCTTATTGTTAGATCTTAATTATAGTTATTGTGTTTTTGTTAAATATTTTTATTCATGCACGTTGTTTTGTATTTTTTAAATGTAAGAACTTAAAAAACAATGCATTTTCTGTTTGTTTAATTAAAGATGTATATCAAAAAATGACTACAGCTGTATAACTGCATGCCGCAATAAACTTTTATTGCAATGCAACTGTAGTTCAGTGTATCTCCACTAAACGGCAAACTGGTGCCCAGCATCAAATTCAGGTTTGTTTGTTTCAACCACAAGAGGTCACTGCAGGATTGAGTTGGTTTTCACTCACTGGTTAGTCATTTTGCTTTTGCCAGTGATTATACAGTTTATTCATGTTCCTTGTATAGTATATTTTGTAATTCTGAGTGTTCCGATTAAATTGTGTATAAATTAAGCTGTGGTTTGTTTTCTCTGGTGAAACCTGAGACGGATACATTGCTTTTTCCTGAATTGCTGACGTCTGCATCTTTAGTTTGACCATCATTTATGGATCTTAGAACTGATGCCTTCATAACTCCACTTCTGATGCATTATCACAACAATAATACACCAGATATTATAAATGTGAATCCCAAATGCAGATTAAGAACTCCAAGAATACCTAGGCTACTACTGTAAATATAGGCCTACACACACACACAAACAAATATTATTTTAAGCATCTAGTTAACTATCAACTATTAACTAGTTAATATAAATTAATTATATATATATATAAATAAATAAATAGAAATTAATTTATATTATAAATATGATAAAGCAGTAGTTTTAGTATACCAGACATCCCAACCTGCAAAATGTCAAGATAGCACTACACTAGCATTGAACACACAGTCTCTGTCTCGCATGCGCGCTCTACTACATTCCGGGAGATTTTAACTCATTTTCGGGCATCAGAGAGCCGCTATCAATATGCGGGAGACTTCCGGCAGACTTGGGATGTCTAGAAGATTGAAATCAGGATTTTGACCTTTTATTCTCTGTGTTTGAACTGCAGCAATGATAATAATAATCATAATAATAAATAATAAGTTTCTTTATCATATTTTTTATATACATTCACATTTAAAAAAAAAAATGCGTAGAAAAAACCCCTCAAGAAACAAAAAGAAAGAAAATTATGTACAAGAATGTTTCATCACAAGTGACTATTATATTAGGCTAAATATTCAGAGAGAGCCACAGAAATATCACTTCAAATGGGATTAAAAATGTAAATTATTGAATTGGCTCAATTGAAAGTCTATAAAGTCAAAAGGTTTGACCGTAATGGGAGCTGGTTTTATGTGTTGGGATTTAAGTCTTCTTCGATGGACTGTATTGGATCTAATTGGAGACTATTGGACAAGTTGACTGATATGCAGGAGGAAACTGCGAGCTGCACTTTTGAGGAAAAAAGTTTCCCGTGGAGGAAACAAGCTTATCGTTTGTGGGGAGTGCCACTGTGGATTGTTGCTGAGAATGCATCGTAGGAGAGCTGCATGAGGAAGACGCCGCTATTTCTTCATCCACGCACTGCACAAACGGTGGAACATTAAGGTACAATTTGTGACAACAAACTGACTTGGCAAACTTGCATGGCCATTTAAAAAAGTTGTGAGCACACTTTAAAAAAAGAGAGAATTGTTTGTTATGGTTTATCTTGTTCATGTATGCAATGTCTTACAATGTCTGTTAAGCTTGTGTTTATGTACTAGGCCTATATGATAAGTGTTTATTGAAGCCTAAAAATAACTAACCTAACCTTAATAAAAAACTGTTGTTACTCGATATATGTTCCAAAAACGGAGAAAATCCAAGTCTGAAAAAGCATCACATCTTAGCTGTCATGAAATCAAAATTGACGTATTTTTGGCTTTTAGTATGAATATGTTAGTCTTAGCTACTTATCTATAAGCTATAGACCTTATTCATAGCAGCGCCATCCCATTTTTAATGGGAATGAAAGCAAGGCTGTGAGGGACAGACATGCATCTCTTCAATGTGCTGTACTGTTATTTAATGTGTTTTTGGATTGTTCTGCTCATGAAACACTGTAAAAAATATATATTTCCAAGAAATTTCAGTTGACAAAAAACTCCTGACAAAATAAGCTGTGGAAAATTGGGAATTTGACATGCAGCCAGGAATCATGTTTCCTGATATTTATGAGCCTGATTTCAACACTGGGGAAATAAAAATAAATAAATAAAAAATAAAAATAACCCAACGTTTTTTTACTGTGTAAGTAATCTAGGAGCTTTATATAGTTTTTTACAGCGGATGGCATTGGAAACACGGCAAGTCCATCCCTCACAGCCTCACTTTCATACCTGTCATGTATGTAATAGCGCTGCTCTGAATAAGGTCTATAGTGTGCTCCAAAAAACAATAGGCTCCTTTGAGATGCGCTCAGCCGAGGGCTATTGGAGATATAGCAGTGAGAGGAGGAATGAAAATGTTTTCTGGGGCTGGCCGAGCTAGATGTATGTTCTGCCTTGAGTTCAGTAAAGGTTCACAAAGTTACGAACCACTCCTCATGTTATTCAATTATCTTACAAAAGGTAGGCTGCTTGTTGTTTAATTCCATTCGAAAGACTTATCAATCATTTTTGCTTTAATACAGACACACTGTAAAAAAAGAAAAGTTGACTTGACTTAAAATTATAAGGCAACTTGCTGCACAGATTTTTTTGAGTTGACTCAACTAAAACATCTCTATAGTTGAGTTGACTCAACTATAACATCTCCAGTTGAGTAAACTCTGTTAGTTGAGTCAACTCAAAAAATCTGTGCAGCAAGTTGCCTTATAATTTTAAGTTAAGTCAACTTTTCTTTTTTTACAGTGCATGTTTTTATATTTTTTTAGAAATATGAAAACAGTCACATATCCCATAGAGAGATAGAACTGTCAGACAGATTAGGAATATTCACACATAATTTATACACATAAAAACATCAGATTTTTAAAATCAAACTTTTTAAAAACAGAACAATAGCCTACATCACAGTTGTTTAAACCAATGAGCATTAAGCTGTGTCATCAGCCAGTCATTTCCCATCGTGCTTTTGATCAGTGCAGTCGTGGAGAAAAACTTCGCTCGACTGCAGAACCCAACACGGCCGCCTTTTTTTATATAGCCTACATCAGCATGAGATAAGAGCAAGGTGGACCGCACTCAGACACATTTCTAACCGACATGCATCTCGCGGTGATCGGTTATGGCAGATTTTGATCACCTCAAACGAGCCTTATAATTTTGATGACATCATCTAAACTTCAGCTTCTCATCAGATTTTCTGTCCAATCTAAAACGTCCCGCCCCCACATTATAAACAGATGCTGAAATCAGTCACTTGTTCACACATTTACTATTTTCTTTATGGTGAAAGGCACAGTATAAACAGTATATTTTTAGGCCATATTAGTATGTTTTTTAGGCCAATTTTTTTTTGTCACATCCAGCAAACATCTCCTCACTATCCGCTAGCTGCCTGTCCCCTGAACACACTGTAAAAAAACACGGCCTCTGTAAACAGCCCAGGCTCCACAAACGGCAAGAAAAACAAACTGGCCCAGCCTGGACCACGAAACATAAAAAACAGTGTTCCAGCCAATAACCAACAAGAATGATCTGGGGCTGGGGGTGGGGGTGGGGGGGTTAGTGCGCGTGCACATGAAGGGGTGTGTGGGGAGTGGAGGAGAGAGAGAGAAATGAAGAGGGAAGTTAGCTAGAGGAGAGATGTCCTAGACAACGACAAAGACTAACGTAAAAAATGTGTAACTGACAGCTGAAAACCCATCTTTTGCGTGAGCACTTAACCTAAAAAAAAAAAATTTAAAAAATAAATGTCCTTTTTCCTTTAAACCCTCGCTTATTGGGCTTATGCTACTCTGAACAATGCCAGAACTTCATATTTTGAGCACTTCTTGCGTTGTTTCTTGCCTCTTCACGATGACTTGCTTAATTTAGTCCTAATTTGTACGTCGCTTTGGACAAAAGCGTCTGCTAAATGACTAAATGTAAATGTATATTCTTGAGAATTTTGATATGGCCGACACACGACCACAGAGACGACGTTCCGATGAACAAATAACAAAGAAGAAGGAAAGGAGAAGGAATGCGCAAAGTCCTGAATTTACATCAGAAAAGCGTTCAAAAGGTGGCGAGAACTCCGCCGGCAGAAGGGCTTCCAATCCCACATTCAGGAGGCTCTGTTTTTGCTGGACAGGTTAAATCCAGTTTGGTTTTTCTAAATGGTTCATGACTGTTTCAGGAAGCAAGGGAGGGGGAGGGGACGGGATGAGGAGGAGGGAGGGTCGAGCTAGCCTCCATTTTGTTTGACAATACTTTGAACGTCAACAAGAAGTGACGTCACCCAACATCGCTTAGAGCACCTTTAATTTAGCAGCTGATCACGTGACGCACTGAACGTTCTAATCACACCGGTGTGATCCTACGCTTTAAAGGGTTAATTATCAAATGTAAAAAAATATAATTTTTTGTCTTTTGGAAGCTGCATTCAAATCCATTTCCCCCCTCGGTTTGAATGATGCCTCTGCTATTTGTATTTTACAATGAAGAGAGAAAAACATGAAACATGGTTCCAAATCGTTGCGGCTGGTGGAGTTTCCTGTTATTGTCAATGTGTGGCTAAAACAACATCAAGAGGAAAACCAGTGCGCTGTTATGAAACTCGGGTGTGCAGTCATACAACAAACGGCACAGATCTGGCTCTACTAAATCCCAAGTTATCTGCCCAAAGAGTTTGGCATTCATGTGGAGGCGGAAAGAGGAAATGAACACTGTTTACAAGAATTTCGATATGGACGATTATGTGAAGAGCAGAGAAGAAAGCAAGCAATCCAGATTGCCAAAGATCTGGCTGCTCTTAGTTAAGGTAGTTTCCATCTGACACAGAGGGACAGCAACAGTTGTGAGGTCTTGCAGTCCATTCCAGAGCAAGACAGATCAAATAATATCAGTGAGCTTAACGTGGAGCGAGATCAACTGCAGATGGAAAGGGCTCTAGGACTCCAATGGTGAGTGCAGACAGACACTCTCAGTTTCAAGACTGTCTGTAGCCTACTCTGTAAAGGGCAAATCACAGTAGACGTGCCCGTGGGATTTTGGCAGTGATCGGCTCAGTCTATGATCCTTTCAAGATCCAGTCAAGCTCATTTTACAGGAATCATGCAGGACAATTTATTTATTAACTGGAATGATGAGATTCCTCCAGTTCTTGACCAACAATGATTGAATGGGTTACTGGTCTGGATCAGATTAATGCATTTACAGTTGACTAATGTTTGAAGCCACATGGTTTTGGTGCAACTGCACAATTTTCAGATGCCAATGTAAAGGGATATGGCTCTGTGTCCTAAATTTGATTACAGAATAGTCATAGCTCATGTCATCTTTCTTCTTGGCAAGGCCAGATTGCCACCCCTCAGAACAGAACTTCAGCTTAATTTGAAGGAATTGTGTTTTTGGACTGTTTTGAATTTGCAAACACCTTAAATATAACTACTGTACCTGTTGTTTTATTTTTGCCAGTCCACTTCCCCATATTTCTCTTTCAGTCGGACAGCGTGGCTCGGCTGATGGACATGAGGTCTCTGCTGACACTGTCAGGTAAAAACACAAGAGTTTATGCAGCATCATCTTATTGTCTGATTCTGTGTAATGGGTTTCTGATTCTGTTGATATTTGCTACATTCATGTTGAAGTTTAATTCAAACCAACCAGTTTGCAGTTTTCCTGCAACAGAAGAGGCAAATGATTTAATAAGCTTTGTTTGTCTGGTTAATTGACATTAAAGGGATGGTTCAGAGTAAAATCAACCTAGGGTCCCTTACACCATGACCTCGAGCCAAACACCCCCCAGAAGCCTTTTTTCCCCTTGGTCGAACATTATTAAAGTTAGAGCTTATTTAGAGACATCAGCCGAATGGCTTAGTGCAGGCGCTAATGGATCCAAGGCTGTATCTTGTAAATTACCCCACTAATAATGCCCAGAATGGCACCAAACTTCTACAAATAGGTTCTGTACTCATAAAACGAGGCATTGGAAAGTTTGTAAGTACATATATATGTCCCAAATAACGGAAGTGACCTCGACGTCCGGGTTAGTGGTAGCATAAGCCATCAGGCAAGTGTTATATAAATAAACTCCTGATGTACTTACAAACTTTCCAATGCCTTGTTTTATGACCAAAGGAAAAAAGCTTCTGGGGGGGTGTTTGGCTCGAGGTCATGGTGCAAAGGACCCTAGGTTGATTTTACTCCGAAACATCCCTTTAAATGATGATAAATGTTGAAAATTTTCCAAAAAAATGATCCAATTTTATTGCAGATTTCACAGAAATATGAATTATATTACTAATATGATCATTTAGTTACACAGATTTGCATTTCACTGCCAATTTATTTTAATTTTTTTTAAGATTTATTTTCAAATAGTTGTTGTATTTATAGCCAATATTTTGAACAATTTATGATGCACAATATCAGCACAGCCAGGGCCGCATTAACAATAGGGTTGGCGGGGCCGAAGCCCCAGGACCCGAGCCAGGAGGGGGTCTGTGATTGGCTGTGGAGTAGACTGGACATCGGGAGCACCTGAACCTTTCCCAGTGGGCCAATCGCCAATACCCCACTCTTGAGTCATGATTCACCCAAAACTGACTGGGTGTCGCCGTCTCATTTCAATGTCAATGAAGCTGCAAATTAAACTTAAAGATGTAGTTTCTTAGTGCAGAAATAATCTGATTTATCTTTTTATGTCACAGTGTTGTTGGCTCTCATAAGAGAAGACAAGGGACAAAAACCAGCAGGTAAATACACACATTTTCATTGTGCACAAGATCAGAGGAGCTAAAAAAAAGAGATAATATCAAATCTATTATAAAGCACAGCATTAAGAAAAAACAATGCAGAACTGCAGAACTTTGGTGCAGGAAACCTCATCACTTCACCCAACCAGCACACTGATGTTTCTAGTGTCAGTAAGCACCTCACTGAGGGTCATTTATAATGAACCTCCAACCTTGTCCAAAGTAATACCTGTCGTTCTTAAATTTCTTAAACAACCATGTATGAAGAACATCATGTTCATATTCCAGAATGATAATATGCAGATTCATCAGGCTCAGATTGTGAAAGAATGGTTGTGAGGAGCTTGAAGAATCATTTTCACACATGAATCGGCACCTCTGAGTCCAGACCAAAAATTTATTTACATCTCGATTGAAAAGAAAGTTGTGGTGTTATTTCCATCAAGATCTTATATTGTCAATGCAAGAGTCCAGCACTCTGTAAAGTCTCCTCCAGCACATCCCAAACATGAATTTAAGCTCTGGATTCATGTGAGAAAATGATTCTTCAAGCTTTTTTTCACAACCATTCTTTCACAATCTGAGCCCGATGAATCTGGACATTGTCATCCTGGAATATCAACATGATGTTCTTCATACATGGTTGTTTCAGAAATGAAAAGCTACACACTCCATCAGTTAGAGTTAGAAGAACTGTTGCCAAACATATAACATGTTAGAAACATAATAATCACTGCAATAATGATCCAATCATAGACTCTTAAGCTTTTGCCTATTTAACTCCAAACAGTGACTTTTTTGACGGGCAGTGTATTTTAATATAGTAAATTAGTCAGACAACCTGGCGTTACAGAAGACGTGTCTCTCATGTGTCTGTATTCTTTCTCTCAGTGTCTCTCCTGCCGAGGTTCCCAGATGTGTTTGCTGGAGATGACGTCACTCTGATCTGTAAAGGAGTGGGTGAACCGATAAAATGGTTCATTAATGGAGATCCACAATCACATCAGGGTTCTCCAATGCTTCTTACAGCAGTGACATCAAAAGACAACGGGCAGTACGAATGTGAGCGGGGCGGATCGAAGAGCGACCTGTACACACTCACTGTCGTAGGTATGAACACCATCCTAAATAACTCTAAACGTTCCCTCACGATCATCTGTTCCTCCTGCTGTTTCTCATCATCTCTCTCTCTCTCAGAGCTGGAGCCTGACGCTCAGCTCTCTCCATCTATAGGTGGCGCTGTGATGTCCAAAGGTGGTGGAAGAAACCTGGTGCTGCATGTGGACGATGATGTGTATTGCTGGAAGTGTTTTGTGTTGCGGGGAGAGAGCGGCTTCATGCTAACACCCGATGTTAAGAAGGACAAGACGGCTGTTATATTTGCAGAATTGAAAGAAGCAAAAAGAGCCACTTTCTGGTGCAAGAACGGCACACGACGAAGCAATGCCGTGACGCTGAAAATGACAGGTGACTCCTTCCTCATTTCCCTGATGTATTTCAGATCCCCTGTGTAGTTAAAGGGAAATACAAAAATACTAATTCTGTCATTATTTACTCGCTTTCTTACAGTTCCATGATTTGTAGATTATCTGCGTCCATGCAATTAAATTCAATGGAGTCCAAAACAACACTGGATCTCACTGACTCCTAGAATTTTTTTTTCTGACCACAAGTTGCCAGCTAGTTCCCATCAGTCTTACATGCTCTTGAACATGTTAAGCAAGTTATGTTAAAGGGTTAGTTCACCCAAAAATTCTCAAGTTTATAAAGCGACGAGAATACTTTTTGTGCGCAAAAACAAACAAAAATAACGACTTTATTCCACTTTTCATTTCCTTCTCTCTGGGCCTCGAGTTTTTTCACATAGTAAAACAGCGCAGCACATCTGTGTTGCACGTCACACGTAGGCTCACTATTGGCCGACGCTGGTCATGTGTGTGATGCGTGTGACGTACAACACAGATGCGCTGCGCTAAAACACTACGTGAACTCACTCAAGACCCAGAGAGAAGGAAATGAAAAGTGGAATAAAGTCGTTATTTTTGTGTTTTTTTGCGCACAAAAAGTATTTTCATCGCTTTATAAACTTAAGATTGAGCCACTGTAGTCACTTGGACTATATTAATGATGTCTTTAATACATTTTCTGGGCCAGCAAGTTATAATGTCTTAGAAGCCTATGGAGGAGTGAGACAGCTCTCAGATTTAATCAAAAATATCTTAATTTGTGTTCCGAAGATGAACGAAGGTCTTACAGGGTTGGAACAACATGAGGGTGAGTAATTACTGACAGAATTTTCATTTTTGGGTGAACTAACCCTTTAAGAGTATATTGAATTTTCACAATAATTAAATCTGAATGTAATATTCAAGTAATAGACCATGTTCTCTTTAGATTAAGGGTTTCTGACTCCTTGAATCAAGTCCTCCTCAAAAATGACAAACGATATCCTCTAAATCTCAATGGCTTCCATAAAGAGCCATGGGACTAAACTGGAGAGCAAATGGAAACTGATTCTCAGACGTTGAGGAAAAGACACCTCACATCTGTCACCTCTATAGTTGCAGGGCGAATCTCAACAATAGCTCAAACTGTGCTCTGACTTGCCAAAACATCAAAGTCTATAAAAGTCAGATCTC
The DNA here is from genome assembly GCA_022829085.1 of Abramis brama. NCBI lineage: Eukaryota > Metazoa > Chordata > Actinopteri > Cypriniformes > Leuciscidae > Abramis > Abramis brama. Next base: position 4,884,957 of record CM040788.1, on the reverse strand, counting down.
AATATAAAGTCTAACACTTCTCCAAGATCAGTGTTTATTCATCTATACTCCTACTGTATGGCAACTATTGACTCATTTGGATCACGAAGACAAAGTTGATCAATATAGATTAAATTCCAAAAATTCCAATATACATTTTGAATCCCTTTTTCTTAAACAGCCAATAGACTGTAGTTTATGTCAGTAACACCATAAAGGTTACAGCTGGGGTTTTATTTTCGGAATAGTGCATGTTTTTCACAGTCAGCCAAGAGAAAGTTGGTGGAAACTACCTTCTTACCTGTCTTAGATTATGGAGATGTTTTTTACAGAATTACCACTAAGGCTCTTTTACAATCATTAGACTCTGTTTATCACTCTGCTCTAAGATTTATAACTCGTACAAATTATTATACTCATCACTGTGCACTGTATGAAATGGTTGGCTTCACTTCACTTAAGAAGGTACAAGCATTGGCTTATACTTGTGTACAAGGCCATAGTTGGCCAGCTTCCTCTGTATATGATTAGTCTATTAACTGTCAATAGTCAAGGGTATAATCTGCGTTCAAGTAGATATATTCTTTTAAATGTTCCCTTAATGAAGACAGAGTTTGGAAAAACTGCTTTTATTTATAGTGCACCAACTGCTTGGAATGAGATTCAAAGATCATTGAAACTTACTGTATTTACTTCAGTCAATGAGTTTAAGTTATATCTCAACCAAACATTCCAAACTGTTTGTACCTGTTCTTAACTTTTAATTTTGTTTTATTGTTGTGTGTGTGAGTGTGTATGAGTGTGTTAGTGTATGTGTGTGTTGTGATTATTGTTTTATGTACTTAATTTGATTTTGTTTGTTTTTATTATGTTTACTATGTGCTGCTACCTTGGCCAGGGCTCACTTGTAAATGAGATATCTATCTCAATGTGATTTTCTTCCCTGGTTATTTAAAGGTATAATAAATAAAAAAATACTTTAAATGAAGCATCAGGTTCGTGCAGCAGTAGATGATGGATGTCTTACCTGTGTCTCTGTGTGTCTGTGTGTCTCAGAGCTCAAGGTGTTGTTGGATCCTCCAGCCGCTCCTGCACTGTTGGGGGAGAGCGTGGCTCTCAGGTGTGAAGTCTGGGGTGGGAAAGCAGAAAAGGCTACATTCTATAAGGATAATAAGATAATCCCAGACGCAAACATAACAGAAGACACATACATTATCACCAATGCAACACAAGCCGATGCCGGACAGTACAGATGTCACGCCGCCTACAGGTACAGGCACATCAGTGCAGACGCTGCCTGGCAGGAAGGAGATTCTGATGCCCAGGAGTTAAAAGTTATAGGTAAACATTACAATAACTGCCTCACCTCTCCCCTTCATTTATACACAACCACTACTAGATAGTACTAGAACTAGAAAGTATTAATTAGTCTAATGAATTACTCACTGAATCTGTCAGAGCGGTTTCATTTATACATTTGTCAGATGCTTTTATCCTTATCAGGATACGCATTCACTGGGAGTTTATAGTTTAGTCATTATCCTACCAGCTGAGTTACAGGAGCAACCACTGAATCAATTCTTCTGTAAGTCATATCTGTGTGTGGTTCAGGTGGGCCTCCTGCTGCTACTGTGGAATCAACGTCTCATAACAGTCTGGAGTGTTTCTGCAGAGACTGTCCTGACGACTGCAAGTCCAGTTACTGGTATCACACACTCCTTAATAACTCACGCCAAAGACTGCCTGAAAATACACACATTATTACCGTGAAGGAAGGAGGACTGTACAGCTGCCGGAGGGTGTGTGGGAAAGGTTTCTCTCGTTTCAGCAACGTTTACAGCTACACAGGTACCTAAACACACACACACACACACACACACACACACGCTACTTAGACTTCATGTCCATAAGCCAGTGTTATTTTAGTATAATTAATATTCTGTTATAGTTGTTGTTAATATTTTGAATTAGTTTTGTTTTATATTTTCATTTCAGTTTTAAAGTTTTAGTAATTTTGTTTTGTGTTTTGTTTTTATTATTATTATTTTTTAGGTGTTTTTATTTACTTTTTTTAAAGTAATTTTAGTGCTCCAACTGAAACTTAATGAACATTTTAAATGTTGCTTTGGCATACTTAGCAACTAATTGAAATAAAATAAGTTAAATCTCAGCTACTTAATTTCAGCTATTACTTAATTTCAGGTTTTAGTTAAGTAAGGGATAATGTAGAGCAAGGCGGTTGTTATAGTGAATACAACCCCGACAGGCTGATCAGGACCCTAACATGAAGCGGAGCTTGAATCAGCCTGAAGGGGTTGTATTCGCTATAACAACCGCCTCGCTCTACATTATCCCGCTTATTACATGGCTACCTACCAAATAAATCAATAATTTAACACAAAATATTGATTTATTTGGGAGTTTATTGATTTAAAAATGATTGTATTGCTTCCGCTAAAGAAAATAGTCCGTTCCGTCTCTACGGTTAGAATCCTGCGTCCATAGCAACGCTCTGTTTTTCATGGCAACGGTGTGTTATACTTAGCAGCATCTGTAATCAAGAAATAACACACCGCATTCTACATTAGAATTCAACCAAGCCATGTAATAAACGATAATAACCTGCCAAAAAAAAACAAAAAAAACATTTGTTATTGTAAGCTGAGGTTATCAACAGCAGAAACGGTTCTCAAAGTATCGGCTACACCCAGTTTCAGGGCAGAAAACACATGCACACAGAACTGTATGAACACTTTCATTTTCCGTGCATTTTAATGTTGACATTACTCATAATGAACTACAGTCACTTCCAATTCTTACTTCACCACTCATTATTTTTAGCATTAAAAAATGCATTCTCCTCCTTTCTCATAGCACAACCAGAGTCTGTAAATGTGCTGGCCATCATTATGGCTGTGATTCTGATGGTTCTCGTGGTGTTGATCATGGTGCTGATCGTGCTGAAGTGCAGAAAACGTGGAGGATTAAGTTTTCAGGCGACTGCCAGGTGGACAGGTGGAGACTTTGATCAAATCTGTTCAATCGTGATGAACGAACAACTCAAACCTGAAGACTCGGAAGATGAAAAAAATTCTGTATCCGGTACTACAGACTGCAGGCCTGAAGACCCAGATAAGCAATGAATTAATCGTTTCTGTTTCTCATAATTTGGCCTTGGCCTTGCATTGCAATTTTTTTCTTATTCTAAATGTGATCAACATTTGGTGTGTTTGGGGAATTTGGCTATTAACATGTAACATTTTAATTATATTCTGCTGAAATTAACGAAATGACTTGGAAAAAAGATTTGTTCATTTTGAAGCGACCACTATGATCACATAATCCAATGGGTCACAGAATTTGGTGTAACACTGTAAAACAGGAGAAAGAACCAAACAATAAAAAGGATGAAAGAACTTGGAAGAAAAAGCACCACATTACGATTTACCAATGATCAATTCTCATTTTGACTTCCGATATCAATTCTCAAATTCTCAAATTTTAGTTGTGTCGAAGTCTTTTCCACCAATGTTCCCTATATACTGTCTAATCCTAATCCAACCCTACCAGTAACCTAAGGGGAAACTGATCATCTCTCTTTACTACTATAATAGCATAAACATGAATGAACATCAGAAGGTATGTTGAAAGATACAGTACAACTTGCCGAAATGTTTCATGTCACATGTAATCATTTCCAAGCATGAAAAGATCTCAATAAAACAGCTTGTAATGTCAAGTAACTTTATATTTAGCTGAGAAAATTCATTCAGTGTCCGTCGCTCGAAAAATAAACAATATAAAGGAGCATGTTGCTAAATTATATATGCAATATATTTCATATTCATTTTTACTCAACCTCTTCTTCAGTATTTAATGTTTGAATAAATTAAGTTATAATAGCCTCAGTTTAATCATTTATATTTTTAAAAAACTCTCTCCAAATTCTCACATCATTTACATTTACAAATACGATGCATGGGCCTCCAAAGTTGACTCCTCAAAAACTACACAAAGTGAACACTACGGTAATCCAAACAACCCAAGCTGACGAATCAGTGTCTTCTGAAGATAAATAAAAGGTGTGTGAGAGAAAAATATGCTTATTTTAAACGACTATTTTTACTATATTTTTCTTTCATCCCTTCCGGCCGACGGTCACACTGGGTCGGGTTCACGCTTGAGGTAACGTCAGCACATTATGAAACTGCAGATCATCAATCATGAGCGAATTTTCATTTCATCCCTTTAATATAATGAAGATTACGACTATAATATCAAATTGCTAATGAAATGTGTCACCTTTGGGATACGTGGAGATGCTCAGGAGAGTGAACGCCACTTTTAGAACGGGACTTTGATGTATTTGCATTTGCACTGTTTATTCATGTTTAATAACTTGTTCAGACTATTAAAAAGCAATGCATTTTCTGCTTGTTTAATTGAATATGTCAAAATTTATCATCAAAATTATAACTGTATGCAGCAAAAAACTTATATTGCAATGCAATGCACAGTTTATTCTTGTTCCTTGTATAGTATCTTTTTATAATTCTAAGTGTTCAAATTAATTTTTTATAAATAAAACCGTGGTTTTCATTACTGCATCTTTAGTTTGACCACCATTTATGGATCGCAGAAACTGATCCCTTCATAACATTATCACAATAATAATACACCAGATATTATAAATGTGAATCCCAAATGCAGATCAAGAACTCCCAGAATAGGCCTACTACGGTAAATATAAAATGAATATAAATGAACTCACAAAAAATATAATTTTAAGTATCTAATAACTATGTAATATAAATTAATAATGTATGTAGAAATGCATATGTAGAAATACATTTACATTACAAAGAGAAAGCAGCCACTTCTTTACTAGATCCCATACCATTTGGTCTGTTTAAATCATGTTTTGCTTCTTTGTGTCCCTTTGTTCTGAGCATTATAAATGACTCTCTGTGTACTGGGGTTGTACCAACAACGTTTAAAACCGCTGCAATTACCCCAGTGCCTAAAAAGTCAAATATTGACTATGAGAACTTCACTAATTTCCGTCCCATATCAAATCTCCCTTTTTTTGCTAAACTTTTGGAACGAGTGGTTGCTTCTCAGTTGATTTCTCATTTAACTCAGAACAATCTCTTTGAGCCTCTGCAATCAGGCTTTCGTAAATGACATAGTACAGAAACAGCTCTGGTTAGGGTCACCAATGACCTGTTAATCGCCTCAGATTCTGGCTGTCTTTCAGTTTTGATCCTACTTGATCTCAGTGCCGCTTTTGACACTGTTGATCACTCAATTTTAATTACTCGTCTTGAAACTGTTTTTGGGGTTTCAAATACTGCTCTTAATTGGTTTAAGTCCTACCTTTTTGATCGGAAGCAGTTCGTTGCCATGGGTGGATTTAGATCTGAGGTTAATGTTGTGCAGTCTGGTGTCCCACAGGGGTCAATTTTGGGCCCTCTTCTTTTTAATATTTATGTCTATCCTCTTGGCCAGCTTTTGAGATCTCTTGGTCTAAAATTTCACTTCTATGCAGATGATACCCAGATCTATATTCATTTTAGACCTAATGAAATTGTGCCTGTTAATTTTCTTTCTGAGTGTATTTCTAAGATGAAGGAATGGATGACAGATAATTTTCTTTGTCTTAACAGTGAAAAGACTGAGATTATGCTTGTTGGTTCACCCTACCATCTACGCAAATCAGAGCCGGTTGTTCTAACTCTTGATGGCTCAAATGTGGAGTTTCAAACAAAATTGAGGAATCTAGGAGTAATTTTTGATGCCAGTCTAACGTTTGAGCCACATGTTCTGAATACTGTTAAAATTTCATTCTTCCATCTTAGAAATATTGCCAGATTGCGTCCAATGCTGTCGTTTACTGTTGCTGAGAGATTGATAAACACTTTTGTGTTCTCCCGTATTGATTACTGTAATGCCTTGTTAGCTGGCGTGTCAAAAGCTACCTTAAACAGAATGCAGGTTTTACAAAATTCAGCTGCCAGAATCCTTACTAGAACTAATATACATGATCATATTACTCCCGTTTTGGAGTCTTTGCACTGGCTTCCCATTAGGTTTAGGGTGGACTTCAAAATTCTGATGCTTACTTACAAGGCACTGCATGGTTTAGCACCTCAATACTTGACTGAGCTTTTAACTCCATATACTCCAAAACGTGATCTTCGTTCTTCGGAATCTGGTCTTTTAACTGTTCCCTCAACTCGTTTAAAATCAATGGGAGACAGGGCTTTTTCTTCATTAGCTCCAAAACTTTGGAATTCTCTACCGATTGAGATTAGGCAAGCTAAATCTTTTGGTATTTTCAAATCACAGCTTAAAACTCATTTTTTTAGGTTTGCTTTTAATTGATTTATTGTCTTTTGTTTATTTTACAGTGTATTATATCTCTTTGTGTGCTGTATCTTCCTTCATCTTTGTTATTTTAATTGTTTCTGTACAGCGCTTTGAGATGTACATTTAAAGGCGCTATAGAAAATAAAGGTTATTATTATTATTATTAAGAGTGATATAGCAGTAGTTTAGTTTGCTGTAGACCGTAAGTCTCTGTTTGAACTGCAGCAATGATAATAATAATCACAATAATAAAGTTTAATCGTACAAGTTGCTTTATCACAAGTTTTTTTTATACATTCACATTTCACAACATAGAACAAGTACGTAGGAAACAAACCCCAAGAAACAAAAAGAAAGGAAAAGACACAAACCACAGTGATGTGTTACAAGAAGTATCTGTGTCTCAGAGCTCAAGGTGTTGTTGGATCCTCCAGCCGCTCCTGCACTGTTGGGGGAGAGCGTGGCTCTCAGGTGTTCAGTCTGGGGTGGGAAAGCAGAAAAGGCTACATTCTATAAGGATAACTAGATGTACCGCATGGCGGTACAAAATATGACCGCCGCTCAGGCCTGCACTGGCTTTCCACAAAAATAAATGACGTGGAGCAATTTGGCTGTATTGCGTGTTTATGTATATAAGTTGTATATTTTAAAAGACTGTCTGGAGTATTCCTGTGGATCATGGATAATTTAGAGTTTTGTAATTATTTGCCATTACTATTTAAGTTTTATATCAAAAGTCATTAGTTTAGACACTTAACATCCATAATGTGAAAACGTCACATCCATAACAGTGGTTAACAGTAAAAAGCGACTGAAGTGCCCTTGAGCAAGGCACCTAACCCCTCACTGCTCCCCGAGCGCCGCTGTTGTTGCAGGCAGCTCACTGCGCCGAGATTAGTGTGTGCTTCACCTCACTGTGTGTTCACTGTGTGCTGAGTGTGTTTCACTAATTCACGGATTGGGATAAATGCAGAGACCAAATTTCCCTCACGGGATCAAAATAGTATATATACTTATACTTATACATACTAAGTATGAAAAATCTGTGTTTATTTTTTTCAAAGGACCCTCCCATTCAATTTCTACAAACCTCTACCAAACGGTTGAGGTGCCTGTTGATGGTAAAAGTCTGTTATCTGACTTTGGCATGGGTTTGTTGTGTTTTACTGAAATAAAAAACATTTTTTCCCCAAAAAAGTGGTTTTATCTTGTAGCCCTGGTCCCAGAGTTTTAAAAAAACAATGTTAACAAAATTAAACTCATTCCCACTGTACCTAGTAGAACGCTTAAGTAAATGTCCCATTGAAATTAATGGGATTTTATGGATTTAGGTGAAGAAAGTGTACACATAATACATTTTGGTCTGTACCATGAATAGAAAACTGATTCAACTATATAAACTATATATTTTCTGAAAGCGTAGACTCTCAGGATGTGATCTAACATGGCATGAAACATGTCCCACCCACGTCATTAGTATACTGCCCAAGCATAACACATTGGGTATTGGTAAATCGGGTATATGGCTGATACCTAAAAAAGTAGTAGTATGTGCATGTCTGTCTGTGTGTGTGTGTGTATGTGTGTGTGTTTGTGTATGTGTGTGTCTGTGTGTGTCTGTGCGTGTATGTGTGCGTGCGTACATGTGTGTGCGCGTGTGTGTTTGTGTGTGTGTGTCTGTGCATGTGGATTTGTATGTGTGTGTATGGGTGTGTGTCTGTGCCTGTGGATGTCAGTGTGTGTGCATGCTTGCGTTTGTTTGTATTCCTGCATGTGTGTGTGTCACAGTATCATCCTAAACCAGCAACCCTTCGCTCAACAGCACCATCTACAGGCCGATGAGTGTACAGTCACTAAATGTGCACATAAATGAATTTATTTTATACCCCCCAATGGATGAAATTCTACGAAACTTAGCATACCCCCAGAGGATGTCAAGTTAATCATACACATGAAATATGGTGCAGTTCTGAACATCTCCACTGAAGATAGGGGCGATTAAAGCAGAATAATATTGCATTTTAATTTTTTATCGGAGGGGCGCAAATCACAAATGAGTGATTATGGGCTAGGTTGATGTGGGCCCTTAAGACCAACATACCATAAAAATGTCTTCATCCTCGGTGCCACGGTTCAAGTAGTTATTTAGGAAAAACTGCATTTTTTGGGTTTGGGGGGGCCCAGCGCGGGGGGGGAGTGGCCCCCGGGGACCAAACGAAATTTTTCCGTAAAATCTATAGTGGGGCTACATGCCCACCAAATTTCATGTTCCCCGGTGTTTCGGTGTCCCTGGTATCGTTGACGAAAAATTCACGGGGGGCCCAGCGCGGGGGGGGAGTGGCCCCCGGGGACCAAATGAAATTTTTCTGTAAAAGTCTAGTAGACCAACATACCATAAAAAATTCTTCATCCTCGGTGCCACGGTTCAGGTAGTTATTTAGGAAAAACTGCATTTTTTGGGTTTGGGGGGGCCCAGCGCGGGGGGGGGAGTGGCCCCCGGGGACCAAACGAAATTTTTCCGTAAAAGTCTAGTGGGGCTACATGCCCACCAAATTTCATGTTCCCCGGTGTTTCGGTGTCCCTGGTATCGTTGACGAAAAAATTCAGTAGATGACGAAAAAAAAAAAAAAAAAAACTTTGACAATCCCTATATGACCGCTTTCGCTAGCTACGCTAGCGGCGGTCATAATAAGACAATCCCAGACGCAGACATAACAAAAGACACATACATTATCACCAGCGCAACACAAGACGATGCCGGACAGTACAAATGTCACGCCACCATACAGGTACAACCACATCAATGCAGACGCTGCATTGGCAGTCTGGAGTGTTTCTGCAGAGACTGTCCTGCCAGTGCCAACTGCACGTCCTATTACTGGTATCGCACACTCCATAAAGACTCACGCAGAAGACTACCTGAAAATACACAGATTATTAAAGTGAAGGAAGGAGGACTGTACAGCTGCCGGAGGGTGTGTGAGAAAGGTTTCTCCCGTTTCAGCAACGTTTACAGCTACACAGGTACCTAAACACACACACACACAAACACACTCCTTAGACACACACTCTTTGTTCATTAGCCAGTGTTTAATGTAATTAAAATTCTGCTGTAGTATTTTTATTAATATTTTAAATGAGTTTTTAGGTTAATTTTGTAGTGTTTTTGTCATTTTTATTAGTTTTTATTTAATTAGCTAGAAATGTTGCTTTGCAACTTATTGAATTAAAAAAATACATTTAGCCTAATTTTTTTATTAGTTTTAATTACGTTAACATTTATTTCAAGTTAATGATGTTTTATGATTTATTTTAATGAGAAATTATTTTCTGTGGTAATCAGACACCTAAAAGTTTCACACCAAAACAGAGGCACGCAGAGCTCTATGAACACTATCGTTTTCCGTGCATTTTAATGTTGAACTGTACTGATGTATGAATGCTAGACACTAAACACTTTCACTTCACTATGGTGCACTTCTCATTTTCTTTTTTTCTTTTTTTGCATGAAAACGCATCTTCTCTCTTTCTCGTAGCACAACCAGAGCCTGTAAATGTGCTGCCCATCATGGTGGCTGCGATTCTGATGGTTCTTGGGGTGTTGATCGTGGTGCTGATCGCGCTGAAGCGCAGAAGACGCAGTGGAAGCAGTGTTCAGGGGACTGCACAGGCTAAAGATAAAGATAAAACAACAGGTGGAGACTATGAGCAAATCCAACTCACCGATCAGGCGGTTTACCACACACTAGGTGAGAATACGGATAAGGATAAGGATAAGGACAAGGCCGAGGCAGAGGGGGGTTACGAAGCCCTAAAAAAGAGGCAGGAGGAGGCGGTGTACCACACACTAGGAGCTGCAGAAGGTCAAGGTCAGGGTGAAGGTCAAGGTCAAGGTCAGGGTGAAGGTCAAGGTCAGGGTGAAGGTGGGTACGAGGCTCTTAAGAGCGTGAAAGTTGAGGTGTACCAAACACTGAGTTCAGCCGACTCAAAAACACCGGCAGGAGAATCCGAGGGAGGGTATGAGCAGCTTCCTCAGAAAGACAAAGATTATGAGGCTGTGGCAGTAGAAGATAATCCATATGAAGAACTGAAGGCCGGACAACAGGATAAGAAACAGACGAGCAAAGAGAAAGAATGAAGGAACCTGTAAGAAAGAGCATCAAGTTAATGCTAACCAATAGTCAAATGGCTCATTTTTTATCTCACAATTCTGAGTTTATATCTCAAAATTTTTACTTTATAACTCGCAGTGTTATTAAGTAAGAATTGCGATATTTAAACTAGAAATTGTGTGAGAGAGAAAAGACAGAATTGTGAGTTTATATCACGCAATTCTGAGAAAAAGGTTAGAATTATGAGACAAAAGGTCACAAATACCTTTTTTTATCTTTATAGTTAATTGAATACAGGGATAGGCCAACTCGACCCCCAAATTTAAATTCTCACATCATTTACTCACCATCATACTGTCTCAGTTGTATGACTTGCTTTCTTCAGATTAACATGAATATTTTTAGAAAAACAATCCATCGTGAGTAACGTTAGGCTACATAATAGCAACGTTACTGGTGAACACGACAGTAATCCAAACGATAGCAGCTGGTGATGAATCAATGTCTTCTGAAGCTAAATTATAGGTGTGTGAGAGAAAAATATGAATATTTAAACTTTTAAACTCATATTTTGACTAAAAACCATAGCTTCCAGCCAACTGTCACAACGTTTACGCTTGAGAAATTCTCGCGAGAAGTGCCGTGAAGTCACAGCGGACCGTTATTACTTCTCGCGCGTTTCTTCGTTATATCTGGGCAAAAATCATGAGAGAATTTTCTTTTTGGGGGTGGGCTATGTAATATAAAGAAGGTTGCAATAATAGCCTACTATGAAATAATAAAATTTAAACAAAGAAGTGTCACCTGGCGGGGATACATGAAGATGCTCTGGAGAGTGAACGTGACTTTTAACTTCCACCTCCAAAAGCTCAAAAGTGTGTACCGGTGTCGTGTTTCAGAAGATCCCAGACAATCCACTAGAAACTGAGAGATCTGACTCCATTCTGATCAGAAAAGAAACCTTACATCAAATTCCCTCTGCTTCAGACTCAATCTACAGTGAGTTTGGTCCAGATAGTGGTGAAGAAATAAGGCACTTCACCTTCAGAAAGAGTCTGATAGGCTACTATAAGTAAAGAAAGAAATTAGAACATAAGCATATACAGTTAACACAGCAAACAAGTAAGATTACAGTTACAGATCCACATTCACAGTTTTAGAAATTTTCTTGCAGTTATGAGAATTCAGAGGTTGATACAAATGTAGGCTACTATAACAGGAGAAAGAAAGTTAGTTTTGTGCAATAAAACTGAAGGATTGAAACCACAGAAATCGACACTCGGTTACTAACGTAACCTCGGTTCTCTCTAGAGAGGGAACGAGTGTTGCGTAAGTTTAGCTTACGCTACGGAAAAACTCCTTTTCTCGAGAATACTGAAGCAAAAAAATTATCCTTTAATTTTTAGAATGTAAAACGCATTTGCTGCAGTAGGCAGGCATAGGCGAGACAGCTCGCGCGCCTATTGGCTGCTCTGCGGCAACTGCTGCAACCTATCAGTGCGTTTTGGCATGACTCCAGCACCAATGGGAAGCCTTCCCGTGCTGTCGTCATAGCCCGCCAAAACAGGGTGTGGCTTAGCCTATAAAAACCCCCCGCACAGGTTGCACAAGTGATTTCAGTCGACTAGAAGCGAAACCAAAGTGCAGCACAAGCACAGCAGGCTACGCAACACTCGTTCCCTCTCTAGAGAGAACCGAGGTTACGTTAGTAACCGAGTGTCGTTCTCTTACGAAAGTACTCTCATGTTGCGTAAGTTTAGCTTACGCTACGGGAACCCTATGTAAAACGCCGTGCTGCTGAATTTCAAACACTAATGTCCCAAGGGCAGTGGCCCGGGGCTCATGTAAAGTGAAGAGAACACAATGGCATAACAGGGCGGGACGACTCGGTGTTATGAGATAGGTGCATTAACGTATATCTATACAGTTAAGGCAGTATGACCACCTTAAACTGCATGGGCCACAGGACTTGCAGTATATCAGCAGTCTAATCAAACTGAGTTGGGTAGACAACGCTAATATAGCATTATCAGACTGAGAGCAGTCTGGCCTGTAATGCGGGTACTTCCAAGTTATAAAACCTTACAAATGTAGACAGCGAGGCCCAGCCTGCTGCCATACAGATGTCATGGATAGAAACCCCACTTGACCATGCCCACGACGAGGCCATACCTCTAGTCGAGTGGGCCCTTACCCCCAAAGGGCAGTTTAGACCCTTGGATGCATAAGCTGACGCGATAGCGTCCACTATCCATCTGGACAGGGTCTGTTTCGAGATGGCTAGCCCTTTAATGCGGCCACCGAACGAAACGAAAAGCTGCTCCGATTGCCTGAAGGCGGCGGAGCGCTCTACATAAATCCTTAATGCCCTCACCGGGCAGAGAAGGTTAACCCCTGCCTCACTATCAGACATAGGGAGGGCCGAGAGGGAGATAACTTGCGCTCTGAAGGGAGTCGTAAGCACTTTAGGGACATAACCGTGTCTTGGTTTGAGGATGACTTTAGAGTCATTAGGCCCAAATTCCAAGCACGTAGCGCTTACTGACAGCGCGTGCAGGTCGCCCACCCGTTTTACTGAGGCTAGTGCCAGCAGAAAAGCGGTTTTAAACGATAGGTATTTTAACTCCACCGTGTGCAGTGGTTCAAACGGTTCACCTTTCATGGCCTCGAGGACCGTGGAAAGGTCCCAAACCAGAACCGAGGGTGGCCGAGGGGGATTCATCCTCCTAGCACCCCTGAGGAAACGAATTTCCACATTTCCACATTTCCAACACTCAGAATATGAACGGCATGAGCCGGTTTGACTGATATGGACCCTGTGGTGTTGTGGGACACTGCATGGGTAGTGCTTGTGTGTAAGAGTGAACACTGGGGAGTGGGCACAGTTCTTACACTTAGCGGTCGGGCGGCTTGAGCCAGCTTTATTGTTTTCGACCTTGGATGAGTGTGACACAAAGTGAGGGTAGTGTTTTCGTGTAGGGGTGGGCACTGGGCAGTGGGCACCTGTCCTACATTTAAGACACCTTCGGTCTGAGCCGGAATATGACCCGAAATAATACTCTTTTTGAGAGATATGTGGGTCGCTGTGAAAACGCCGTTTGTGTGCAGGCGAGCGAGTTGTGGAACTGACTCATTGGCTGCTAAATACACTCTTCGAATCACCTCTGCTGAGGGAACTGAGAGAGCGGTTCGTGCATACTTTGATGGCAGTCCGGCCGCAGCGGGACTTGACCATCGGCGTTTTCCTAGAGTGGCTAGGAAGACTTGGGAGGCTCAAAGCTCGGCGCGAGCTTGTGCCTGGGTCCCCGGGCGGGAGGCGGTCTGCGGCGGCTGGTGGAGCGCGAACACTGACGTGCATCCCGAGCCTGGCATTGTTGTGAGGCAGGCGGAGGCGGCGGTGGGGGCGCTGTCTTCCGAGCGGGCGGCTGCTTCCTAGCGCGGCCTGCTGCGGAACTAGAACGCCGCGGCAGAAAATGTCTCATGGCCTGAGACGTTTGCTGCACCTCTGTGTAACGCTCCGCGAAGCCCTTCACCGAGGGACCGAACAAACCTGTTGGTGACAAGGGAGCGTCGAGGAAGGTGGCACGGTCGGACTCAGACATGTCAGACAGCGTTAGCCACAGGTGACGCTCAGTGACGGTGAGAGCGGCCATGTTGCGGCCGATAGCTTGAGCAGTGGTCTTGGTAGCTCTGAGAGCTAAGTCTGTTGCGCTCATCAAGTCCGTCACGCTCTCCGCAGACGGGCCAGCCTCGTCCAGTGACCGGAGAAGGTTGGCCTGATAAATCTGCAAAACGGCCATGGTATGCAGAGCGGAGGCAGCTTGACCGGCGGCGGCGTAGGCGCGACCGATCAGTGTCGAAGTCGTCTGGCAGGCTTTAGTGGGCAGGCTCATCTTGGACCGCCATCCCGCAGATGGCGGGCACAAGTGAGTCGCTACCGCTTCCTCAACGGGAGGAACAGAAAGATATCCCCTGTCTTTCGCGCCGTCAACCACGGAGAGCGTCGAAGAGACAGAGGATTTTAGCCTGGCTGAGTACGGGGCTCCCCATGACTTGGAGAGCTCGTCGTGCAGCTCGGGGAGGAAGGGAGCGGGCCTAGAAACAGGTGCAGAGCGGCGTCCAGGCAGAAAGCAGCCATCCAACTGTTAGGCGTGGGCTCCTGGGGCGTTGACCAATCGAGGCCGAGGTCTTCTACGGCCTTGGTGATGAGACGGAGAAGCTTGGCGTCGACTGAAGCCCTCACGCTGGATTCCTGTGTCGATGGGGCGGGATCGGGGATGGAACCTGACCAGCCCTCACTCCCAGACGCCAGGATCGAGCAGCTGTCATCCTCCGCAATGTCCCGCTCCATCTCGTAGGGCGCCGCGACAACGGGGCGTTGACCGTCGAGAAAAGAGACCGGAGACTCAGAGAAAGAGGCTCTCGGGGACGCCGCCGGTGAGTGCTCTTTCACGGAGACTTCTGGTGGCCTTTGTGAGTGGCGCTTTTTACGGCGCGGCCCGAAATAGCGGGTTGGGTAGCGAACAAAGCCTGTCGAGCCCGCAGGGTTGAGAGAGGCAAAGATTCGCACTCACGGCAGCCGCCCTCGGCAAGCGCGTGATCCGCGTGGTCCTTCCCCAGACAGGAAGCGCACAGCTCGTGGCGGTCCCCGATGCTGAGGAGGGCTCGGCACGAGCCGCAGGACATGATGGGCATTGAAAAATGCCTTTTGCTCTTTTAGAGGAAAAAAACACGTGTGTGTCGCAGCGGCGAACACACACGGAGAGATAGAAAAGAATATGAGCGCCGGATAGCGCAGCAGGTACGGCGAGCGAAGGTGGCGAATATCCAGCCGGGTCCTTGACTCGAGCTCGTCCCGCTGAGATGCTGTTCGACGGCGTTTGAAAGGAGACGAAATCACTTGTGCAACCTATGCGGGGGGGTTTTTATAGGCTAAGCCACACCCTGTTTTGGCGGGCTATGACGACAGCACGGGAAGGCTTCCCATTGGTGCTGGAGTCATGCCAAGACGCACTGATAGGTTGCAGCAGTTGCCGCAGAGCAGCCAATAGGCGTGCGAGCTGTCTCGCCTATGCCTGCCTGCTGCAGCAAATGCATTTTACATTCTAAAAATTAAAGGATAATTTTTTTGCTTCAGTATTCTCGAGAAAAGGAGTTTTCCCGTAGCGTAAGCTAAACTTACGCAACACAAGAGTACTCTCGTAAGAGAACTAAAGGCTATAAATGTAAATACTATTAGCATCACGCATTAATAAGCATCAAACCCACACAAGGCTATAGATTGACCAGGCAATTACACTCACGCATAATTACACAGAATCAGTTATTGTGAATATCTGCGTGATAGTTATTGATTGTACAGTTTATGCTATTATAGTTGATCTGTGGGGCTGAAGAGCATTAACACATCATTAGCAAATGTAGCCTACTAATTTCTGAGTTTTTTTTTATAATTACACTGGTTTAACAATAGATTTATTATATAAGCAATGATATTTCAAGTAATGTCATTCTCAGCCTCATTCAGCATCATGTAAATGTATTTGGATTCTTGTTTATTTGGAGTATTTCATTCTTTCATCATGCTTATTGTTAGATCTTAATTATAGTTATTGTGTTTTTGTTAAATATTTTTATTCATGCACGTTGTTTTGTATTTTTTAAATGTGAGAACTTAAAAAACAATGCATTTTCTGTTTGTTTAATTAAAGATGTATATCAAAATGACCACAGCTGTATAACTGCATGCCGCAATAAACTTTTATTGCAATGCAACTGTAGTTCAGTGTATCTCCACTAAACGGCAAACTGGTGCCCAGCATCAAATTCAGGTTTGTTTGTCTCAACCACAAGAGGTCACTGCAGGATTGAGTTGGTTTTCACTCACTGGTTAGTCATTTTGCTTTTGCCAGTGATTATACAGTTTATTCATGTTCCTTGTATAGTATATTTTGTAATTCTGAGTGTTCAGATTAAATTGTGTATAAATTAAGATGTGGTTTGTTTTCTCTGGTGAAACCTGAGACGGATACATTGCTTTTTCCTGAATACTTGCTGACGTCTGCATCTTTAGTTTGACCATCATTTATGGATCTTAGAAACTGATCCCTTCATAACTCCACTTCTGATGCATTATCACAACAATAATACACCAGATATTATAAATGTGAATCCCAAATGCAGATTAAGAACTCCAAGAATACCTACTACTGTAAATATAGGCCTACACACAAACAAACAAATATTATTTTAAGTATCTACTAGTTAACTATCAACTATTAACTAGTTAATATAAATTAATTATATATATAAATAAATAAATATAAATTAATTTATATTATAAATAATGATAAAGCAGTAGTTTTAGTATGCCAGACATCCCAACCTGCAAAAAGTCAAGATAGCACTACACTAGTACACTACACTAGCACAACACGCAAGGTCTCTCGCTCCCTCTCCCTCTCTGATGTGCACGCGCTACACGGTTTGGAACACAGTCTCTGTCTCGCATGCGCGCTCTTGCTCGCTCGCTCTACTACATTCCGGGAGATTTTAACTAATTTTCGGGCATCAGGGAGCCGCTATCAATATGCGGGAGACTTCCGGCAGACTTGGGATGTCTAGAAGATTGAAATCAGGATTTTGACCTTTTAGTCTCTGTGTTTGAACTGCAGCAATGATAATAATAATCACAATAATAGATAATGTTTCTTTATCATATTTTTTATATACATTCACTTTTTTTTTTTTAAATGCGTGGAAAAAAACCTATTGACTATTATCTTAAATATTCAGAGAGAGCCACAGAAATATCACTTCAAATGGGATCTGACAAAAAAGTAAATTCTTTAATTGGCTCAATTGAAAGTCTAGAAAGTCAAAAGGTTTGACCGTAATGGGAGCTGGTTTTATTTGTTGGGATTTAAGTCTTCGTCGATGGACTGTATTGGATCTAATTGGAGACTATTGGACAAGTTGACTGTAGGAGGAAACTGCGAGCTGCACTTCTGAGAAAAAATAAATAAATCCGTGGAGGAAACAAGCTTATCGTTTGTGGGGAGTATTACTGTGGATTGCATCGTAGGAGAGCTGCATGAGGAAGACGCCGCTATTTCTTCATCCACGCACTGCACAAACGGTGGAACATTAAGGTACAATTTGTGACAACAAACTGACTTGGCAAACTTGCATGGCCATTTAAAAAAGTTGTGAGCACACTTTAAAAAAATATAATTGTTTGTTATGGTTTATCTTGTTCATGTATGCAATGTGTTACAATATGTCTGTTAAGCTTGTGTTTATGTACTAGGCCTAAATTAGACAAGCAGTAGAAAGTGTTTATTGAAGCCTAAAAATAACTAACCTAACCTAAACTTAATAAAAAACCGTTGTTACTCGATATATGTTGCAAAAACTGAGAAAATCCAAGTTTGAAAAAGCATCACATCTTAGTCGTCATGAAATCAAAATTGAAGTCTTTTTGGCTTTTAGTATGAATATGTTAGTCTTAGCTACTGCTTTCTATAAGCTATAGACCTTATTCATAGCAGCGCCATATTTGATTTTTAACGGGAATGAAAGCAAGGCTGTGAGGGACAGACATGCATCTCTTCAATGTGCTGTACTGTTATTTAATGTGTTTTTGGATTGTTCTGCTCATGAAACACTGGAAAAAATATATTTCCAAGAAATTTCAGTTGACAAAAAACTCTGTGTAATAATAAATATACAAAATAAGCTGTGGAAAATTGGGAAATTGACATGCAGCCAGGAATCATGTTTCCTGATATTTATATGAGCCTGATTTCAACACCGGGAAAATAATAATAATAATAACCCAACGTTTTTTTACTGTGTAAGTAATCTAGGAGCTTTATATAGTTTTTTTTACAGCGGATGGCATTGGAAACACGGCAAGACCATCCCTCACAGCCTCACTTTCATACCTGTCATGTATGTAATAGCGCTGCTCTGAATAAGGTCTATAGTGTGCTCCAAAACAATAGGCTCCATTGATATGTGCTCAGCCGAGGGCTATTGGAGATATAGCAGTGAGAGGAGGAATGAAAATGTTTTCTGGGGCTGGCCGAGCTAGATGTATGTTCTGCCTTGAGTTCAGTAAAGGTTCACAAAGTTACGAACAACTCCTCATGTTATTCAATTATCTTACAAAAGATTGGCTGCTTGTTGTTTAATTCCATTCGAAAGACTTGTTTATCAATCATTTTTGCTTTAATACAGACGTGTTTTTATATGTTTTTAGAAATATGAAAACAGTCACATATCCCATTGAGAGATAGAACTGTCAGACAGATTAGGAATATTCACACATAATTTATACACATAAAAACATGATATCAGAGTTTTAAAATCAAACATTTTAAAAACAGAACAATAGCCTACATCACAGTTGTTTAAACCAATGAGAATTAAGCTGTGTCATCAGCCAGTCATTTCCCATTGTGTTTTTGATCAGTGCAGTCGTAGAGAAAACTGCAGAACCCGACACGGCCGCCTCGCTGTCGCGAGAGTTTTTTTATATAGCCTACATCAGCATGAGATAAGAGCAGGGTGGACCGCACTCGGACACATTTCTAACCGACATGCATCTCGCGGTGATCGGTTATGGCAGATTTTGATCACCTCAAACGAGCCTTATAATTTTGATGACATCATCTAAACTTCAGCTTCTCATCAGATTTTCTGTCCAATCAAATGCTCTCTAGAATCTAAAACGTCCCGCCCCCAAAATTATAAACAGATGCTGAAATCAGTCACTTGTTCACACATTTACTATTTTCTTTATGGTGAAAGGCACAGTATAAACAGTATATTTTTAGGCCATATTAGTACGTTTTTTAGGCCAATTTTTTTTTTTGTCACATTCAGCAAACATCTCCTCACTATCCGCTAGCTGCCTGTCCCCTGAACACACTGTAAAAAAACACGGTCTCTGTAAACAGCCCAGGCTCCACAAACGGCAAGAAAAACAAACTGGCCCAGCCTGGACCACGAAACATAACAAACAGTGTTCCAGCCAATAACCGACAAGAATGACCTGGGGGTGGGGGGGTTAGTGCGTGTGCACATGAACGGCGGTGTGGGGAGTGGAGGAGAGAAAAGCATGAAGAGAGAAGTTAGCTAGAGGAGAGATGTCCTAGACAACCACTAATGTTAAAAATGTATATTCTTGAGAATTTTGATATGGCCGACAAAAGAGACGACGTTCCGATAAACAAATAACAAAGAAGAAGGAAAAGGAGAAGGAATGCACAAAGTCCCAAATTTACATCGGAAAAGCGTTCAAAAGGTGGCGAGAGCTCCGCCGGCAGAAGGGCTTCCAGTCCGACATTCAGGTGGCTCTGTTTTTGCTGGACAGGTTAAATCCAGTTTGGTTTTTCTAAATGGTTCATGACTGTTTCAGGAAGAACGGAAGGGAGGGGACGGGATGAGGAGGAGGAGGGAGGGGCAAGCCAGCCTCCGTTTTGTTTGACGATACTTTGAACGTCAACAAGAAGTGACTTCACCCAACATCGCTTAGAGCACCTTTAATTTAGCAGCTGATCACGTGACGCACTGAACGTTCTAATCACACCGGTGTGATCCTACGCTTTATGTAAATTTTGTTATTATTTTTATTTTGATATGGACGATTATGTGAAGAGCAGAGAAGAAAGCAAGCAATCCAGATTGCCAAAGATCTGGCTGCTCTTAGTTAAGGTAGTTTCCATCTGACACAGAGGGACAGCAACAGTTGTGAGGTCTTGCAGTCCATTCCAGAGCAAGACAGATCAAATAATATCAGTGAGCTTAACGTGGAGCGAGATCAACTGCAGATGGAAAGGGCTCTAGGACTCCAATGGTGAGTGCAGACAGACACTCTCAGTTTCAAGACTGTCTGTAGCCTACTCTGTAAAGGGCAAATCATAGTAGACGTGCCCGTGGGATTTTGGCAGTGATCGGCTCAGTCTATGATCCTTTCAAGATCCAGTCAAGCTCATTTTACAGGAATCATGCAGGACAATTTATTTATTAACTGGAATGATGAGATTCCTCCAGTTCTTGACCAACAATGATTGAATGGGTTACTGGTCTGGATCAGATTAATGCATTTACAGTTGACTAATGGCTACACGAAAACTCCCCGGCTGACATATTAAAAGTCCATGGTTACAATATGTTTAGACGAGACAGAAATGTTGGTCGGGGTGGTGGAGTATTGTTTTATGTAAAGGATAATATAAATTGTGCGCAAATTCACTTGTCATGTGCTGATGACTTGGAATGCATTGTGCTTAAATTGACTCTCTCTACTCAAATGTCTTTAATTCTGATTGGAATATACAGACCACCGTCCACGAAAATAGTTTTTTATGATAAATTAAATGCTCTTTTAAAGGAATGTGATACTAAAAATGAGGTTGTTTTATTAGGAGATTTTAACATAAATTGGAGTGATAAAATAAAAAGGAAAGAGTTAAAACGTGTTACAAGTAATTTCGAATTACAACAGGTAATTGAAGGGCCTACGAGGATAACTAGTTCATCAGAGACACTTATTGATTTGGTTTTCACAAATAGACCAGAAAGAATAAGAAAATCTTACAATTTGGTCACGGGGTTATCAGACCACAATATGATCCTGATCGTAAGAAAACTCCCCAAAACGGCATTAAATTTATCAACTTATACAAAATTAAATCAGTATGTAATGCCTAAAAGTCAGTTACCTAGTCTTGAACATGCAATTAAAAAAATCAATTGGAATGAACATCTTGCTCATAAAAGTGTTGATGAAAATTGTAAATCTCTCATGGTTGAACTTGAAACAATTATACATAGTTTTATGAGAAAAATTAAAAGTAAACCTGGTAAAAGAAACCATCTACCTTGGATAAATGAGACTATAAGGTCACTAATGAAACAGAGGGACAGCACCCTTAAGATGCTGAGATGCACCCTTAAGATGCACCCTTAAGATGCTCTCAAGAATAAACTGGCTCATGAGAGACGTTTATACACCACATTGAGGAATAAGGTTTTAAAAAAACTCAGGCAGGCAAAAGCAACATTTTTTATTGATGCTATTCGTGAAGCTAAGGGAAATACAAAAGAAATCTGGCATAATTTAAAAAAATTAACAGGGAAATCATGTACCATCAATAAACCAATAAAATTGAATATAGATGGAAATGTAACCCATGAGGCAAGTAAAGTGGCAGCAGCATTTAATTGTTATTTTATTAATTCTATAAATGCTCTATCTCAGAGTTTTGCCAGTTCAAATTACTCTCTCACTCCTTTAGATACAGGTGCCCCCATTATGACTTTTAGAGAAGTGACAAACTTCAAAGTGAATTCAATCATCTCTTCTCTTAATGGTTCAAGGGCAAAAGATATATATGGGATGGACACAGCATTTATAAAAACCCATAAGGAGGCACTTATTCCATCTATTACGAAAATTATAAATTGGTCAATTAATGAAGGAGTGTTTCCCAGTTCTTGGAAAACTGCAATAATAACACCAGTATTTAAATCTGGTGATCATAGTATCATCAGCAACTATCGACCGATAAGCATTCTTCCAGCAGTCTCCAAAATTGCAGAAAAATTTATATCGGAACAGATTACAACGCATTTAAATGCAGGTTCCTTCCCATTACATCCGATGCAATTTGGATTTAGAAAATATCATTCTACGGAAACGGCTAATGTCTTTCTGTTGGAAAATATAAAGGCTAAACTGGAGAAGGGTGGGGTGGTCGGAGCCGTTTTTCTTGATTTAAAAAAAGCTTTTGATTTGGTAAATCATGACGTTCTAATTAATAAGTTATCAAAATTTAATTTTTCATCAGATGTAATTAAATGGATAAAATCATATGTTACAGACAGAAAACAATGTGTTCGTGTGGATAATAACATCTCCCAAATAACTGACATTAATTTGGGAGTACCCCAAGGTTCCATTTTGGGTCCCCTGTTATTCAGTTTATACATTAATGATTTACCTGAGGTCTGTCCACCTACTGTCACCTGCCAGATGTATGCTGATGACACTGTCATATATCTACATGCTGCAAACAAGAGGCAAGCTGCAGAAGAGCTATCAGTTGCATTGATCAATATATCCAATTGGTTAGCAAATTCGTGTCTTCACCTTAATACTGATAAAACAGTATGTATGTTTTTTTCGAAATCTGCAAACAAAGACCTAGACCCAGATGTCATAGTAGCAGGGAAAAGACTTCCAGTGGTCCAAGAGCTCAAATATTTGGGAATAATAATAGATTCACGTCTTTCATTTAAAACACAGGTAAAAAAGGTCATAAATAGAATCAAATTTAATTTGGCAAATTTCAGACACATTAGGAATAATTTAACTACACAGGCCTCAATGCTATACATTAATGCTATGATTTTATCACATATGAATTACTGTCTTACCAGTTGGACACAGACAGGTCGAACCACATTACGACCAGTTGAAATACTTTATAAACGAGCCTTGAAAACGTTAGATAAAAAGTCCAATTCATATCACCATTGTAAAATTTTAATTAAATATGATCTTTTAAATTGGGAAAACATGATTAAGTTTGCTGATATCTTACTTGTATATAAAAATTTTCATGGTATGGCCCCCCCTCCGCTCAATAAATTCATCCAACAAAATCTAAACGCATCCACTAGAGCGTCTACAAGAGGGGATTGTAAAATACCATGTAGAAAAAGTAGTTTTGGACAGTCAGCTTTCTCTTTTCGAGCAGCTCATACATGGAATACCATACCCACAGAACTAAGGAACAACACATCTATTAAATCATTTTCCAAATCCATAAAACATTGGTTATTGTCAAATCAAATATGCTGCCATAATACAGAATAATATATTTGCATTCATTGTTATAGTGGTGTCTCTGTGTGTGCATATATGTTGTTGATGTATTCAAATGTGTGTCTATTCACTTTGATCTGTGTCTACTGTGTATGACACTTGTCTTTGTTTTTTTGTTTTTGTTTTTTTGTTTTTCTGTTTTTTGATTAATCTGCCAGTTGTCCAGATCGCGAATAGTAGTGTTATTCGTATTTATTTTTATCTAAAGCTTTCTTATTGATATGTATTTATTGTATTGTTATAGTATATTTATTGTTTTTCTCTTAACCATCAACCTGCTAGGGACTGCAGATGAAAATTAGCCTGTATGGCTAAATCTGGCACATTTACATTTTGGACTTCGTCCTCATGTTGATTAATGTGCGTTGTCCCTTTTAAATAAATAAATCAAATCAAAATCAAATGTTTGAAGCCACATGGTTTTGGCGCAACTGCACAATTTTCAGATGCCAGTGTAAAGGGATATGGCTCTGTGTCCTAAATTAGATTACAGAATAGTCATAGCTCATGTCATCTTTCTTCTTGGCAAGGCCAGATTGCCACCCCTCAGAACAGAACTTCAGCTTAAAGGGCACCTATTATGCAAAATACACTTTTACATGGTGTTTGAACATAAATGTGTGTTGGCAGTGTGTGTACACAACCACCCTATAATGATAAAAAATCCACCCAGTGCTTTTTTTATAATCCCCAGAAATCATAAGCACTGTCTCAGAACAAGCTGTTCTCAGATTCGGGGCAATGTGACGTCACTTTGCACAGGCCCCTCCCACGACTGTTGATTGACACTGCAGTTTGAGCATAGACCCGCCCTGAGTGAGCTGGACACAGAGTCTGCCATTGTTTCGACGCTTGAGCAGCTGTAGACAAGAATGTCTCCTAAGCGATTGAGGTGTTTTGTTGTTGGATGTAAGAATGAACATAGCAGTCTTCATTTACTCTCGTTGTTACTCGAGGATGGATCCGTACTGTTTGTGATCCAGCTTACGGTCTTCAGAGCGACAGGACTAACGTTACTGACCACGGCAGAAATGAAAGTGAGAGCACGCTCTTTATGACAGCTCATCGAGTCGTTTTACGGATATAAGGTTTATCAGTTTATTAAGCACCCACTGAAAAGGTGTGTATATATTTGTTTACTGTTAGTTGTAATGAGTGTTTTGTGTACTTCGCTGTGTATGTTGATGATAATGAAAGGGAGAGAGAGAGAGTTTATGGATAAGACTTTAATGCTCACTTCTTATACTGTGTTTATTCAGCTCTTACTGTGATTCTCTGGAGTAAAACTAACGCTTCATCTTTTGTGTGATGTACAATAAACTTCACTGAACTCATCAGTAGATTTTGGTCATCATTTGGACAGGGTCTGCTACAGCAGGCTTGTATTAATAGTGGATAAAAGCAGATGACAAATAAGTTATAACCATAATTAAACTAAACTATACCTGTTCTATCTCCATACAGCATATATTCTCGGGCTCTGTGGGCATTATTGTCTGACTCCAAGTCGAAATGAACACTGCAACTGAGAGTTTCTGTTCTGATATTATCAGATGAGATTGTCCTGGCTCTGAGCGCGAGCTCGTGAGGCTCCGCCCCCTGTGCCGTGCAGCAGCAGCAGCTTATTTGCATTTAAAGGGCACACACTAAAACAGTGCGTTTTTCTGAGCCCCAAAAAATGACAATTTAAACATGCTGTAAAAAATTATCTGTTGGGTATTTTGAGCTAAAACTTCACATACACACTCTGGGGACATCAGAGACTTATTTTACATCTTGTGAAAAGAGTCATAATAGGTGCCCTTTAATTTGAAGGAATTGTGTTTTTGGACTGTTTTGAATTTGCAAACACCTTAAATATAACTACCGTACCTGTTGTTTTATTTTTGCCAGTCCACTTCTCTTTGGACTTGGACCTTATATTTCTCTTTCTGACAGACGGACAGCGTGGCTCGGCTGATGGACATGAGGTCTCTGCTGACACTGTCAGGTAAAAACACAAGAGTTTATGCAGCATCATCTTATTGTCTGATTCTGTGTTATGGGTTTCTGATTCTGTTGATATTTGCTACATTCATGTTGAATTTTAAATCAAACCAACCAGTTTGCAGTTTTCATGCAACAGAAGAGGCAAATGATTCATTACATTTACATTTATTCATTTAGCAGACGCTTTTATCCAAAGCGACTTACAAATGAGAACAATAGAAGCAGTTAAACTAACAGTAGGACAACAAAATGCAAGTGCTATGACCCTTCTCAGTTTAATCTAACGCAGAACTTTTTTTTTTTTTTTTTTTTTGTTATAGAACAGAATAGAATAGAGTAGTAGAGAAAGTGTTAGTATTACTGGATCAAGTGCTGTCGAAAAAGAAGCGTCTTCAGCCGTTTCTTGAAAGTGGCTATGGACTCAGCAGCTCTGGTTGAGTTAGGCAGATCATTCCACCAGCAGGGAACAGTCATGGTAAAGGTCCGAGAAAGAGATTTTGTGCCTCTTTGAGATGGCACCACAAGACGTCGTTCACTTGCAGAGCGCAAGTTTCTGGATGGCACGTAAGTCTGAAGTAAAGAGTTAAAGTAAAAGGGAGCAGAACCAGTGGTTGTTCTGAAGGGCAAACGTCAGTGACTTGAATTTGATGCGAGCGGCAACTGGCAACCAGTGCAATTTTGTGAGGAGAGGAGTGACGTGTGCCCTTTTTGGCTCGTTAAAGACCACTCTAGCTGCGGCGTTCTGGATCAGTTGCAGAGGTTTGACTGTGCAAGCTGGAAGACCGGCCAGGAGAGCGTTACAATAGTCAAGTCTGGATAAAACAAGCGCTTGGACAAGGAGTTGAGTAGCATGTTCTGATAGGAAGGGTCTGATCCTCCTAATGTTGTACAAGACAAATCTACATGACCAGGCAGTTCTAGCAATGTGGTCTGTGAAGTTCAATTGATCATCAATTACCACACCAAGGTTTCTGGCTGACCTTGATGGAGTTATGGATGACGAGTCTAGCTGAATGGTGAAGTTGTGGTGAAGTGTTGGGTTGGCCGGGACCACGAGTAGCTCTGTCTTTGCAAGGTTTAGTTGAAGGTGGTGGTCCTTCATCCAGCCAGAAATGTCTGTCAGGCAGGCTGAGATACGATCAGCTACCGTCGGATCGTCAGGCTGGAATGAGAGGTAGAGTTGTGTGTCATCAGCGTAGCAGTGATAGGAAAAGCCATGTTTCTGAATCACAGATCCTAGTGATGTCATGTAGATGGAGAAGAGAAGCGGTCCCAGCACTGAGCCCTGAGGCACTCCAGTAGCTAGATGTTGTGTCTTAGACACCTCACCCCTCCACGACACCCTAAAGGACCTACCTGAGAGGTAAGACTTGAACCATTGGAGTGCGGTTCCCGAGATGCCCTTCATCTTTAGGATTGACAGGAGGATCTGGTGGTTAACTGTGTCAAAGGCAGCAGATAGATCCAGCAGGATGAGAACTGAGGATTTGGAAGCTGCTTTTGCCAGTCTCAGAGCTTCAATTACTGAGAGCAGGGCAGTCTCAGTTGAGTGTCCGCTTTTGAAACCAGATTGATTGTTGTCCATGAGGTTGTTCTGTGTAAGGAAGGAAGAGATCTGGTTGAAAACAACTCGTTCAAGTGTTTTCGCGACGAATGGAAGAAGGTATACCAGTCTGTAATTTTCCAGATGTGCTGGATTTTGAGTGGGTTTCTTAAGCAGTGGGGTTACATGAGCCTGCTTAAATGCTGTGGGAAAGGTACCAGTGTGAAGAGAGGTGTTTATGATGTGTGTGAGTGCGGGCACAACCGAGGATGAAATGGCTTGAAGTAGGTTAGTGGGAATAGGATCAAGGGGGCAGGTGGTAGGGCGATTGGAAAGGAGGAGATTGGAGACTTCTGCCTCTGAGAGTAGAGAGAAGGAGTGTATAGAGTGTGTGTTAGCTGGAAAAGTGTGTGTGTCAGTTTGTGGATTGGTAAATTGGCCGCTGATGGAGGTTGTTTTATTTATAAAGAATGTAGCAAAATCGTCAGCTGTTAGTGTTGATGAAGGAGGAGGAGGAGGAGGAGGAGGGTTGAGAAGAGAGGAGAAGGTTTTGAAAAGCATGCGAGAGTCTGAAGAATTGTTAATTTTGTTGTGATAGTAAGTCATTTTAGCAGTAGAGATATTAGCAGAGAAGGAAGAGAGGAGGGACTGATAAAGACCAAGGTCAGTAGGATCTTTCAATTTGCGCCACTTCCTCTCTGCACCCCTGAGTTTAGAACGATGTTCACGGAGAACACCAGATAACCAGGGGGCAGAGGGTGTGGCACGGGCTGGCCTGGAGGAAAGGGGGCAGAAGTTGTCCAAGTAGGATGTTAAAGTGGAGAAAAGATTATCAGTAGCACTGTTAGTATCTAGTGTTGAAAGCTGATCAGGTGGAGGAAGTGTGGATGAGACCAAAGAGGATAGACGAGAGGGTGAGAGTGAGTGTAGGTTTCGCCAAAAGGTGACCTGTGGAGGAGTGTGTGTTGTGTTCTGTGGCAGGCTGATGTTGAGAGTGAGGAGGAAGTGATCTGAGGTGTGCAGTGGAGTGACCAGTGTATGGTCAGTGGAGCAGTAGCGTGTGTAGATAAGGTCCAATTTATTACGGACTGGCAATTCCAGAGACCAATAGGAAAAGAGAATATAGTACTAGAAGACACCGGAAAAGTACGCAGGTTGTTAGGATTGGACTGCCTCTGACGTGTGACATTTGATTTACGCGTGTTAGTAATAGTAGGGATTTGAAAACACATAGTGTAAGAGGGGTCACAAACAGACAGATCAGATGAAAAGTTGTGTAGAAGAGAAAGGAAAGAAAAAAAACCAAGAAAATTAATACTCAAGTGACTTGTCTGTGTCCTTGCTCGGTGGAGTCGCACAGGTAGAGTCGTTGGTCTTTACACTCTTCGGTCTTCACACTATGAGGGCTTCACACGAGGGCTGCCGCGACCGCTGCCGCGGTGCACTAACCTATTTATACACGCCTAATACCTCTTTATTGAATACAGCAGGTCCCGCCCTCCTGTTTAGTCAAGCGAAACTAACAAGTCACGACGCACAAACAACGTCACACGGGCGCTTTTACCAGAGTAAAAACACAGTAAACAAAACAAACTTCCTAGCAACACAGAGCCGCGCTAAAATCTACTGGGAAAAGTAAACACTCACAGACTGATGATCTCTCCTGTTGTTCGACTGCTTCTTCAATTCAATAAGCTTTGTTTGTCTGGTTAATTGACATTAAAGGGATGGTTCAGAGTAAAATCAACCTAGGGTCCTTTACACCATGACCTCGAGCCAGACACCCCCCAGAAGCCTTTTTTCCCCTTGGTCGAACATTATTAAAGCTAGAGCTTATTTAGAGACATCAGCCGAATGGCTTAGTGCAGGCGCTAATGGATCCAAGGCTGTATCTTGTAAATTACCCCACTAATAATGCCCAGAATGGCACCAAACTTCTACAAATAGGTTCTGTACTCATAAAACGAGGCATTGGAAAGTTTGTAAGTACATCAGGTACAAACTTTCCAATGCCTCGTTTTATGACCAAGGGAAAAAATCTTCTGGGGGGGGGGGGGTGTTTGGCTCGAGGTCATGGTGCAAAGGACCCTAGGTTGATTTTACTCCGAAACATCCCTTTAAATGATGATAAATGTTGAAAATTTTCCCAAAAAATTATCCAATTTTATTGCAGATTTCACAGAAATATGAATTATATTACTAATATGATAATTGTTTTACACAGATTTGCATTTCACTGCCAATTTATTTATTTATTTTTTAAGATTTATTTTCAAATAGTTGTTGTATTTTTAGCCAATATTTTGAACAATTTATGATGCACAATATCAGCACAGCCAGGGCCGCATTAACAATAGGGTTGGCGGGGCCGAAGCCCCAGGACCCGAGCCAGGAGGGGGTCTGTGATTGGCTGTGGAGTAGACTGGACATCGGGAGCACCTGAACCTTTCCCAGTGGGCCAATTCTTAGTGCAGAAATAATCTGATTTATCTTTTTATGTCACAGTGTTGTTGGCTCTCATAAGAGAAGACAAGGGACAAAAACCAGCAGGTAAATACACACATTTTCATTGTGCACAAGATCAGAGGAGCTAAAAAAAAAGAGATACTATCAAATCTATTATAAAGCACAGCATTTAGAAAAAAAACAATGCAGAACTGCAGAACTTTGGTGCAGGAAACCTCATCACTTCACCCAACCAGCACACTGATGTTTCTAGTGTCAGTAAGTACCTCACTGAGGGTCATTTATAATGAACCTCCAACCTTGTCCAAAGTAATACCTGTCGTTCTTAAATTTCTTAAACAACCATGTATGAAGAACATCATGTTCATATTCCAGGATAATAATATGCAGATTCATCAGGCTCAGATTGTGAAAGAATGGTTGTGAGGAGCTTGAAGAATCATTTTCACACATGAATCGGCACCTCTGAGTCCAGACCAAAAATTGATTTACATCTCGATTGAAAAGAAAGTTGTGGTGTTATTTCCATCAAGATCTTGTGTTGTCAATGCAAGAGTCCAGCACTCTGTAAAGTCTCCTCCAGCACATCCCAAACATGAATTTAAGCTCTGGATTCATGTGAGAAAATGATTCTTCAAGCTTTTCACAACCATTCTTTCACAATCTGAGCCCGATGAATCTGGACATTGTCATCCTGGAATATCAACATGATGTTCTTCATACATGATTGTTTCAGAAATGAAAAGCTACACACTCCATCAGTTAGAGTTAGAAGAACTGTTGCCAAACATATAACATGTTAGAAACATAATAATCACTGCAATAATGATCCAATCATAGACTCTTAAGCTTTTGCCTATTTAAATCCAAACAGTGACTTTTTTTGACGGGCAGTGCATTTTACAATAGTAAAGTAGTCAGACAACCTGGCGTTACAGAAGACGTGTCTCTCATGTGTCTGTATTCTTTCTCTCAGTGTCTCTCCTGCCGAGGTTCCCAGATGTGTTTGCTGGAGATGACATCACTCTGATCTGTAAAGGAGTGGGTGAACCGATAAAATGGTTCATTAATGGACGTCACATCACATCACATCAGGGTTCTTCAATGCTTCTTACAGCAGTGACATCAAAAGACAACGAGAAGTATGAATGTGAGCGGGGCGGATCGAAGAGCGACCCATACACACTCACTGTCGTAGGTATGAACACCATCCTAAATAACTCTAAACGTTCCCTCACGATCATCTGTTCCTCCTGCTGTTTCTCATCATCTCTCACTCTCTCTCAGAGCTGGAGCCTGACGCTCAGCTCTCTCCATCTATAGGTGGCGCTGTGATGTCCAAAGGTGGTGGAAGAAACCTGGTGCTGCATGTGGATGATGATCCATATGGCTGGAAGTGTTTTGTGTTGCGGGGAGAGAGCGGCTTCATGCTAACACCCGATGTTAAGAAGGACAAGACGGCTGTTATATATGCAGAATTGAAAGAAGCAAAAAGAGCCACTTTCTGGTGCAAGAACGGCACACGACGAAGCAATGCCGTGACGCTGAAAATGACAGGTGACTCCTTCCTCATTTCCCTGATGTATTTCAGATCCCCTGTGTAGTTAAAGGGAAATACAAAAATACTAATTCTGTCATTATTTACTCGCTTTTATATAGTTCTATGATTTGTAGATTATCTGCATCCACGCAATTAAATTCAATTTAAAAACCAACACTGGATCTCACTGACTTTCCTAGAAATTTTTTTTCTGACCACAAGTTGCCAGCTAGTTCCCATCAGTCTTACATGCTCTTGAACATGTTAAGCAAGTGATGTTAGAGTATATTTAATTTTCACAATAATTAAATCTGAATGTAATAGTCAAGTAATAGACCATGTTCTCTGGTTTAGATTAAGGGTTTCTGACTCCTTGAATAAGGTCCTCCTCAAAAAGAAATACAGACGATATCCTCTAAATCTCAATGGCTTCCATAAAGAGCCATGGGACTAAACTGGAGAGCAAATGGAAACTGATTCTCAGATGTTGAGGAAAAGACACCTCACATCTGTCACCTCTGTAGTTGCAGGGTGAATCTCAACAATAGCTCAAACTGTGCTCTGACTTGCCAAAACATCAAAGTCTATAAAAGTCAGATCTCAATATAAAGTCTAACATTTCTCCAAGATCAGTGTTTATTCATCTATACTCCTACTGTATGGCAACGATTGACTCATTTGCATCACAAAGACAAAGTTGATCAATATAGATTAAATTCCAAAAATTCCAATATACATTTTGAATCCCTTTTTCTTAAACAGCCAATAGCCTGTAGTTAATGTCAGTAACACCATACTTTAAATGAAGCATCAGGTTCGTGCAGCAGTAGATGATGGATGTCTGACCTGTGTCTCTGTGTGTCTGTGTGTCTCAGAGCTCAAGGTGAAGTTGGATCCTCCAGCCGCTCCTGCACTGTTGGGGGAGAGCGTGGCTCTCAGGTGTGAAGTCTGGGGTGGGAAAGCAGAAAAGGCTACATTCTATAAGGATAATAAGATAATCCCAGACGCAGACATAACAGAAGATACATACATCATCACCAACGCCACACAAGCCGATGCCGGACAGTACAGATGTCACGCCGCCTACAGGTACAGCCACATCAGTGCAGACGCTGCCTGGCAGGAAGGAGATTCTGATGCCCAGGAGTTAAAAGTTATAGGTAAACATTACAATAACTGCCTCACCTCTCCCCTTCATTTATACACAACCACTACTAGATAGTACTAGAACTAGAAAGTATTTTTTTGGACACGGTACCATGGCATTCCTGAAAACTGTATACGTAAGAGTGCCATGTGATACTATATAATAATAATAATAAAATATGACACATGTTAATATATAGGCTATTTAAGCACAAGATATGTATAATGATAATAACTCACTGTTTGAAAGTAAGATAAAGTAAGCTAAAACTAATAAAGCAACCCATCACATCTTTCTCTTTTGTTGTTTTCATGGCTGCATGTAAAGCAAACACACCGCTTCACCCAGCATAGTCTGATTCATGAACAAATGACTCTTATGAGTCAACTCTTTTAGTGAATCAGTCAGAACGACTCACACATTATCGGTTCGAATTAGTCTAACGAATTACTCACTCAATCTGTCAGAGCGGTTTCATTTATACATTTGTCAGATGCTTTTATCCTTATCAGGATACGCATTCACTGGGAGTTTAACCCATGACCTTAGCTAACGTTAAGTCACTATCCTACCAGCTGAGTTACAGGAACAACCACTGAATCAATTCTTTTGTAAGTCATATCTGTGTGTGGTTCAGGTAGGCCTCCTGCTGCTACTGTGGAATCAACGTCTCCTAACAGTCTGGAGTGTTTCTGCAGAGACTGTCCTGCCAACTGCACGTCCTATTACTGGTATCACACACTCCTTAATAACTCACGCCGAAGACTGCCTGAAAATACACACATTATTACCGTGAAGGAAGGAGGACTGTACAGCTGCCGGAGGGTGTGTGGGAAAGGTTTCTCTCGTTTCAGCAACGTTTACAGCTACACAGGTACCTAAATACACACACACACACACACACACACACACACACACACACACACACACACACACACACACGCTACTTAGACTTTATGTCCATAAGCCAGTGTTATTTTAGTATAATTAATATTCTGTCATCGTTTTTATTAATATTTTGAATTAGTTTTGTTTTATATTTTCATTTCAATTTTAAAGTTTTAGTAATTTAGTTTTGTGGGGTTTTTTTAGGTGTTTTTATTTACTTTTTTAGTAATTTTAGTGCTTCAGCTGAAACTTAATGAACATTTTAAATGTTGCTTTGGCATACTTAGCAACTAATTGAAATAAAATAAGTTAAATCTCAGCTACTTAATTTCAGCTATTACTTAATTTCAGGTTTTAGTTAAGTAAGGGATAATGTAGAGCGAGGCGGTTGTTATAGCGAATACAACCCCGACAGGCTGATCAGGACCCTGACATGAAGCGGAGCTTGAATCAGCCTGAAGGGGTTGTATTCGCTATAACAACCGCCTCGCTCTACATTATCCCGCTTATTACATGGCTATCTACCAAATAAATCAATAATTTAACACAAAATATTGATTTAAAAAGGAGTTTATTGATTTGATTGTATTGCTTCCGCTAAAGAAAATAGTCCGGTCCGTCTCTACGGTTAGAATCCTGCGTCCATAGCAACGCTCTGTTTTTCATGGCAACGGTGTGTTATCCTTAGCAGCATCTGTTATCAAGAAATAACACACCGCATTCTACATTAGAATTCAACCAAGCCATGTAATAAACGATAATAACCTGCCAAAAAAAAACCCAAAAAACATTTGTTATTGTAAGCTGAGGTAATCAACAGCAGAAACGGTTCTCAAAGTATCGGCTACACCCAGTTTCAGGGCAGAAAACACATGCACACAGAACTGTATGAACACTTTCATTTTCCGTGCATTTTAATGTTGACATTACTCATAATGAACTACAGTCACTTCCAATTCTTACTTCACCACTCATTATTTTTAACATTAAAAAATGCATTCTCCTCCTTTCTCATATCACAACCAGAGTCTGTAAATGTGCTGGCCATCATTATGGCTGTGATTCTGATGGTTCTTGGGGTGTTGATCGTGGTGCTGATCGTGCTGAAGTGCAGAAAACGTGGAGGATTCAGTTTTCAGGCGACTGACAGGTGGACAGGTGGAGACTTTGATCAAATCCAATTCATCAATTTACCACATGCTGGACAAGGACAAGGCTGAGGTGGGTTACGAGGCAGGAGGCGGTGTACCACACAATGGGACCTGGAGAATAATGATGGGTCGGTCATGAACGGTCATTTTGAACGAATCTTTTATATGACTGAAGACCCAGATAAGCAATGAATTAATCGTTTCTGTTTCTCATAATTTGGCCTTGGCCTTGCATAGCAATTTTTTTCTTATTCTAAATGTGATCAACATTTGATGTGTTTGGGGAATTTGGCTATTAACATGTAACATTTTAATTATATTCTGCTGAAATTAACGAAATGACTTGGAAAATAGATTTGTTCATTTTGAAGCGACCACTATGATCACATAATCCAATGGGTCACAGAATTTGGTGTAACACTGTAAAACAGGAGAAAGAACCAAACAATAAAAAGGATGAAAGAAAAAGGACCACATTACGATTTACCAATGATCAATTCTCATTTTGACTTCCGATATCAATTCTCAAATCCCAAGAATCAATCTTTTAGTTGTGTTGAAGTCTTTTCCACCAATGTTCCCTATATACTGTCTAATCCTAATCCAACCCTACCAGTAACCTAAGGGGAAACTGATCATCTCTCTTTACTACTATTATAGCATAAGCATGAATGAACATCAGAAGGTATGTTGAAAGATACAGTACAACTTGCCGAAATGTTTCATATCACATGTAATCATTTCCAAGCATGAAAAGATCTCAATAAAACAGCTTGTAATGTCAAGTAACTTTATATTTATATTTTAAAATTCATTCAGTGTCCGTCGCTCGAAAAATAAACAGTATAAAGGAGCATGTTGCTAAATATATGCAACATATTTCATATTCATTTTAAATTAAGTTACAATTAATTCAAGCCTCCGTTTAATCGTTTATATAAAAAAAAAACTCTCTCCAAATTCTCACATCATTTACATTTACAAATACGATGCATGGGCCTCCAAAGTCGACTCCTCAAAAACTACACAAAGTGAACACTAGATCCAAGCTGACGAATCAGTGTCTTCTGAAGATAAATAAAAGGTGTGTGAGAGAAAAATATGCTTATTTTAAACGACTATATTCACTATATTTTTCTTTCATCCCTTCCGGCCGACGGTCACACTGGGTCGGGTTCACGCTTGAGGTAACGTCAGCACATTATGAAACTGCAGATCATCAATCATGAGCGATTTTCATTTCATCCCTTTAATATAATGAAGATTACGACTATAATATCAAATTGCTAATGAAATGTGTCACCTTTGGGATACGTGGAGATGCTCAGGAGAGTGAACGCCACTTTTAGAACGGGACTTTGATGTATTTGCATTTGCACTGTTTATTCATGTTTAATAACTTGTTCAGACTATTAAAAAGCAATGCATTTTCTGCTTGTTTAATTGAATATGTCAAAATTTATCATCAAAATTATCACTGTATGCACTGTATAACTGTATTCCAATAAACTTATATTGCAATGCAATGCACGGTTTATTCTTGTTCCTTGTATAGTATCTTTTTATAATATAAGAGTGTTCAGATTACATTTTTTATAAATAAAACCGTGGTTTTCATTACTGCATCTTTAGTTTGACCTCCATTTATGGATCGCAGAAACTGATCCCTTCATAACATTATGACAATAATAATACACCAGATATTATAAATGTGATCAAGAACTCCCAGAATAGGCCTACTACGGTAAATATAAAATGAATATAAATGAACTCACAAAAAAATATAATTTTAAGTATCTAATAACTATGTAATATAAATTAATAATGTATGTAGAAATGCATATGTAGAAATACATTTACATTACAAAGAGTGATATAGCAGTAGTTTAGTTTGCTGTAGACCGTAAGTCTCTGTTTGAACTGCAGCAATGATAATAATAATCACAATAATAAAGTTTAATCGTACAAGTTGCTTTATCACAAGTTTTTTTTATACATTCACATTTCACAACATAGAACAAGTACGTAGGAAACAAAC
The DNA here is from genome assembly GCA_022829085.1 of Abramis brama. Taxonomy (NCBI): domain Eukaryota; kingdom Metazoa; phylum Chordata; class Actinopteri; order Cypriniformes; family Leuciscidae; genus Abramis; species Abramis brama. Next base: position 4,848,837 of record CM040788.1, on the reverse strand, counting down.
CCCAAGAAACAAAAAGAAAGGAAAAGACACAAACCGCAGTGATGTGTTACAAGAATGTCCTTCTACAGAGAGATTTCATCATAAGTGACTATATTATCTTAATTATTCAGAGAGAGAACCACAGAAATATCACTTCATTTCTATGGGATCTGCTTCTTGGTTTATATTAAAGGAATAATTCACCCAAAAATGTAAATTGTGTCATCATTTACTCACCCTCATGTCGTTCCAAACCTGAATGATTTACTTTCTTCTGTGGAGCACAAAAGAAGCTCATTTGAATACATGCAATTATAATGAATCGGGACGAAGCTCTCCGGCTTAGAAAGAACCATAAAGCTTCATAACAGCAGTTCATATGACACACACACCATATTCAAAGTCTCAGGCTTGACAGCTCAAATCAACGTTCACTTTCATCATAATTGCAATGATATTTCCGAGCTTTACAAACTATACAAACACACATGAAATATATGCATACAATTCATTGATTAAATTATTAAAATTATGTGTATACAGCATGGTATGAATTGATTTACGCTGATTTAAATTACAATTTTTTTTTTAAAGTATTAATCAAATTAAAAATATATTAACAATATGTTTTGTACTATTTTTCGAAAAAAAATATTTTTTTCATTTTCTTATATGCAAAATTGAGGTTCTGTTTTTTTGTGTGTGTGTTAATTTTAATTTTGGGATGAAAAATAAATAAATGACCCAGACATTTTGTCATAAGACACCCCATTTCTCCAAAGTGCCAGATATTCGTCTACAGAAGAAATAAAGTCATTTAGGTTTGGGATGACATAATGAGGGTCAGTAAACGATGACAAAACTTTCATCTTTGGGTGAACTTTCCCTTTAATATGCTGATGTGCGAGTAAATAAGATTATATTGAAAATGTCAAGTGCCATGCTGAGGAGAAAGAGAGGAAGTGCCGATAATTCCAGTTAAACTGTGTTATTTCTTTTCAATTATACTGTCCGAACCTGCAGGACCATCTCATCTTCTCTACTACCATTTTCTGGTCCCTCTCTCGGCTATATGTGCAATCTTTCGACAGCATGTTGTTCATGTTGCTGAGTGGAAGCCCACGCTAACGGTCAGCGCTTGGCATCGATTTTGTCCGACTTAGAACAAAAAAAGTAAAGGCTGAATATGATGTTTTAATTAAACAAATTAGAAATTAAAGGAATGTTTTTGTCTCAATAAAAAAGCTCTATTGACAACATTTGTGGGATAATGTCAATTATCACAGAAAATAATTTTGTCACTCAATTAATTTTTAGTGCTAATTGTTATTGTGCCACAAACACTGTAAACAGAGATGGAGTTTTATTGAATGCTAAATATTCCTTCAATAGAATAAATGAATACAACTTTACTATGGCTACAGATTAAATACATTAAAAAAAAATACAAATTAAAGATCAAAAAATTAATCGTTAAAGAGAATTAGCTATAAAAAAAAAAAAAGTATGTCAACGCTGCTATAAGTTTATCCAAATAGTTTATATCACTAGCCTTTAAATGTGTATTTGTCTACATGAGACCAATACTAAACACACCTCACAGTATTGGCACATGAGATCAATTCTCTAAATCCTGTTTTTAATTGAAATTATACTATAGTTGTTCTGCAAAAGTGGATTTGAACATCTATTTCATATGTGAGTATCACCGTTTACACACAGTTTCATGATTGTCACAATTTAGGCAGAATGGCAGTAATATCTCATAACAGTAATACTGTCAAAACCTTGATGATCACTTGCTAAAATACATGACCAGAAAGTCAAAAGTATGGACACACTTGACATCCACACGTTTGATTGGTCATGTAGATCAGCCGGTTTTAGGCTTTCGTACCCTGGTAAACGTCCACATGCACTCAAACTGACACGTACACACACACTCACACACACCTCTGCTGAATCTATGTGATATCCCTAGAAAGGTTTGATGTTAATTATGATGTTTTCTTTTTAGTTTGGGTCAAAACCACTGGGCTTGGGTTTCTGCACGGGAGGAATATTCAGTCCTTGTTTTCCACCCGTCCTCTTCCAGCTTTACTCTTGATCTCTGAGCCCAGAATCCCTGAACATCATTCGGTCAGTCCCCTATCCTCCTCTCCTCCGTATAGGAAGCTATTCGTGCCGACAGGTTGGACATATTCCTCTGTTTTGTCCCAGTCTGAGACCCAGCTACCTCCGGCTCCGCCCCCTCCAGTCCCCGCCCCATTGGGGTCACCTGATTGGATAGTTGCTCCGTAGCCGCCGCCTCCCGTCGAGCGGTACAGCTCTTCCGTTTCGTCCGCTAGCTCGTCTTCTCCCAATATTCCGCATTTCTCCTCACTCATGTTCTCAGGCTCCGCCCACGACTGCTTCTCTCCCGACGCAAAAATACCTGGAACGCATCGGCGGTGACATCATCACTATGATTTATGTGGACCGTTATTCATTTAAAAGGGGCTTTTGGATGAATCTCACAAAAATAGTCATAAAATGGCATAAAATTCCCAATCCTAAAGTCTGAATGTCTATTTTTAGGACCACACAAACATGATTTTTTTTATCCTATGATTTAAACAAATTTATTAATGAATTTATATATAAATTTGAATATATATATATATATATATATATATATAAAAATTAAAGATGACATGAGGATTATTACTGAATAAATAACAGAAATATTTGTATTTAATTTAATCAAATAAAAAATATAAATTTTAAAATATTTTTTCATTTTTAGAAAATATTTAACATTTTCTTTATGCAATTTTTTTTTTTTTTGTCATGAGATTCAGCCTTTAATCCAAAGTACCACAAATATTACACACACAACAAAATACACCAAAATTTATTTTGATCAATAACTATAAATATTACATATGCACAATTAGACAGAGATGGATGGAAGGAAATGGACAGAAATATTCACCGTAGAAGATAACTCCACCATAATGAACAAGTGAAGCAATGAGAAACACATATTGCCACTCCTCCCGCGTCTACAGAGAGAAACACACAGGACAAGAGTGTATGTTCATGTGTGTGTATATATCTATGTATGCATGTGTCACCATAACATTTCAGATAATGTATGTGCAAGTGTATATTCAGATAATATGTGCAACCTAACCCTAATGTGAGAGAAATAAGAGCAAGAAGAGAAGGGACGATGTGCATGAACAAAATGTGATGGCCAGGAACAGAAAAGAGAAGAGAATGAGAAAAGGAGCGGTTATATATTGACTGGAAACCAGAGAGATGGGAAATGACACATGATCTCTATAAATGTTATAAGGAAAAGCATGAGCTTTTTAAACACAAAGAGGAGCAGACTGTCAGCACATCCAGCACAGCAAACTCTCTTCTCCTCTGAGTCTATGGCTTACGGTCAATACCTTGTTCTTGGTCATGGCACCAACGATCAGAGGGCACACCATGCCCGAGAGCGTGCCCACGCCGTTAGAGATGCCCATCAGAATACTGGCGTAGCGAGGAGCGATGTCCAAATGATTTACATTGAACCCTGAAGGTTGAAAAGAAAAGAGCGAAAAAATTGGGGTTGGGAAGATTTTTTTATATTTTCAAAAGAAATACATGGCTGCATTTATTTGATCAAAAATACAGTAAAAAAATGTAAATATTATTCCAATTTAAAATAATTGTTTTCTATTTGAATATATTCTAAACTGTAATTTATTCCTGTGATCAAAGCTGAATTTTCAGCATCATTACTCCAGTCTTCAGTGTCACATGATCCTTCAGAAATCATTCTAATATGATGATTTGATGCTCAAGAAACATTTCTGATTATTATAAATGCTGAAAACTGTTCTGATGCTGCATATTTTTGTGGAAACCGTAATGCATTTTTTTTTTTCAGAAAAATAACAACAATAACAAATTCCACCCAAAAACTTTTTTATAAATAAATAATTTAAATATTATTTTATAAGAAATCCTATAATTTATTTGATGTACAGCACTTTGGTTTCAACATCTGTTGTTTTTAAGTGTGCTTTATAAATTAATAAAATAAACTAATTTTAATAATTGTATTAATGAATTTATATATAAATTAAAATATATATACTGTATATATATATATATATATATATATATATATATATATATATATATTCAGATTTGCTGCTCAAGAAACATTTCTGCTTATTATTAATGCTGTAACCAGTTCTGCTGCTGCATATTTTTGTTGAAATCGTGATGCAATTTGAAATAGAAATCTTTTTTGAACATTATAAATGTCTCTACTGTCACTTTTGATCAACTGAATGCATAATTTCAAAAGTTCTTACCTGAGATGGCAAAACCACTAAATCCAACAGCAAGGACAAGGAACGAGATGGCGACACCCTTCGTGTGAGAGAAACCCACCACCAGAAGAAACGTGGCCTCCATCCCGAAGCCTACACACACACACACACACACACACACACACAACTTCAGATGTCTCATTTATAGCAGCATCTGTGCACGCTATTGATTGAATAGATGAATGGATAAGCATATATGTATTATATAATGAATGGAGGCTTTACCTCCACAGTTCATGAGTTTCCTGACGTTCGTGGTGGTCATTAAGTTGTGTGTCCTCAGGTAGTCGGCCAGCTGTCCTCCGATCGGCACGATGATGGTCATCACCAGATGAGGAAGAGCGGAGACGATACCAACCTAAACACAGAGAACAGCCACGCGTTTCAACTATCAACTTCGGCTCAGATGTTTCTCCTGAAATAACAGACTAATCAAAATATTATTTTTTTAATGGTCATAAAAAATTTAAATAATTGTTCTTATTATATTAACAAAAAATAATAACAATATTATAATAATTATTATCATTATGAACATTTTAATCCATACTAAGCAAAATAACGATTATTATAACCCACACCAAGCAATTATTATAATACTACTGATTACTATTACAATGTTTATTGTTATTATCATATTATTAATAATAACAACTATGATTATTATTATTATTAACAAATATTATAACCCACACTAAGCAAAACAACTATTATTATTATAATGAATAATGAATAACCAACACTGACTAATCAAAATATTATTATTATTCAATGTTCATAAAAATATTTGTTGTTGTCACATTATTATTATTATTATTATGAAAAAGTATTATAGTCAGTGTTCATAATAAGAATAATAATCATATTTATTGTTTGAAATTGTATTATTATCATTATGAAGGCTGAATACACAACACTGACTAATCAAAATATGAACAATATTATGATTATTCTGGTCTGAGCACAGTCTGGGGTACGGCTGAGATCTCTTCTGAAACTCTAGGCTCTGATAGGAGAACTTCTCTCACCTTGCTGATCTCAAACTTAAACACCTCCTCGAAATACGCCGGCTGACTGATGAGCAGGAGGTAGAACGTCCAGCTCCGGCAGAAGTTGGCCACGATGATGGCGTAAACGGGCATCGACGTGAAAAAATGACGCCATGGAGTGTTAAATTTCTGCGTGAGAGGAGAAGAAGGAGAGAGTCCTGGTCCTCATGCTGCAGGAGTTTCTATCATCAGTGTTTCAACATGCACTCGTGTGTGTTCGTACCATCAGTGGGTTCACGAGTCCTGCTGATTCCCCGATGGCTTCCTCGATGTACTTCCTCTCCTCCGCCGTGATGGTCGGATGAGCCGCCGGACTCTCGTAGGACACCAGAATCCAGAACAGATACCAGCAGATCCCAAAACTACCTGCAGCCAGAGAGATGGAGAGAAGAGAGAGAGAGAGAGAGAGAGAGAGAGAAGAGAGAAGAGAGATGGAGAGAAGAGAGAGAGAGAGAGAGAGAGAAGAGAGAAGAGAGAGATGGAGAGAAGAGAGATGGAGAGAAGAGAGACGGAGAGAAGAGAGACGGAGAGAAGAGAGACGGAGAGAAGAGAGATGGAGAGAATTAGCAGAATTAGGCCGATTCCCATTGATTATCAATATACAAAAAAGATCCCTCAAATTCTGGATGCATCTAAAATCAAGTCCCACAGAATCGCTACATTTTAAAGCACTACAAACCCAAGAACTGAACCCCGAAAAGAGTCCTCTCAGTCAGCTGGTTCTGAGACTCACTAACCAGACTAACCCTACTAACACTAACCAGTCTCAGACCAGCACTGCTTCTCACACTAACATCAGGACAAACCAAATTATCAAACAGTCTAAAAATACATATCTGGAACATTGGGACCAGGAAACTAAAACACAAAGTAAATTACAATTCTATCGAAATCTGAAATCAAATTATGAACTGGAAGAATATCTCCAGAGTGTGAGAGACACAAAGCAGAGACGGATCCTGAGCCGGTACAGGCTGAGTGAACACAGTCTCGCCATCGAGACGGGCAGACACAGGAAGAGCTGGTTACCCCGAGAGCAGAGGGTGTGTGTTCACTGCAGGACAGGAGAGGTCGAGACAGAGACGCACTTCCTCCTTCACTGTCACAAATACAGTTCAGTCAGAGAACTCTACTTCAGCAAACTCACTAACGTAATACAGAACTTCACAACCATGACTGAAGTAGATCAGTTAAAGATCCTGCTAGGAGAGGGACAGACAGCAGCACTCGCTGCCAGATACGTGTGTGTGTGCCACAGCCTGAGAGACAGCAGGTGAATGTGTGTGTGATGTGTGTGTCTGACCTCAGTGTGTTTCCCTACTGTCCACCACAGTGACCTTCAGTGACGTGTGTGTGTGTATATGTTAAAACACTGTGGTATAAAATGTTCCGATACTATAATTTGTATATATGTTAAAACACTATGGTGTAAAACGTTTACAGATATTATAATTTGTTACACTGTTAATTTGTACAATTAATTTAAGTAGTACATTTAGATTTAAGTTATGTTGTAATACTGTATTATTTTGATGTCTTCTACAAGCTTTGGCAATATTGTAAAATGTACAGTCATGCCAATAAAGCAATTTTTTTTTTTTTTTTTTTTGAATTTGAAAAGAGAGAGAGAGAGAGAGAGAAGAGAGAAGAGAGAGATGGAGAGAAGAGAGAAGAGAGAGATGGAGAGAAGAGAGAGATGGAGAGAAGAGAGACGGAGAGAAGAGAGACGGAGAGATGGAGAGAAGAGAGACGGAGAGAAGAGAGAGATGGAGAGAAGAGAGACGGAGAGAAGAGAGACGGAGAGATGGAGAGAAGAGAGATGGAGAGAAGAGAGAAGAGAGAGAGAGAGAAGAGAGAGAAGAGAGAGAAGAGAGATGGAGAGAAGAGAGACGGAGAGAAGAGAGAGATGGAGAGAAGAGAGAGATGGAGAGATGGAGAGAAGAGAGACGGAGAGAAGAGAGACGGAGAGATGGAGAGAAGAGAGAGATGGAGAGAAGAGAGATGGAGAGAAGAGAGATGGAGAGAAGAGAGATGGAGAGAAGAGATGGAGAGAAGAGAGAGATGGAGAGAAGAGAGAGATGGAGAAAAGAGAGACGGAGAGAAGAGAGACGGAGAGAAGAGAGAGATGGAGAGAAGAGAGACGGAGAGATGGAGAGAAGAGAGACGGAGAGAAGAGAGACGGAGAGAAGATAGAAGAGAGAGATGGAGAGAAGAGAGACAGAGAGATGGAGAGAAGAGAGAAGAGAGAGATGGAGAGAAGAGAGAAGAGAGACGAAGAGAAGAGAGAGATGGAGAGAAGAGAGAGAGATGGAGAGAAGAGAGAGATGGAGAGGAGAGAGATGGAGAGAAGAGAGATGGAGAGAAGAGAGACAGAGAGAGATGGAGAGAAGAGAGATGGAGAGAAGAGAGAGACGGAAAGAAGAGAGACGGAGAGATGGAGAGAAGAGAGATGGAGAGAAGAGAGAAGAGAGACGAAGAGAAGAGAGAGATGGAGAGAAGAGAGATGGAGAGAAGAGAGAAGAGAGAGATGGAGAGAAGAGAGAAGAGAGAGATGGAGAGAAGAGAGAGATGGAGAGAAGAGAGAAGGAGAGAAGAGAGAAGAGAAAGATGGAGAGAAGAGAGAGATGGAGAGAAGAGAGACGGAGAGATGGAGAGAAGAGAGATGGAGAGAAGAGAGACGGAGAGAAGGAGAGAAGAGAGAGATGGAGAGAAGAGAGAGATGGAGAGAAGAGAGAAGAGAGACGGAGAGAAGGAGAGAAGAGAGAGATGGAGAGAAGAGAGAGAAGGAGAGAAGAGAGAGATGGAGAGAAGAGAGAGATGGAGAGAAGAGAGACGAAGAGAAGAGAGAGATGGAGAGAAGAGAGAAGATGGAGAGAAGAGAGAGATGGAGAGAAGAGAGAAGATGGAGAGAAGAGAGAGATGGAGAGAAGAGAGAAGAGAGAGAAGAGAGAGATGGAGAGAAGAGAGACGAAGAGAAGAGAGAGATGGAGAGAAGAGAGAAGATGGAGAGAAGAGAGAGATGGAGAGAAGAGAGAGATGGAGAGAAGAGAGAAGAGAGAGATGGAGAGAAGAGAGACGAAGAGAAGAGAGAGATGGAGAGAAGAGAGAGATGGAGAGAAGAGAGAAGAGAGAGATGGAGAGAAGAGAGATGAAGAGAAGAGAGAGATGGAGAGAAGAGAGAGATGGAGAGAAGAGAGAGATGGAGAGAAGAGAGACGGAGAGAAGAACTCTGAACACATGTACAACACCAACAGATGAGCATCATGCCCCAACATTAGTGAGTGTGTGTGTGTGTGTGTGTGTGTGTTTGTGTGTGTGTGTGTGTGTGTGTGTGTGTGTGTGTGTGTGTGTGTGTGTTTCTCACCATATACGTAGAAGACTGAGGGCCAGCCTGAATACTGAACCAGAATGCCAGCTAACGGCATGGCTATCACAGCGCCCGCGTATGAGCCTGAGAAACACAACAAATCACATATTCACTCTACATACATCTATGCAAACTATACATTCATTAATTCAAAAATATTAAATATTAAATGAAAATTATAATTATAAAAAATGTATAATAAAAAAACAATATTAATAATATTAATTATAATATTAATCATAATTTTCATATTTATTGTTACTTATAGTTAATATGAACAGTGAATATAACTGTTCATATTAACCCCGGCGGGGGGGAATCCATTTTCCACAGACATTAAACTGCTGTTAAGCAAAAATAATGACCTCACCACAGAACGCTGTTGTGGCCAATCGGCTTCTTTCCAGCGGCGGGGCCCATTTGGCCCAGATCCCGTGGCATGCTGGGTAAGATACACCCTGAGCAGAAATGACAATAACAGTAGATGAAGTCATAAACGATAACCAGAGCAATATTGTGCTTCAGTCACACAATACCCAGATGAACATGCAGAGGTCATGTGACATGGCTGGGGAATGTTACTTTTAAAAGTAATACATCATATAATTTGTGTTTCTCATGGGAAAAACTAAGTTATGATATGATATATATATATATATATATATATATATATATATATTTTTTTTTTTTTTTTTTTTTTTTTTTTACCTCCACCAGCCCCTGTAGTATCCTCACAAAAATCACACAGCCGAAGTGCACCCGTGCTGCCGAGGGAATCATCATGTTCAGGATAGACGTGGACACGACTGCAAAGCCAAACACTCTGAGAAACAGAGAGAGAGAAACATCTACTGCATCAGCAGTGTGTGTGTGTGTGTGTGTGTGTGTGTGTGTGTGTGTTCTGTTCGCTGTGGTTTAAAGACTGCATGACTGACCGGTTGGCTGCAAACTTCTGACAGATAAAGCCTCCTGGAATCTGAGTGACAATATATCCCCAAAAAAATGATCCATGAATCATTCCTACAGTCTCTGGGTCCCAGGTGAACTGAGCTTTCTGAAACACACAAACTTTCTACACTTAATATAATCAACAAATTACAACATAATGCATAAAACAATACTGAAATCCTCCAATAACACGATTGCATTGCCATAAATTGTAATATTGCTTTTATTAATGAAATGCACCAAATGAATCGATGCATGCACTCAGCAAAAATAAAATAAAATGCAAAATAACTAGTTGAGTCATGTGACAATATTGTAGTGTAACACTGTTTATTGTTGCATGATTTTTTACATACTACTTCAGTATGCAATGAGGAAATACTGCACATGCAACACTGTTACTTTTAAAAGTAACACATTATAATTTACTCAATGCTCATGAAAAATAAGTCATGTTGCATTGCTGCAAGTACAAGCACACTTGCTTTTTCGTTTACCAGCGGTGTTGCTTTTAAAATGCATCAAAAAATCTAATGCTCTGCATCAAATATGATTGTATGCCAAACTCAAAGATTATGAGCAGAATCAGTCTTTATTTACAACATACACGTTAGGTGTCAGCGCCACCTATTGGTCAACATTTGTAAAGTGCTCTCTGTAAAGAGTAAAGTGTTGCTGAGATACAGCCTCTGTTTGATGTCTAATTCATTATACACAACGGTTTTCATATCTGAAAAGCTTTTAATATCATTTGAGCAGCGTAATTGCAAGATTATCTGGACACAAAGATCTGAGGAACAACTATGGGGAGTTTGACAAAATTGCAGAAAATCTAGTACAGTGGAAATTGTACATGAAACATAAACATGAAATTGTAAGCTGACGACATTAGCTATGCTTCCATCCACCTGTTTTTTTTGGGGGGGGGGGGGGGGGGGGGGATATCGCATAAAAAACGCTGGAGGAGCATAAAGTCTAAAAGTGTGCATAAAAACAAAAGCACTCAATTGAGGTGGATACATTTTTTTTATCCGATTAGAAGACATGCACATAAAACACACTGCCTGGCCAAAAAATGTCACTGTTTGGATTTAAATAAGCAAATGCTTAAGAGTCTATGATTGGATCATTATTGCAGTGATTATTATGTTTCTAACATGTTATATGTTTGGCAACAGTTCTTCTAACTCTAACTGATGGAGTGTGTAGCTTTTCATTTCTGAAACAATCATGTATGAAGAACATCATGATGATATTCCAGGATGACAATGTCCAGATTCATCAGGCTCAGATTGTGAAAGAATGGTTGTGAAAAGCTTGAAGAATCATTTTCTCACATGAATCCAGAGCTTAAATTCATTGAAAGTGTTTGGGATGTGCTGGAGGAGACTTTACAGAGTGCTGGACTCTTGCAACTGAGAATGTGATTGGATAACAGGACTAACCAGTGGACCAATCACATCACAGCATCTCAAATGTTGGTTTGGTCGTTCTGAAACATCTGAGCCAAAGTCTGTGATCAGAATGATTTGGTTTAATTCCCTCTCAGAAGCGTCTCGCATGACTGCGTTCCCAAACACCAGCATCCGAACACAAGAGATCATGACAGCGTTTAATGCATTTCCGCTCTGAAACGCAAGTCATTATGATGGAGGAATAAAGAGCCAGAGTGGCGTCACCGATTGCAGCAACTTCCATTTTTATTGCATATATTTTGCGCAAATTTCCCAGGAAGTGACAATTTTGTTCTCTTGAACACATTGGATGGAAACGCTGCTTTATTCGCAAATGTTTTGTGTGATAGGCTATTCCAATTTTGCGCACAAGGTAAATGCGCAACTTTGAATGGAAATATAGTGAAACTTGAAAGGGCTGCGGTGAAAATAGTTCTGAATTTTGGTCGCACACAAAATCCAACTTACCACGACGTATGGCTTGCCTTCTCTATAGACGGTGTGGTTGTTCACCATGCTAACCACGGCCACACCGAGGTTACAGCGGATCCCGAAGGAGATGCAGAATCCCAGGCCTGACAGGATAGCGATGATGTAGCGTCGGGGAAGGCCGAAACACGTGCAGTCCACAACCGGAAGTTCCTTCTCCTCCTGGAGCTCAGGACGACCCTCCGCCGACAACTCAATCGTCTCGCCATTCTCCTGGCGCTTCTCTAGAACCCTGACAAACACACACACCAACACACATTATAAACTGTTTCATACACCACTAAAGCCTTGGGACGTCAGGATCAGCTGCCTGCGGGAAAGACAACTGAGAAAAATCTCTTTAATATCTCACTTCTTTCTCCCTGGACGGTAATGAGAGAGCTGGAGGCTTTTGCTGAAGACTCCTGAGAAACAAACCTTAATAAAGGCTTAAAATGTGCTCAGATTGATCAAGAAACCAGACTTCTTATAAGATATACTCTGAGCTGCTCCACACTCAATTATTATGGCTAAATTTAAGATTTTCTGGATGTATTTGAACAGCATGTACAATTTTTATCCATTTGGATTACACAGTTTTAGCACAGACTAATAAATGTAATGTGATGCGTCAGTCATACATAAATGAAAAGAGTAACAGGTCAGATTTCGGTAATAGCTCTAATAAACTGTTAAATATGCAATAACCAGGTTCATATTAATATTATCAATCAATAAAATCTCATACATTTTAACTAACTGAATATTGCTTGTTCCACAGCTAGCCATGTCAACTGAATAAAAAAAAAAAAATCACCATTAACACATTTATGCTGATTCTAAGAAATTTGATCGTTAATAATCAAATCAAATAGTTAATAATATGATTTTTTGAGTGCAGAAATCTTAAGTTTCATTTATGTATGACTGACTATGCATCACATTACGTTTATTAGTTTATGTATGATCAACTGTGTAATCCAAATGGATCGAAATTGTATATGCAATTCAAATACATGCATCTTAAATGGAAGCATAAATATTTTTGAGTGCACATTAATAATTAATTTGCATACAGCAATAATTAATTTATAGCTCTAAACTCTTAAGGTATGACAATTTTTATACAGTATGCATCTGTTTGTGTTTGTGCTAAGGAGTTTTAGGAGAAACATGCTTTTAAAGACATTTTAATGCTGTGAATTCTCATTTATAATCGAGTTTCTGATGTTCACCGGTGCTCATAAAACAAAAATTAGAGGCAGTAGTAAAACGCTTCCCAGTTCACATTCCTAATGAACCGATGTGTCACATCTAATCCAGATTAAACACACAGTAACATGCTATGAGAGCAGCAGTTTCCTTCACAGAATCACATTAAATATTCATAAATATCTTCAGAAAAATCTGTGAGTGGTGTTTGACTGTACAAAACTCCCAGTTTGCATTCTTATGCACTATTCTATAGCGTTTTGTAGTATAAATAGTGTGAGTAGTGAGTTTTCCAAATAGAAAAAGTGCACTTTAAAAACCCAGATGATGCACTTAATAACTAAAAAAATGAAGAGTGGAATGTTGGACACGTCATGCACTCGACTGTCACAGCTTTAATTATGTAACGAAGGGGGAATGACCTTATAAAATTCATACACTACACAGTTTGAGTACATACAGTAGTGCACATTGTATGGTGACACATTTGGGACACAACTTTAGTGAAGTAACAGCACAATAATTCCCTCTATAAGACAAATGATTTGAGGACTTGTTCATGTTTGGAGGACAAACACTGCAGGAAGACACACACAATCACCGTTAGAGGTTTGGGCACATCAATAACCCTAAATATAAGCAGGAATAATAAACTTGACTTAAAGACCACAAAATTTCACATCAGACGTGTCAAAGATCTGGCCTTTGGCACAAGTATCTTTACAGTAGTGAACGTCCATGTGAATCTCTCATCACTGTTAAGCACAGACTCTTACCGTCAGGTTACAGCACCACTGCAGCTGATGAAATAATCATGTTCCTCAGAGCCTGAATTATTGATCAAACCTTCTATTTTAGTCTTTTTCTGCCTCTCTTCACCCTCCCCCTTCATCCATCCATTCTTCCTCTCTGTTCTCCTAAATCAGTTCATCCAGTTCCATATTTCACATCTACACTAAAAATACTTTGAAAGCATTTGCGCTCAGAAATTGCTAGTAAATTTCACAAATAATTTCAAAGAAACGCAAAGTAACACGATGATTTAAATATGAAACTTTGATGTAGAAAGACTGAAAGTGTTCAATTGTAGTAAAAAAATTATAATTGTGTACTCTTAAAGAGGTAAATAGAGATTTTGATGTATTTGAGGACAATTAGCATTTAAACCATTTACAAACAAAATAATCAGTTTAGGCTTAGTCATTCAGATGTGTAGCAGTACTATGGCAAATAAATTAAATTAAATTAAAAATAAGATGAAAATGAAAAGGCAACTGGAATGTTTAATCTGAAGCACTGTAATAAAAAACAAACTGAACAAAAAAAAAAAGACCTAAATAGTAAAGAAATGACAATAACACAACAAAAATGTAACTAAAATTAAAATGAACACTGAAAATATAAAAATAAAAGTTAATTGAAAAATATTAATAATACTACAAAACTATAAATAGTTTTATATAACACTATGCAGAGGAACTATGCCTATTATTTTTTTTAGATTATTTTTCTTATTAATTTTGGATGGACAGAAATTCTCAATTCTTACACATTTCAGTGTTATTTCAGATTTACTAAATGTCACAAAAAACGAATTGACCTGTTGCTGGTCACTTTATGCATCAGTCCACGTCAGTTCTGGACAGTAAATCTGTCCAGAATAAGCTGCAAAGTGAACCAGACTTTCTGCTAGCGAGACACTTTTAATCTAACACTTCTTACGGCTTCAGTCCGCTGGAGGAACGTGAGGTTAAGTGCTCTGCTTAAGGCTCGTACAGCACAAAACACACATGCACAGCATCATCAGAAGAGCAGACGGTAACATGTTTCTATCGCAGACGAGGAGGGTGTTTTGGCCAATATAATAACCTGTTGATCCCATTTGATCAGATTACAGAGGAATCCACACTCAAGCAAGAGAATTGAGCTTTTAAATGGCCGTTTATATGTAACAACATCCTCACATTGTGCAGGAAGAACTAACAGTTTAATGACACTGTCCAGTCCAGTAATAGCAGTCGTGACGTGGACGACCGTGATGACTTGTGGGAGAGAGAGAGAGAGAGAGAGAGAGAGCGAGAGAGGATTTAACTAGCAGCAGGTTAGTTGGAGATCTATTTCAGGACTGGATTTACACATTAAAGACCGCTCAAAATCCAGAGAAACAGAGAGAGAGAGAGAGAGAGAGAGAGAGAGAGAGAGAGAGAGAGAGAGAGAGAGAGAGAGAGAGAGAGAGAGAGAGAGAGAGAGATTGATTGTGTTTTTCCCAGTATGCTAATGTGACAGATCAATGAAAGTTGATTTGATCCTTACAAGTATAAACACTGATTAAATGAATAACATATTTATCATATATATCATTTAAATACGAAGACTTTTTGCCCTTAGGGATAAATAAAAGTACTTGTACTTCTGCAGGAAACTATAAATGCAGAAAAGCATCAAACGCCTTCAATATTACTGTAATTATTCCATTGACATTGAAGAATCGATTATAATATTAAATATTGAATGTCATTAAGTATTAATCGACACATTAATACTTAACCAGTGTTCATTACAAAACAATATTTAACAATTTACTGCTGAAACAAAAGTCTTGATTGCTTGTTTTGGAAAGCATTTCATATTTCGTTCATTATCTTTTTTGCTTTATCACAATATAGTTCTCTTTAATAAATCTTTTTCACTGAATTACAATCTAAAATCTATTACAGGTGCATTACAAGTGTTCTTTCGCACTACATAATGAATACTGTTTGGTTTTCCCATTTATAACAGGAACATTGTGAGGGAAGTATATAGCCTATTATTAATTTAAAATTATTGTATAATTAATCTCAGAAGCAAGTTTAGCTGCCAAAAAATAAAGTATAGTGAATATGTCGCAAAAAAACTGGGAGGATAAATGCAGAAAATCCTAAAAGTGCAGCTAGAATAATATAATAATGATAATAATTTGGTTCTTTACGGTTATCCGGACCACACCTATTTCTGAATTTTTTTAACAAAGTTTATTCAAAAACCACACCTATTTCTGGATAAATTATTTACGTGTGGTCCGGATAACTGTATAGTACCAATAATTTAATATAAAATGTGGACATTATGGTAACTAAAAATGCCATAGATACTGTAAAATATGCATTTAAATTCATTATAGGCTACATTAAGGTCAAATATGTCTATACAATTGAACAGTACTTCTCAGACTACTCAACAAAAAAAATTATATTATATTACCAGGGAGTGTTTTAAATGATCAGTACGCTTATATTTGTACCCTATCAAGTGTATTTTTCTAAATCTGGCCATCTTTACATGATGCAGAACGGAAGTGGTCACCTGACAGGTGAAATGTGACGACACAAACCGGACAAGGGTCGCTATTAATAGAGTCCAGTCGAGTTAATCTGGTCGCGTTAATAAAGTCACACACACATACACACTAGACAAACAACTACACAAACGAGTATCTCTTCAAATGTCTAATGTCACTGAAACAAGCATCAAAGCACTGAAAGAGAGACTTAAATCCTGTGTTTATCTTCTATATGACTGTATAGCGTGTTTGCGGTCCTGAACCTCAGGTCACATGCTATAATCCCACCATCTCCATCTCAACCTCTTATCTTTACAATATATGTTCTGATAAATATCAACTATTGGCTAAATCGTTTTGATCAGAATTAGACCTCATTCAGCTCTATTTTAATGCTTTAACTACGCAGAATTAGACATTCAACTGTTAATATGAACACATAAACCGGCTTAGACATTTCTTTAAAACTTTAATAAGTATTTTTTTTTTGCGTCTTACCGGTTTATTCTTCCAAGTGTCTTGGCCACTGCTGCTTTAAAGCGCTCAGGTCGGACCTCCATCCTCTACAACTCACTGCGGGACCGGGCGAGATCTGCGCGCTCCTGCTCTCACAAGCACTCACCCACCTACCCCCTTACACACACACACACACACACACATTCACACACACGCTAATACTCTCCCTCACACAGACACACGGGCGCGCATGCACCCATACACACACACACACATACATATGTGCTTTGTTTAATGTTAAAAGCATGCAATGTGACTTTGAATATCATTTAGTGCTCCAGCTTTGTAGCTTTAAAAGCAACGATGGATAATTCACCTCAGATCTTGAAATTAAACAAATAGAAACAAGAACGTTCAAACTGTGAACAAACAAGTGTATTCTTTGACAAAGATCGTTTTAGTAACTCAGTAGCCTATGTATTTTTAATAATGTTTAAATGGTGTAATATTTGTGAATTTGATGCTTATCCATTTTCTTGCTGCGAGACTCCGCCCACACGCTGTTCTGATTGGCTGTGGGTTTTGATTGATTTTGACGCATCTCGCAGTTCCGACGTAGTGTGGACTGACAAATTATTTGCTGGAATCTTATCGCATCGCGTCTGGTTAGGACACGGTGTGAGATTATCACTGCCACACTTTGTGTTTGTTGATCCAGCCGCGCAGAAAAATAGAAACCGTTTCTAAAATAGAATCATCGCGTGTCGCCGTCGCGGCTGGTTAGGATAAAAACTCTGATTAACATGGAAAAGACAGGCTACCTTTTATCGCGCGTCGCGTGTAGTTAGGACACGGTGTTACGATAACATTACAAAATTTAATTGTAAAAATCGTTGTAAATTTAAAAGAATAGAGTCCACACCACAACTATAACGATACACACAGGAACGATATGGGTGGAATTACTTTCAAAACGATTTTTTCCAGCCGATAATAGCCAATCAGAATCTCTCTTGCTTGAGCTTTTAAAGCAGCAAAATACATACCTGCAGTGTGCGCTTATAGGCTAATAAGTGTTTGTGTGGCTGCTAATATTATCATAGTTATCGTTTTTAGTGTGAAAGGGCCTTAATTCTATGAGAAAAATTAAGTCCACACCACAACGATAAAGACACAAAGAAAAAATATCGTTTTTACTGTAAAAAAATAAATAAAAAAATCCCCCTTATATGAACAATAAAAAACATTGACAGCCAATCAAAATCCATTCTGAGCGCGAGCATTTAAAGTGGCAGACAACAAAACTGGTGAGAATGCCTTATACATAATCATAATTCCACGTCCGGTGCCTCAAACATAATTCCTGGAATGACACTCCCAAAGGAATAGCGGTGGATCAATTCTTGGAGAAAAGCCAGGGGTACAAGACAATGAAACCAGCATTAGTGTCTAAACAACTTTATTTGTGAGTTGTATCAACGATATGTTGTTAGACTCAGAGAAACAGTTTGACTAGTTTAACTAGACACGCTGTGGTTGTGTTTTGGGGTTGTAATGAACATGGAGGTCTGGTGTCAATGTGTGTCACTGTCCAAGGTGCTGAAATGAGATTAGAGTAAATCTGTAAGAGTGAAGAGCCGGCGTGCTCACACGACTTAAACCCTCCCTCTGTGTGTGTGTGTGTGTCTGTGTGTGTGTGTGTCCCTAACTCTGGCATACACGTAAACTAGCTGTCTAATTTTAATCCACAAGGCAAATAAGATGCGAGACACACTTAGTGGACACAATATGCCACTACAAACAACTCAAGAACCCGAGCTGTGAATGCGCCAAATAGGACGGGATGTTTTGTTGGTCCTGGAACAACATTCCCATCAAACACACGGTACTTCGTCCTTTAACCCTGAAATCAACCCGAACATGAGGTTTAACGTTGTCCCTAAAATGTGCTTGTCTGTCAGTGATGTTGATCCAGAGACAAATTATTTCTGTTTAAAATATAGTCACTATTCCCTATTCCCAAACAACGATCATTTTACATTTACTGAGTAATCACAAGTAAACTAAACATTCCAAAGTTAGAGAACTGATCTAGGTCGTAACTGAAGCTAAAGGCCAATATTTTCTTTCAAAAAAATAATAAACAGCTAAACAAAGATGATAATTTTTTTTTTTTGTAAAGAAAATGATACTTTTATTCAGAAACAACATATTAAATTGATGATATATAATAATTTAAAAAAAAAATAGTACAGACTCCAAAGTGTTTAATGTTAGTGGATATTATCATCCACTGATAATTCATTTATTTCAAAATACATAAATGTTAATTTATACAACTTAGGCTATGTCAAATATTAATCTTGTGTTATCTGAGAATTGTGTTATTTCATGATGCCTAATGCATTAACTATTGTTAACCAAATGAACCTTAATGTGAAGTGTTACCAAATATTGTTTCCTACAAGAGCAGATGCAGCTGAGCCAAATTCTGTTCTGGTCATTTGAACTCTATTCCATTTGAATTCCATTCCATTCCAGTTCATGCTATTCAAATAATTACATTTTTAAAGAATAGAATAGAACTTTACAATCACAAAATCGTATATTCTGTATATTAATAGCAAAGGAAATAAATAGAATAGGACCGAAAACAACAGAACAGAAATGAATAGAATATAACAGACTACAGAGGACATCAGTGAACAATAGAATAGAATAGAACGTGTATCATTAAATCTTTAAAGAATGTTACATTCAGCACAATAACAGCAGCTCTGAGCTGAAATCTGAAGAGGATCAAGTGTAAATGTTTGCAGCAGAGGTTATAGAAGCCGTATAGTGTGTCAGAGGTCACGTCACTTTTGCATACAGCTGTAAAATGAACCCTCTCTCTCTCTCTCTCTCTCACACACACGGGCTCAGATCCTGGGCTGAGATGGTCCTCAGAGGCGGCGTTCGGGACAGAGAGAGCGAATGAAGGGGAGAACACACACACACACACGGGCTCAGAGGAAGCTCTTCTCCAGATCCTGAGCTGAGTCCTCAGAGGCGGCGTTCGGGACAGAGAGAGCGAGTGAAAGGGAGAACACACACACACACACACACACACACACACACACACGGGCTCAGAGGAAGCTCTTCTCCAGATCCTGAGCTGAGTCCTCAGAGGCGGCGTTCGGGACAGAGAGAGCGAGTGAAAGGGAGAACACACACACACACACACACACACACACACACGGGCTCAGAGGAAGCTCTTCTCCAGATCCTGGGCTGAGATGGTCCTCAGAGGCGGCGTTCGGGACAGAGAGAGCGAGTGAAAGGGAGACGCTCGCTGAGGTGGTGAAAGAGGAGGAGGAAGAGTGATTATTGAAGGAGTGTCGGAGAGAGATCCGTAACTCCCTCCTCCACCTTTCTCCATCCTCTGCTGCATCCATCCCTCCATCACATAACCAGAAAACACAGACGAGGACGAGCTGCTCAGATCCAGAGCGATATCTGACAGAGAACCACACAGATTATAACTCATCATTATGTGTGTATTATTAATTATGTGCATTATATATTATTAATCTACCTGGAGCTACTGAAAGAATAGTTAATGTACGCAAATAAACATTAAAAAGCACACACAACCTAGGTGAAATAATCATTTTAAAATTAGATTAACGTTTTATCTATACTTTGCAATAGAGAATCAATTCAAATGACATTTATTATGATAATTCTTTTTTATAATCTATAATCATATATATATTTTATAAGTTTTTTTAAGTGCTTGTTGCACTGTGACGGATTAGTGTCACCATCTAAAACGAGGTCTCTAAAAAGTCTAAGATTTGGAATAATGTATATGTTTTGTAATGTCACTGTGTGCTATGATTTTATTTTGTGTACTTTATATCAGGGATCTAAGTAGTGTGTGTGTGTGTGTGTGTGTGTACCAGATTCAAGCAGCTGAGTGTGTGAATAAATGTTTTTGTTGTAGAACTGGTTGTAGATGCAGTAAACCATAGCCATCAGCGTCAGAGTTCCTACAGCAGCAGCGATGAACACGGCCAGCTTGTTGTTGTTCATCGTCAAATGAGCATCTGTCAGTAGAAAACACA